>CM057159.1:3639535-3820982 GCA_029962745.1 Echinometra lucunter
TGATATGGGGCTTTTGTTCACACACTTCTTGGAATGACTGAGACATGAGGGTGTACCTAATGTCAGATAATCACATAGCCATGTACCAAGGCTTGTTCATATATGAAGCAGATAACCCCCATGTTGTTTGTGTTTACACATGAATTGGATATGATGCGCAAAAATAAAAAACACATAAAGGCAAGAGGCATACTTTTTGCCTCCTGGCGGCAAAAGGTATGGACTAATCAAATTCTTATAAAATCAGCATAACATATGACATCACAAGTTAGTCTGTGCAATTTTAATAAAATTTGTTTATTTCATTTGAGCATGAACTATTTTCTACATGTCAATTTGTATGTCGCTATCATAAGTGCCTCGGCAAATAAACAAACTGCCAGGGTTTTTCCAGGGGTTTGCCACTACACATGTGAATGAGCCTATAAAGAGGGGATACTCACAGCCAACCTGAGAAGAACATTTGCACCAGCTCCTTCACCTAGTCCAATCACCTCTCGGTTCTCTGGAACTCTGAAAAACAAGAACACATTATTTGTCATCTATGGCCTGAATTCACAAAACAGGTTTCACTTAAACTGTGGTTTTACACCTCCCAAAGCATAAAACGTGTACATTCTCTGGTCCATTGGGCAGGCAGTAATATGTTTACTTATGCTTATCTATGCTTATTTGCTCTCATTTCCGCTTACATTATTTACATTATAAGCCATGTAATGGTTTCAAGTCAATCTCCTTTGTGAATGAGCCTATAAGTTTCCATGCTTGGGTGCTGCCAGTCTTTTCAAAAAAGGGGTGTGGAAGCTCAAAACTTTTTTTTTTTTTTTTTTTTTTTTTACAGCTCTCTGCTTTTTCTTTTCAATTCTTTTTTTTTTTTTCATTTCTAAGTTCGGTGTGTGTTTTTCTTACCTTGGAATATACACTCATCCAAACACTGAAAATATATATCTTTACTAATCATCTCTATTCACATTTTCTCGACACATTACCATCTTTTTCTTCCCTCAAACCCGGTCTAAATCTCCTATGAACCAATGTTGCACATTTGCATGGCACAATCACAAGGAGTCAACACATCTGTGCCACCCCAAACACATTGCTTCTTCACACTGCATTTGAAGTAGACCACACCATGTAACTCTAGAAGGGTTACCACAAGGGAACAGAGAGGACTTACCCTAATTCTTTGAGGATACTCGGGATCTCCTCAGCCAGCTCTTGCATCTTTGGATACCTGAATCTGTGTGAATGACATATAAGTCAGGGTAAATACCAAATGGCATCTGGCAATATCTTGGTAGTCTTACTCATAAAATGCTGCAGTTCAACCTGCCCATAGCAACCACAACCTGTCTAGAAGCACCTTCATTTCTGTTTCTCTGGTTATCTTTGGATACCTCAGTCTTCATGGATGACATATAAGTCAGGGTAAATACAAAATGCATCTGCAGATACCGTGTTAGTCCTGCTCATAATTATTAGTGATTTATGATAATGCTACAGTTCGACCTGCCCATAGCAACCACAACCTGTCTAGAAGCACCTTCATTTCTGTTTCTCTGGTCATCTTTGGATACCTCAGTCTTCTTGGATGACATATAAGTCAGGGTAAATACCAAAATGCATCTGCAGATACCTTGTTAGTCCTGCTCATAATTATTAGTGATTTATGATAATGCTTCAGCTTGACCTGCCTATAGAAACCATAACCTGTCTACAAGCGCCTTCATTTCTGTTTCTCTGGTTATCTTTGGATACCTCAATCTTTGTGAATGACGTATAAGTCAGGGTAATACCAAAATGCATCTGGCAATACCTTTCTGGTCCTACTCATAACTATTACTGATTTACATGTATAACCCCTACAGTTCAATCTGCCTAAGCAACCACAAGCTGTGTGAATGAAATAACTCAGTAAATCTAAAATGAATCTGGCAATACCTTACTAGTCCTACTTACAATTATTAATGATTATGATAATGCAGAGCTGCCAACCCCAACAGGAAAAAAATCCTATTCTGTACTTCCTTTTATCCTATTTTCATGCCAAAAATCCTATTTTTTATTGAAAATTTAAGAAATACAACAGTGTGATTCCCTTTTCACTGTCTATGATATCCTAAAGAAAATACAATATTAATAATATGTATGACTTACGTAATTATTTTGATCCTAACTCTTCTACATTGTACTTCTTTTATTGAAAATGATCTTAAGTACAAAATACACAGGTAGAGTACACTGAGCATTGGGATAAACTTAAATGTTGATAAAATAACATGAAAATAAGATGAAATAAAGGTAATAAAGAATCAATGTCAGAACTTTCAAAAATCCTATTTTCATTGGAAAAATCCTATTGTCATATTCTCTCTAAAAAATCCTACTAAATAGGACAAAATCGTACTACTTGGCAGCTCTGATAATGCTACAGTTCAACCTGCCTATAGACCGATCCTGCTTATCACTGAGGGCAGCAGATGATCAGCCATAACTGTGGTGTCCTGCCAGAGTTACATACAACAGTGCAGCGCAGCTGAATGTAGCGCGCAAAGATAACCCATTCGTGACAGAGGTCCACATTTTGTGGTTTGGCCTAATATCTTAATGCAAAGCCCTAAAAATAATACCAAATACATGAGCAGAAAGAGCACAAAAATTCTACACAAATTGTGCCCATTTTGGTTGCGTCAATTTTCGTTGTTTGATGCTGAAAATTTTTTTAAAGGAAAATAAGCATTAAAATCCTTAAATTGGCAATGTGATAGATTAAAATCACTGTTTTCCCCTGCAAATTGGCAACTTTTTGACTTCTCATCATAATTTCTGTCAATTTATATTCATTTCAGATACATGACGTTTTATAAGAAAAATGTAGCGATAAAATAAAAATGTTGGTGTTGCCAATTTGAAGAATAAAAGTTGATCAAATTAGGCTTTAAATAATTCCTGTCACGAATGGGTTAACATACGCCCATAGCACACACCCTATGAGGGACACTGCAGTAATGGCGCTGCCCACAAATCAAAAGTCGGATCGGTCTACAGCAACCAAAACCTGTCACAATCACCTCCATCTCTGTTTAAGTTAAAGTTATCTTTGGATACCTGAAGCTGTGTGACTGAAATAAGTCAGGGTAAATGCTAAAATGTAATTGGCATTCTCTTCAGAATCTTGTTCATAATCATCACTATGCAATTATTAACCCATTCGCTATTGGAACCGGTGGACCCCTGTGTTAAGTCTATGGGAATATAAGAAGTCAGTAGTCAACAGATTAAAAAAGGCCTAAGATAAATGAATACTCCAAAATGTAATATCAGGCAGCCCTGATTCAGTCGGTCGAAAAATCAGGATCTCCTTTCCAATTTGCAAACTATTACTGGGAATCCTATCAAATCTTGTTGAAGAAAGGAAGAGATAACTCAGTTAGCCAGCTATGACTCAGATTCAGCCCAAACTACGTTCAATTTATGCTATAACCCACTTTTCTGTGAACTTCTCCTCCTCCCTAGAGATGTCTCAGAGTTTCAGAGACTGGGAAAAAAAAGTTTATGTTGGACTTACGAATCGGGCAGATCATCGGCGTTGTCCTGTTGGCCTGGTGCATTGATATGGATGAAACACACTTTACCAACCATTGGGGCCATTGCTTTTGTGCTGATGAACTTTACCCATGATGTATCTGTCAAAAAGGATAATGGGTGATACCATGATGTCTTATGTAAATGAACAAGATATTGCCTGAGAAAATAAAAGGTCCTTTTAACTCAATTTCCTCAAAGCTTTTTCCGTAATGAATGCTCAGGTCAAGAATTTCTACTTTCTACACCAGCTACCCCCTCCCCAATACATGTTCAAAACGTTTTAAGTCATTACTGGATCTCAATTACAAGTGCTCTAAGTGACCAATCAGCTTAATGATGTATAGCATTGCAGACAAATAACTCTCCCCCCCCCCCCCCCCCCCCCCCCCATCCGCAAGCTCAAATTTCACTACAGTTTGTGTAAGCCTAAAATACCTACACATTTACACTGTAGGCAATGCAAACTTTAATGGACTGAAGTGTTGTACATGTAGTATAAAGCCATATTTCAGACCATGTTGCCCGTAAAGTCCTATGATCCCTACATCATTCAAAAATGCACTCCACCACTTGAATGAACTTTAGATACCCACTCAATCAGAGCAATTTAGAATCCATTATCAACTTCTTTCCACGTACTCCTATCGTAACCTCTACTTCCAACTGTCAATTTGGCAATGTGCCTAAAACATGTATGTCAGTAGCGGTGCACATGATATTCGTGAGTCAAACTATTTCGCAAGATTCATTGTAAAACAGCTGTATGATCCACTTGACCTTCAGACTTGGTCACAAAATTCCATAGATAATCCCATCCCAACTCATTCATAGACTAAATGGCATATTAACCTCATCAACCTGTGTTCACACACAAAAAAATTGTCCTATGGCTATACAAAAACAGTACAGCTGTACAATGAATATGTATGTCTGATGGCTGACTAACAAAACAGCATTCATGTACATGTATAACAAAATGTTGTATAACGAAACAGGGGTTTGAGCATTGTTTTAAACTAGAACTCGACAAAGAATCTCGATCCGCGTGTGTGTCTTAAACATATGGTGACCATACAATGGTAGAACTGGGTGGGGCTTAACGTGAGTTCGGGGGTGAAAGGAGACATGACCTTGCCATGATAACATGCTCATTAGAAAACTGTACATCTAAAAGACGTTTCCTTAGAGAGATCGGCATGTGTGTCTGCACATTTTGTTCACACTACGATGATTCCTTATATGACGTTTCTGTATGTATGAACACTCCGTTCGCTCTACGATGATTCTTTTAAATATACGATGTTTCTTTATCAAGTTTTGGGATTTTAAGCATTTTGTATCTGAACAGGTGGTCAGTCAGTTCAGTTTGGAATACTACTACTATCACAGAGAACTGCATGTATGAATTTTGATCGGTTAGTGTACACTAGACCTCTATTATCTGAAAAAAAGGCAGAGGTGAGAAGAATTAAAAAACTAGATGAATCCTCGACTACGCGAGGGTGAAATTTATGCCTCCGCCTTTGCCAGATCAGAAATAAATCACTTTGAATTATGGGAAATGTATCAGGATACATTTAGAGTACAAAACTGGAAAAAAAATGGTTCTATCTAAATGACATTGTGTCAGCCACATTTGAAATTGATCCGTCAAATAGTTCTTAAGTTATTGCGAGAACGATTTATTTTCACGTATACGACACCCATGACCTTTGACCTTTGACCACATGACCCCAAAATCTAATCAGATCATTGTCCCTCCCATATACATACATAAGCCAAGTCTGAAGTTGATCCGCCAAATGGTTCTTCAGCTTGCACAAGAACAAGCCACTTCCATGTATATGACCTGTGACCTTTGACCTCATGACCCCAAAATCTAATCAGATCACTGTCCCTCCAAATTTACATACATCAGCCACGAATGAAGTTGATCTGCCAAATGGTTCTTCAGCTACCATGAGAACGAACCATTTTCATGTATATAATAAATTCTATGACCTTTGACCTTGTGACCCCAAGATCTAATCAGATCATCATCCCTCCCATATGCATACATGAGCCAAGTTTGAAGTTGATCTGTCAAATGGTTCTTAAGTTATCGCGAGAACAAAAACTGGACCGACGGATGGACAGACCGAAGGACGGACAGTCCGAAAACATAATGCCTCCAGCACCCTCCTTCGGTGGGCGGAGGCATAAAAAGGGTGATACTTGTCACATCCCTTTCATGCAGAAAGAAATGAATCTCTCTCAGAGTGTAAGCACTGAACAATGTACATGTACTTAAGAATGGTATTTTTCCTCTTGAAACAGAAAACAGGTCCCTTCCTTATGGAGCTTATGCTACGTTTACACTATGTTCCCAGCGGCCACAGTAGTCACATTTCTGGCAACTGTGGACTAAACAGGATGGACGTGACACAACACAGGGGGACGGGATGGGTAAACCTGACAGTCCGTGATTGCCAGGGATGCTGGGTCATATCTTTAAACTATCAAAAAATTTGCCACGGTAGTCACGGTGCAGATGAGAAACCTAGTGGGACCACAACAAAACATGACAGAATGTAATAGGCCTTAACAAAACTTGGAGACGGTCCGTAGTGCACCGTGGGATTTTGGACATTTTTGCTCCCCGTCCCACTACTGACCTTCTCCAAGTTTTGTTATAGCCTATTACATCCTGTCATGTTTTGTTCCGTTCCCCCTCAGGGTTTCTCATCCGCACTGTGACTACCGTGGTAAATTTTTTGACTGTTTAAAAATCTGGCTCGGCATCCCCGGCAATCACGGACTGTCACATTTGCCCATCCCCCTGTGTCCATCCCTTTTTGTCCACGGGTGCCAGAAATGTGACTGCTTTGCATGGCTGCCGGGAACAAAAACATGGCACTAATGTGGAGAGAGAGATAATAAATACATCCACAACTAGACTACAAACTGGGCTGCCATGGCCGCCAGGAACATAGTGTAAACGTAGCATTAGCCCCATGGCAGATATTTCAGACAAATTTTAACAATGATATAAAATGTTAGCCAAACTAGTCTCTTATCATTTCATTTCACGATGGTTCTTCACAGTTTAGAGAAGCTGAAATCCTGGGTAAATTTGGCTTTTCATTGTTATTCAAAGGCTTGTTCACATGTGAAGCAGCATACCCTGCATTTTTTTCTACATGTAAATGAATGGGATGAGGAGGGAGGGGCAAAGCTGAGGCAAACAGCATCCTTCTTGCCTCCTGGCAGCAAAAAGGTGTGGACCAATCAAAAACATGAAAAAATATGACATCACAAGTTTGCCTGTCCAACTGATGTCAAAAGTTTTTTTTTTTTAATTTTTTTTTTTAAGCATGAACTATGAATGATACGTTACCTCATTATCAAAGTGGCGTGGTAAAAAAAACAACAACGCGGGGGGGGGAGATAATGCTATGGTTTCTGAACATTGAGCCTTAATGCATCAGCCTTCAATGATATACACGGGATGCAGTCTACAGCTTACAAGATAGTGCATCATGCAAAGTTTACACAAAATATACTCTTCTGGGCCCTGTTCCAATAAAAACTTACCATGAATGGTAACTCCGCCATCAATGGTAATTACCGTGGTAACACTGCTCAAAAGCCAATCAAATTCAAGGTTTCCAAGGAAGTTACCACTGATGGCAGGTTACCATCAACGGTACTAACTTTTATGCAACAGGGCCCAAATGCACAAATACCTTTTCATCCTAATATACATGTACATGTGCACACTGTATGTATATACAATGCCGTTGAAATGGAACTAAGTACTGTACATACTTGTACGCCCATCGCCCAAGTACAATAGGAATGACAGTTGAGTGAAAATATGCTTTGTGTGCATGATAACTTCTAAAGCAAATGAAAAAATGTACCGAGGTGTACTTACGATTTAGTCCGATGTCGTGGAATGTGACAACAATATGTTTCTGATGGACTGGATCACCCTGCACAATGAAAACAAAAGACACAAAGAAACACAGTTAAAACAATGCTAATCAAATGAACATACTGATTACTGAATGAAATAAATACAATTTTTCCTGCTTGTAATATGCACAATCTAAAAAGTAGAAAATTGAGGTTTGACATTTACAAACAGATAATCCAAAAAATACAACAAATCATCAGAAAATGACATGTTACAATAAATGAGGGCATGATTTATGACAACATTCATACTGTCCATTTCCATTTTCATTTCCTGTTGTGCAGATACACATACTCTGCACCATCATGTATTTTTTGAAGTACTTAATATCTACAGTGCAATCAATCTATCATTTAACGCACATTGAAAACAAAATCTGCTAGGAGATTAAAAACCTATTTGTCCATGGCTGTAGGCTATGCTCTATTAATCATTTTCATCTCTTGGTCATACAGCCTGTTCAGACACAAAACACTTATCCAAAGTCCTTTAGAAGCGCACAGAGACGGTAGATAATAACGTGATATGCACTATACAAAAAATGGAATATTATTATTACACGTATTATCATTATTAGCATTTTCAACCTGAAACTCAATAACACCATTTAAAGAATCATGTTCAGCATGTTCAGAACACATCCCAAACTAGCAAAAGAAATGTCATATTCATGTAGATGTGCAGGTTTCTACTGGTTTCTACTGGTTTCTACTGTGCATGAGGTCATGGGAAGGCCATGTGTCCCTTCGCCAGCACTCACCCTGCCCAGTTATACCGTTCTATGGTCACCATAGTTCAAACACACACACTGACCTTGATTCCTTATGTACATCTAGTTCTAGTTGGAAGGGATGCTCAGACCCTAATTTCATTATACTGTTTTTTATACAGCATTTCCTTATGCATCGTTTCGTTAATGATCGTACAGACACAGAAACTCATCTTATAACTACAATGTATATCTTGGTACAGCTATACGCATGGTTCTCGCCAGTACATAACACCCATGGTTCCAGTACCATGCGTAAAGGGTTTCAGACAAGGAAGAACCGAGTGTGAAATTGCTGCACCATGCGTGGCAACAAGGGTAAAAAAATATTGGAGTATATATTCCTAACAATAAAGATAAATGTCACAAATTGTTTTGCTTTTTGGCAATGTATTTTTACTTTTATGCCATTAGTAGACAATTCCTGCTTACCAAGAAGTATTTTTCATCCTTTTACTATGGCATATACTGCTGCCACACTCAACTTTAGGTGTTACTACGTAAAAATTCCGAAACTTCCACGTTTTGTGCAGAGTGGGAACTGTGTCAGGATTTTTTTCTAGTGAGAACCCTGGTGATACGACTGATTTTTTGTGTCTGAACAAGTGGTAGATGGTTTTATAGCTGATCTCTCTTTGCTTAGTTCAACAACCCAACCGTGTAAATCATCTTCTTTCATTTCCAAACAGGAGATAATGGTGGTCCAAAAGGTCAAGGGAGGAAATAAACACTGGTGTAAATTTACTCTATGAAAGTCCTTTAACCCATTCATGACAGAGGTCCACATTTTGTGGTTTGGCCCAATATCTTTTGATGCAGAGCCCTAAAAATCATACCAAATGCATGAGCAGAAAGAGCAAAAAATTCTACACAAACTGTGCCCATTTTGGTTGCATCAATATTCATTGTTTGATGCTGAATATTTTTTAAAGGAAAATAAGCATTAAAATCCTTAAATTGGCAATGTGACAGAAAGTTTAAAATCACCGTTTTCCCCTGCAAATTGGCAACTTTTTGACTTCTCATAATTTCTGTCAATTTATATTTATTTCAGATACATGACGTTTTATAAGAAAAATGTAGCAATAAAATAAAAATGTTGGTGTTGCCAATTTGAAGAATAAAAGCTGATCAAATTAGGCTTTAAATAATTCCTGTCACGAATGGGTTAAAGGGAATGTTAAGCCCAGGTTAAAGTAAGGAGGGGGGGTTGATTCGTGGTCTTAAATCTACACCAATGGAGTACATGTACATCTCGAAAGAATTGTCCGATGAAAAGGACTGCTCTCCAGTCTCTAAAGTCATGTAAAAATAAAATATATTGTAACAGGAAGATACTGGAGGGTCAAAACAAAGAGCACAAACAATATTTCTCCAGACTAACTTATCAAAATAAATCCTTAATTGTAAAGTAACATATACATGTATATACAGAGAACAGAGATACTGTAAAAAATTAAAGGTGTCTCAGAAAAAAGGCACTGGATTTTGATTCAGAGTACTTCAAAATGTATAATTCTAAATTAAATTTTGTAAGTAATGTCTATTAACATTACTAACAAAATTTCATTGTGGATGATCAAATACTTTTAAAAATATTACTAATAAACTCTTGTTGGATTTTTTTCTAAGACACCCTGTATACAGTGGGCAGTAAAATCTGCTTCAACACACTTCACAACATAAACTAAAGATGGATGCTGCCACCTGAGAATACACAGAGTAAGGTCAGGAAGCAGGCCTAAGCTAGCTTACGGAAGAAGAGTCTGAGTAAACACCATGGAAAAAAAGAAACACATAGTCTGTAGAGAAGACAAAAAGGGGTGTGAATTTTCTTCTGTTCCCATATGTGATGGCAGGGGAATGGGGGGAGAGGTACATATTTACTTGACTACATTGTATGTAATAACAATCTATTGATTTCTTTTCATCAAAACCACATATCTGGTAGACAAAGAACAAAAAATCAGCAAGACCAGTATTGATTACAGGTAATGAGGTATTTCATTTTGAGTCTGATAATTTTCACACAAAGTAATTATAAGCTATATAACATACACTCACATAAAATGAAAAACTATCAAAACCCTTCTGGATTACAAATATTTCATTCCAAATACATGTATGTATAGTCTAGTTTTCAGAAGATGATATTCTTACTGACTGGGATACTGATTATGCATTTCAACGGATCACTCTCTATCAGTGATTATCAGTGAATAAATCAGCATATTATAGAACAGACAAACATCAGATACTGTACATGTATTACTAGTTGACAGACCTGCAGTGAGGTAGTTATACCTTGCTTGATACAGATTTCAGGGCATTTTTTGTGAAGGGCAAGGATTGTAAATGTAGTTGATATCACATAATTTCCTCTTGACATTTTCATAATTTGTACTTTCCGATCTGTGAGGCAGTAATCATTCAAAAAGGTTGCCAGAACTAAATATCCTCCATCACAATTTGAAGAAATAGTTCCTATTACTGTCAAGAATGATTTCAAACTATTTCAGATTTTCAAATAACCTCCATCACAATTTCAAGAAATAGCTTTAACTACTCTCAAGAAAGTTTTCAAACTATTTTAGATTTTCAGCCAGACATTACTGAACAGTTTTATTCAATACAATAATTAATGTTCTAATGTAGGTAAAAGCATCTATTTTCTACATTACTACGTCAATCAGTTTGTTCAAAAGGTTAGTGGTTAAAAAGAAAATGTCAAAGGCTTACATGGATTGTAGATAGATGTCCCTTTAAAGCTCCGAGCTAGAGACAGCCATTGTGAAAAACTAATTTCCCTCATCCAAATCTAGGCACCTATTTTTATACTCAATGTACCACCACAATACATCTATCCCCGGATTTGAACCCAAGTGGGAACTGACCTTTCGTGCTGATTTACGGTTTTACAAGAGACGTTGCCACACATTCATCACACTATGAGCATGTACATGCATGCACTTAATATGTGATCATCAAAATCTTTGAAAAAAATCTCGTCTTAAAATATCTCGTCAAAATGACAATAACCTCTGAATATTTGGCAGTCAATATTACCAGAAAGTTTTATTTTTACAGACCATATGGACATATAATAAATTCAGGAGTAATGCTGCATCATTAATCTGTGTAATCAAAAAAAAAAAAAAAATGTCATGCGCCATTCAAGATATCCTTGTAACCTACCACAAAAACGGTAATAGAAATGGACCAAATAGTATACCACAGCAAAGTCTCTTTGATTTCTTCTCTTTTAGAAATTAATTTTCTCTTCAACATGACTGAGCATGTTCTACCGAGTTTCAGGACAATGACCTCAACCTGATTGTATATGTAGATCTACTTGTGCAACCTCACGATAGTGAAACCGTGGAGACACGATTCACACGAATGAATTACATGACAGGGCACTGCATACAATACCGACCAGTCTGTACGTACAGCATGCACATTTAAGGCACGTAGCCATGTAAGATAATTATGGCATTCACATTAGTTACAGGTATATGTAACTTGTCTCTTCCACCTTATGACCATACAATATTTGATAGTATACTCATACAGAAATGCATCAAGAATATGGATTCCTTGCATAAATTTTGTATCTAGGATATCTGAGCAAGAAAGCAGACTGTGCAACCTTCTAAATTTCTTCTAGAAAACCTTACAAATTAAAAGTGTGTGTCTCTGCAACAATATCCATCTTACCGTTTGCCACACAATAGGAAAGACACACCCCTCAATGGCAGGATTGCCTACACGAATAGCCTGTTCACACTATGGGAAATTCATATGAAACTTCAAATGTTTAAAAGAAACATACAACTTAAGGGGCGTAAACTTGTAAAAAATGTATCATGTAAAGAAATGTTAGATGTCAGGTGATACCACATGTTTCAAATCTCCCTACATACTTTGGGTAAGAGATGGAGCATTTACAAAAAGAGCTACATCCGTATCAGCGTACACAGAGTTAAGCTCTTTCCAATGACATGATTTTTGTACAATACAACATTAAGGCTATAAGAAGATACTCATTTTTTATCAAGTTTTCGTTCGAAACTACATGTATGCTAAGAAATGAGTTTCACTACATGTATACGCTGTTTTTTAAAATTACTTATCCTTTAGCTATAAGATTTTCATACAGAGGGCCTGTTGAACGTGGGGGGGGGGGGGGGGAGGAAGGGGGAGAAAGGGGGGAGGGACTAACACCCACACAGGCAGAGTCCATGGGGCAGACCCCCATGAAGCCCTTGGTTTTTTATGCTTTTGCAAGCCTACATGTATAATTTAAAAATATTAAATCTTTACACTTTATATATTTTTTTTCTTCTATTTTTTACTTTTATCATTTATTTCTTTATTTCTAGTGAAAAATGTGGGAGGCTGCAGACCTCCCCCCCCCCCCCCTCCATATAGCATAACGATGAGTTTGGGTATTCTTCACAGAGGTTAGGCCTTGGTAAATACTCTCCAAATGGCTTATTCCTGCTGGTCGACTTCCTGTAACTACACAGATACAAGGAAAGAACACTCTTCACCATAATCAATATTTTCTGCATGGTCAATCAAAACCACAAACCTATCCAAACGAAACAATCATTTTCTGTTAAAGGGATGTAATATCAAGTTAATAAAAAAGAAGTCAACATAAGTGTACATAGCATAAAGTAATATACATGTACGTCTACAAATATAAACAAAGATGAGTATCACTAATCCAAAACAAATTAACAACATGTAAGCTGCAAAAATATGAGTACATGTACAATTCATACTTTACATACGTAAACTGAAAAAGAGAAGTCACATTGTATTCAGGAGCCAAGACTAAAGAGTACTTTGTACTGTACCCTACTAAAATGGGTCTCCTTATCAATGTAAACAGCAGCTTCTAGATGCAGTAATAATGTAAACATATCAAGACTAGACCGAATCAGAACACTGATGAGGAGTTGGGAGCACAACGACTCAACATTTTAAGCGTAAAGTACAAACTGAAATTAAAATTTCTATAAAACAGTTTGCAAGTAAAGACTAGGTACTGCCACAATATTTGGGACCCTGGATATCTAATTTTTGTTTCCTCGTTATCGATGAGGGTGGCTATTCTAGACCAGAGTACACAGAGTGTATTTGACCTCGTAAGGACACTGAATAAGAGGAAAAATGCACGATCTTGACTCAAATGACCACGTACATGGACAGGTACAGTGTAAAGCACTTGGGACTTTTTAAGTACGGGTAAAGCTCATGTACAGTTTTGGTAGCAAAAAGAAAACTGGCATGAAGCTGACTAAGAATAGTCTAGTATTTTCAGCCTTGCATTAAAAAGATACATGTACATGCATGAGCTCAAGCGATATTCTATTAATGACTTCCACTGAATTTTAGAGTAAATCATTGAAATGAACGCAATGCACTCTTTGTCCTACGTTAGGACACCCGCATCTGACCACTCCCCGCATCACGGCACTTCTTTACACCTGCCAAGCAAACGGAACTCTCACTGGTTTTATACCTGTGCAGGCACTGTGCGACTTCACATCACTGGCCCAAGATCAGAAATATTTTTCTACCTTTCATTTGTTTAATATTCAACTTGAGGAGGAAAACCTTTACAGCATCTTAGGTTTGCTTCCATCTTGCTACTGACGAGCTGAAAGCGAGAAAATCTGATAGTTTTTAACCCATAGCAGTACAGAGCTATCTTGAGGTCTAAATTAATCATCTTCAATCCTCAAATTGGCAATACAAATTATTTTTTTCCATGTTTATAGCTTGAAAAAAATAAATATGGATATAACATAAACCAAAATGAAATATAATTGTAAAATTTAATCGGAAATTGCCAATTTGACCACAGAAATAGTGATTTTATATTATTCACTGCATTGCCAATTTAAAGAGTTTAATGATTAGTCACCGTTAAACTGCTCTAATTCGAGAATGCCACACCATACGACGATAGAAATGGGCTCAAATTTGTCAGTGCATTTTTCTCTTTCTGCTCATGTATGATATGTACTGCACAACATTCTGGACCAACAGATACTGCAAAAGCATCTCCTAAAGGTGGCACTGTACCTCTATGGGTTAAAGTGCTACCAAAACAGTATATACATGTAACCTTTAAAGGCACTGGCTAACTTTGTGAGCAGCCGATTTAAAAAATTCTCAAACTAATATGAAACATGTGTATGAGTACTTGTATTTGTACTCAAAAACCCTGAAACCAACCATAATTTGGAATGAAAACTATTAGTAAGACGCAAACCGTGATTTTTATAATTTTTGGTCTTAGAGACAATAAAATAAGGACGGTTTTGCTTGAATTAAAAAAGACCATTATTTGCCTCCCTCCGCATGATACGTCAATACACACAGTACAGTCTGGGGAGCCATGTGCACTCCTTACGTCTAGTCTGTGCAACCGACCCTTATACAGGTGTATATTTATCAAACATTGGTTAACATTTTTAACGTCTAAAAATACTTCCTGTCGATATCATTCTTTAAAACTTTCAGACCGGTATTTTTACACTATAACCCTTATGTTAATCCCATTCTCAAGTAGCAAAACATTTTTTTTTTTTTTTTAAATTATAGCAATGTTAACCAATATTTTTAAATTGAGCAGTCTTGTACAAAAACATGTTATACATATAGGCCTGCATATAGTTCTGCTTGTTTAATGGAGCTTTCACTTTTGTTTTTCATTTCTTTTTCTTTCTATTCTTTTTTTTTTTTTTCTTTTCTTTTCTGTTCTTTTCTTTTTGAGGTCAGTATGGTAGGCCTATATGGTGGCTGAACGTAAAGTCTGCAATGCAGGCATCATTTAACCCCCTGAATAATGAATTACCTAATTCCCATTGGTTTAATACAGGTTCCATCCGGTTCTGGTAGGCAATGGTTTAATAGAGCATAGGCGTGACCTGATAAGGACACGGTGAATTAGAGAGGAAATGCTCAGACAAAACATACAAGTACAAGTACAGTGTCCCTTGCTTCAGGCTATACAACTCAAGGTCCTTAAGCCGTCTTGCACAATAACAAGCTGGTTGCACAAAAGGTTTAAAGATAAACTGGAGTTCTGGTCATGAAATTACAGTGTAAAAGACACTTTTCAAAACAACTGGGAAAGTACATTTAGTTGTACATAAACATGTAAAGTGTAAGATTCAGGGATTATCAAATTGATACGAAATTCACTCACTTTCCAAAAAAAGTACTTGCACTGCACACAAAAATGAGTATATGGGACCACACACAAATCTAGTATGAATATTTCCCCTGAACACTTCAGCTTTTCCTTGTTAGGTTTCAAGTATTAGGACAATTGAAGAGCAAACCATTTTAAGGAACCTTTTTACTATTTAATTCTTCCAAACTGACATGAAAAGAACGAGAAAGCTCACAAATTATTTTGCACCTTTCCCAGAACTCTTGCTTCTTTTTAAAGAAAAGCCCAAGTTCTAAGAGAGGTGAAAAATATGAGCTTTAACATTTAAAAGTACCATGGAATGGTAATAGTCACTGCAAATCCCTCCTTAGATAAATAACTCCCATTATATTCCAAATACTAAGAATCTTGTTGTACAGGATTGGTCAAAAGTTTAATAATTATGCGATGAAGCGTAGTTTTGCCCATCAATCACCCAAGAAGAAAAGTTTGTTGCACTCAATGGTGATACCGGTAGTACTATTGTGTTTTGCTGGTCTCTTCAGTCTATAAGAGTCACAACGCGTTATCGATATTTTTGCGTACGCACGAAATGAAAGTGTACTACATGAATTCAGACTATCAATTGCGTATCAGTCGCTCTGCCTGCAGCGTGGCAATTACAAATGTACTTAAAGTGATTACACATTGGTAAATTTTTTTTTTTATATATGATCGAGAATAGAATTCTAAGAAGAATAACATTAAAAATTTGATGATTTTCAATCGAAATCAGTGCATTTTGGATAATTTTCTAATAAAAAGTCAAGAGTTGACCAAAAATTTTGAGTATGAGGTATGACGTAAAAGTGGGCACCCAGCTTCGCGCATTGCAGTTGTGCTGCGTGCTAGACTGTACAATATGTATTATACCTTGCGCGCATTTTGCTAGAAGTGCGCGACAAGGTACCCACCTTGACGTCATTTTGACGTAAAAGTGGGTACCCAATTGAAACAGCTGAGGGGTCAAAAATATCCTAAAATCTTACCACATTTGGGGTTTCCTTGGCAACAAGACTTTTTTAAAAAACTTTAGGCAGATAATTTTCTGCTAATAAAATCATGCTCTTTTAAATGAGCTATCATTGTTTCAGCATTGGGTACCCCCTTTAATGTTTATGTTGTGTATATGTAGCCAGCTACATGTACGTCAACCAACTTTTCTTTCTTGTAGAGTACTAAATATCTTTTTCTTTCTGGGGGTTGTTTCACAAAGAGTCAAGTATTAAAAGTTTGGCTAAAGTCGCACTTAAAGACATTGGTTAACACTTATGATTTTAAAAAATCTTGTTTTGTTACTTGAAAATGGGATAAACATAAGGGTTACAGTGTAAAAATACCAGTCTGAAAGTTTGAAAGTATAATATTCACGGGAAGTGTTTTTAAATATCAAAGATGTGAACCAATGTTTGAAAAATATACAAGGGTCGGTTGCACAGAATAGACATAAGGAGTGCGTATGCGCATATGACTCACCTTACCGTACTGTGTGTATTGGCGTATCACGTGGCGGGAGGCACATAACGGCATTTTCAAATTCAAGCAAAGTGGTCCTCTTAGTGATTGTCTTGTGAGACGAAGGATAATAAAATCGCCATTTGCGTCTAACTTACACTTTTTCATTCTAATTTATGGTTGGTTTCAGGGTTTTTGAGTACAAATACAAGTACTCATACACATGTTTCATCTTAGTTTGAGAATTTTTTAAATCAGCTACTCACAAAGTTAGCCAATGCCTTTAAATTCCTAGTTGCGTGCTGTATATTACGCATCATCGCATCGGTCAGATCATGTTCAGGGGATGTGCGCTACAGGGAAGTCTCTATACGAGATTATGCGTTATATGCCGGATGTGCATTGGAGCTTAGGCATGACCCTACGTCAAACTAACTCCTTGTGAAACACCCCCTCGTACAGTTAAATGGTTTCAGATGTGGAATATAAAGCAAAAAATGAAATAGAATTCAGGCAGTAGACAAAATATCACTTCTTTTGCTATCTGAATATACACTATCTTTCCTCAGTTTCACTTTGCTTCATCCAGACTGCCTCGAAAGTGATAGTTTGTCCCATCACCTTCACCAGCATTGATTACATGTATTTGCTTACTATACTTTCTCACAGCTTGGTATACATTGAGCATTCATATTCATCATAAAATATTGTACACAAACATGCCATGGAGTTGTGAAAATGGAAATGTGAACCTCCATGTATGAAACTGTCACAAAAATCAAGATTTCTTGCTTCAATTGCAAAATTCGTAAAACTTTATGAATTTATATGTATATACTATTTTTTTGTTATGTTTTTCTAGACTAAGGTATTGGTTTTAGCATTATTATCTGCATTTAGAAAAATGTGAAAGAGAAAGAGAAGGAAAGAAGGTAAAAATGAAAGAAAAGCATAGAGAACAAGCAGGAAAATGCATATATGAGTTATTGAGCATTCAGTTTATAAAATAAAACCAGTTCTGCCTGTACACAATCCTTAATACAAAAACAAATGAGATATCTAATAAGATTCAACCTTTACCTTTTTTCTAATCAAATTTCTTCTGCAAACATCACACTACACAATCTAATTAGTAGCTATTGCACACAAAGCATTCTATTTGTTCATGCATCAATTATATTAAAGCACATTCACAACAGAAGCATACAGACATGTCAACTAGTGTTTCCTAAAACTAATTGTTTCTCTTGATAATTTCCTTTCTCTTGGAAACTTGTACGCAAAATACATAAAGCTGTAAGCACTCAAAAATCATTCACAAGTTTTCTCACTATCTATTTTTCCTTTTCTTCTTAGCAAATAAACAATTTTCTGTTTTCAAAGGTCTTTTTACTGCTTGAATGTACAGCAATGATAGATCATTACAAATGGGTATTCAACAAGTACAACGGTCAAATTTGAAAGTTGCCTTCATGAACCTGCTTCCATTCAAGGAGTATATGTACAGTGTACAATGCCATCTTGTAGTAAATATACTTGGACTGTACAGGACTCTTCAAAGAAACATGGACAGTAGCAAATGCAGTACATGTACTACAGCACAGCCAGCATTCTATACTAAAAATACTCGGCAAACATCCCTACTTTGTGGGGAATCTGTTTCATTGTATACATTGTATACTGCACATTGGCGGGGCGTATTGTTGGCCCTTGAACCTGTGCAACAAGATGACAATTGATTCAGAAATCACCTCCCACCGTCCCAGCCAGAGGCCTCGGCTGTCCTATAAATGCATACCTGGTCACATGGCTGTAGTTGATGTCACACTGTTACGAATGCCTCGCTTCCCTTCTTGCTTTTCAATGGCTAATTGGTCTGC
Organism: Echinometra lucunter; assembly: GCA_029962745.1. NCBI lineage: Eukaryota > Metazoa > Echinodermata > Echinoidea > Camarodonta > Echinometridae > Echinometra > Echinometra lucunter. The sequence continues at coordinate 3,658,420 of CM057159.1, forward strand.
TTTATTAAGTAATTGTGGGAGGCAGAGTATACTCGCATTAGAAACGGACGCCCTGATACTCCAGTCTGACCTCGCTGGCTACAAATATCAATACCACCCTCATGTCTTCTCTGTGTGTACTAGCATAATTTATAGTTCAAGGATACATCAGAAGAAGCATGTACATCATAGATACAGATAATAGATCAATAATCAATAAATAAATTAATCCAATAAATTTCAATAATATTGAGCTTACTTCCCCTGAAATCTCTTTGTCTTTCCCTCTCAGCATGATGTTTTTTGTTTGTTTTTTCAATTCTACATGTATTTTCTTCCTTTTTTAAAGGAGAATGAAACCCTGGAGGAAATCAGTTTCCATGACAAGAGAGGATAGAGAGTAGCCATTTAAAAACAGGTTCCATCAAACAAAGGTTACAAAATGAGAAAGTTATGAAAGTTTGAAAAGTCTCAATTTACTTTCTATGTCGATCATCAAATTGGCAATGTTGCTTCAAAATGGCAGGTTTAGAAGGAAAACTCTCAATATGTTTTGTACGTGTACAAAATTTCATATTTTCTCCATTATCTCTAAAGATGCTGCTTGTATCTTTGTAAACTCAACATATTTTGAGTCAAATACATTTCCCTATGATTTTTCCTTCAGAGATAATGGAGAAAATTGTGTGTAAAAAACATATTGAGAGTTGTCCATCTAAACCTGCCATTTTGAAGCAACATTGCCAATTCGAGAATCACCACTGCAAGTAAATTAAGATTTTTCAAACTTTCATAACTTTATTTTGTTACCAATTTTTATGGAACTTTTTAAAAACTGCTTCTCTCTATCCTCTCTTTTGATTAAAATGGATTTTTCCCCAGGGTTTCATTCTCCTTTAAACTCATGCCTTATAGGAAGAAGGATTACACTGTACACTACCTTTAAACACATCTGACTCTTGATTTTGCACTGAAACCTGTATGCACTCAGGGACTGATTGAGGCAGGTTCATTTGGGTCAACCCCATTTCAGGGGTCTAAGATAGTCCATAAATCATGTGAGAGCTGTGGGTACTTCAATTAGCCTGACATATAAATGTATGACAAACAACCTTCCTCAAGTGCTCGGAAGAAGAGCCCATCTTGCATATCACAGATAACGAATACTGCTCAAGGTAGCAAATGGCTCTGAATATAAAGTGTACGTACAGTATATCTTTTTTTTTTAATCCTTTAATAGTCATATGCAAAGTTTGAAAAAAAACACATGACTTTGAATTAATTATTTTTTTCATATAAATTTACCCTTTCTTGAAAAGGTTAGCATAATTACCAAATCACAAAAATTACACAATCTAATTCAATCAAAGTTTGTTGATATACATGTACAGAATATTTCTGGACCAAACTCCCTCAAAACTAAGGCCTATTTGATAATAATGTACAATGTTAAAGCATATTAAAATAATCTAATTCAATATGCTCTTATCATAATTTATTTTCTGAAAAATACATCCGATGAGAGGCTCTGAGCATTTTCCTGTGGGTTATGCAGGAAATAACTGATTGAAGTCATTCTCATTTACATGTAGAAGACAATAAATTAATTTTAAATTTAACAAGGCAGACATGAGGAGGCTATTAAATCATTCAGTTACCCAAGCGCTGATGCCACCACAGTAACAATAAGTACAAGACATTTTCAAACACGTCAAAAATTAATCATGCCCAGATCTTAATAAAACATCTGTCAAAACAGTATATTTCTAATGCATTTTTGAATACTTAGACATCCAGACCATGAATGTATGCTGGGGGCCGTTTCATGAAACCGTCATAAGTTTAACTTCTTGACATCCCATTGAAGCGTGTATTGTAGAGTTAACACACGTTTCAATGGGATGTCTACGAACTTAGACTTAATACGGTTTCATGAAGCGCAGCCCTGATGAACATGTACATGTAAGCCTATTCAATCCAACAGGCATCAACAATTACACTTTGCTATTTTGATTGACTCTCAAACATCACTGAGCAGATTGTGTTACCTCCAATGTGAATCGTGACCCAATTGATCCCCAACATGAAGGTTTATATCTGAGAGATGAAGGCTACATGTACATTCTATGCATAAAAGATGCAATTGGTGTTATTGCATGTTGAGCTACAAATGGAGGTAGAAAAACAATATATGAAACTGGATCAAGGTTAACCATGAAAAGACAACTTTTGTAGAAAGGAAATGCCCAGCTCTTGAAGGACAAGGTACAAAATGAGGAGTCCTTGCTTGTCAGCTGACTGTTGCAAGTGAATAAACATTTAATGTGTCTACAAAAAAGGAAGAATGAGCTTGCTGCATCACGCATGTTTCAAATTGTAACAATGACGATTTAAGAATTCAAGCAAAATCATTGATGAAACTACAGTGTCTAATGACCTTCTACCCTTAATCCTATTTCCAATCAAATCTAAAGCCAACTAGCAATGTCCTGTAAGGTCAAGTCTTGTACAGTATGACAAGTTGTCCTTCTTCAGAATGTAAGTAGCCTTTTAAAAACAGCTTTAATATTTATTAGATCAGGGACTGAGAAACGGATGCACCTCAACATGTAGTAGGCCTGCTGCATGGCAGTATGCCTACAAGTTTGTAGACCTCATTTTTCTTGATCTTCCGTGAGCCATAATCACCAGTCTTGGCAACAGTACATGTACATGTTATTAACTCATTTGTGACAGAGGGTCTACAATCTGTGGTTTGGACTTATAACTTTTGATGCAGAGCCCTAAAAACACTGACAAAAATACACATCATGTACAAATACATAAAAATTCTGCACATACATGTACTTTGCCCATTTGGGCAGGGGTACTATTTGTCGTTTGATGCTGAAATTTTTCAAACATGAAAATATGCAATAAAATCCCTAAACTGGCAATGGGACAGAAGTTCAGAATCAATTTTTCCATGGAGATTGGTAACTTAAATTTTTCAACATACTTCCATCAATTTATATTCATTCCAAAAACATGACTTCTACTGGTAGCAACACAAGAAAAAAAAACACTGGTGTTGCCAATTTGGAGGAAATCTGATTAAATAAGGCTTCATGTAATTCTTCTCATGAATGGGTTAATAATTCATATCTCTTGGCACAGTGTTAATGTCTTTCTGGCTCTAAACTATATACTGTATCTGGGCCTAATGTAATTACATTGTAATGCATCTTGTTGCGCCAAATAAAAAACAGAATGTACCAGATCTTGCCAAGCCTAGAAGGACTTTTCATGAGCGTGTACACATACCTTGACATGATAAATGCGGACCGACACATACCCTGTACATGCACCTATGCTATGCATGAATGTTTCATTGATATACTGATCTTTCTCTTTCACAAGTGACCTTTGGTTGATTTATTGAAGGTATCTTTTCAGGAGTTGTAAAACCCCCAAATCACCTCTGAATGGCATTATGCCACAGTCAGAACTAGCACAGATAGTTGGCAATGGTGTCATAAATTATACTCCAAAGATCATAAAAAGCGAATTACTTTTCAGGCTCCTTCAGATGCAGCTGCAACCCGCTTTTACAAAAATGTGGAGGTGTTTAAAGCACACTGTGCGATACGTTTCTGTATCTTTCAACAGTACAGATAAGCGAGTATTTGTAAGGCACCTTTGATGCATCATCTAACAATAATGATAATTAATAATAATAATAATAATAATGAAAGCAACAACAACAGCAAAATGATTCTTTATGACACTTTTACAGAAAGACTGATCAAAGCCCTATTACACTTTTACAGCAGAAAAAGAACATACCTGTTAAGTCATAATGTGCAATAAGCCAGTCGTCCAAAGTTTTGAATCTGGTTTTGTCCCCATGAATGGGGGTGGCCGGATTTACCTCACACTTGCGGCAATCGCCCTTACCCCCTCCTTCCACTTTGCACGATTCACCGTTATAAACATCCTCAACATATCAATATTATGACAAGCATTATCACTTGATACATTCACTTTGTGCATTCACTTTGTGCACACACATACAAAAACTTTTTTTTTGTTTAGAACTGTTTCTTTAACCCATTCGTGACAGAGGTCAACATTTTGTGGTTTGGCCTAATATCTTTTGATGCAAAGCCCTAAAAATCATACCAAATACATGAGCAGAAAGAGCAAAAAAATTCTACACAAACTGTGCCCATTTTGGTTGCGTTAATATTCGTTGTTTGATACTGAAAATTTTTAAAAGGAAAATAAGCATTAAAATCCTTAAATTGGCAATGCAATGAAAATGTTAAAATTACTGTTTTCCCTGCAAATTGGCAACTTTATTACTTCTCATGATACATGTACATTCTGTCAATTAATATTTATTTCAGATACATGATGTTTTATAAGAAAAATGTAGCAATAAAAGAAAAATGTTGGTGTTGCCAATATGAAGAATAAAAGCTGATCAAATTAGGCTTTAATAATTCCTGTCATGAATGGGTTAAAGATGGCTGCATAAAAAAAAAATCTAGAAATAGAATACATGGTACCTCCTAACATGCACAAACATATTCCCTACACTAGTACATGCATGGATAGAAACCATAATTTCATCATATCTAAAAACATTTTAATCCTTTTGTGAATCTCTGCCCCCACCCCCTTCTTTAAAAAATACAATAAAATGCCTCAAACAGTATTTCATTAATATAAAGTTGATCATGCTAGTTACTTCTACTGAAAAATTATATCAACTATAGAAATTTTATTGTAGGTACACATACAAGTATGCAAGCCTTCACAATGTCATTATGACGAGGGAGGTAAATTTGACTACCGTTTGTCTAAGCATCAAATAACAATCTAATAAAGGTATATGTATACACTGTTGTATGTACAATGTGCACTTTTAATATTTGTTCAAGTGTTACGGCATGCACAGTCTACTTTGTGTATGTCAAACATCTCAAACAAGAAGAAGCAGTGGGTAATACATTACAAGTATCTGACCTTGCTACTGTACTACTAATAAAGCAGCATACAGTAATCAATATCTCTTTTCTTTCTTCCTCTGTCATCATGTCCCTCATACATGTCTTCAATGGGGTATCCCTGATGACCCTTCATTGATACTGGTAAAGGCTTGTTCAGATATGAGGTCATACATCCCCACAACAAATCCCAGCAACATGTTTAGTGTACAAGTCAATGGAATATGACCAAAAAAAATGTCACCAAGGCAGGAGACATTTTTTTTTTGTAGCCTGGCAGCAAAAAGCTGTGGACCAATCAAATTCCTAAAAAGTTTTGACCAAAGTCTCTTTTATTCGAGGTTTGACATGTTAATGCACAGTCATGTTGTGCCATATCTGAACACTAAAAATGTTGCAGGGATATGATACGGGGACATGTCGCCTCATATCTGAACAAACCTTAAAAGTTGCAGTTTGCACTGTACATGTACCTACAAAGAAAGCCCACGCTACAGGCCTACATGTACAGGTCAGTGAATAAACCTTCATGAGAAGGAGATTTCAATAGGGAATAGTCAACAGTGAATAGTGATGTCATCACCAATGACTGAATTGGTTGGTGATAAGTGGGGTGAGATGGGATGGGAAGGGAAGAGAAGCCTAGTTTTTTTTTGTTCCTCCATCCTAGTTCCCAAACAAAAATGCATTTTCTCCTCCTGAATGATGGCAATGATGCCTTTAACTGCATCTGGTAGTTAGACTATTCCCTCTGTCTCCCTGAACTCAACCACTGGACAGAATAATCTACGACAATCAAGAGTCGGTATTCAATCTGATACTTCAGTAAAATACTTAACCAACTTGGTATTCAACTGAATCTTTTGGCTAAGTATTTTACCCTAAGTCTAAGACAGCCATTATAGCAGACTTAATTAAATTACTTTGGAAGTCTGATTGGCTGGTTTGTAGTTTTTGTAAATAGGATGCATTCATGATATGCTGATTGCGCATTATTTAGGATAGATGTCACGGTGGTTTAGTATTTTGCCTTACAGTTCACTTGCTAAAGTAAAATACAAGTTAAGGCATTTTACTTAGCCAAGTAAAATGCTAAGTAATTTACTTACTCAATCCATGTATAGAATTGAATACTGGCCCAGACACTGAAAGTTATTCTGATTCTCAGGTAGGAAGAATCGATACGGTTTCGGAGAGGAAAATCTTATCTACCTGGAGCTAGACTCAGAAACAAGATCATCGATGGGCATGAATGGGGTAAAGGGAATCCTCCCCCCCCCCAAAAAAAAAAAAAAAAAAAAAAAGAGAGAAGGAAGAAGAAAGAAAGAAACTACAGGACAGGACAGCTGAACAGCTTTCCGTGTGACTGTGCCTGTCCCAAGGCTGATCCGCCTCTAGCGGAAATACTGTCACAATCTCTGCGAGGTACACGTAGCATCAGACAGTCATCTGTCACAGATGATCAACTTTTCAGCAATTCTGGTTCAAAGAGCTCTTACCAACTGACAAAAATCTGTATCACATTACTGATAATATTACTGACTTGCCAGTGTTGCCTTTCCTCCCCCCCCCCCTTTGCTTTGATGATAGAGTGTGAATTTAGAATAGTAAGCCAACTGTAGGAACAACACAATCATATCTATCAAAGGCTCCACTTAATACTTTCATCTGATGTTGTTGTTGGCTGTAATATCAATTTTTATTCAGGCGCTACTGATAGACAGTGATGTGCATTTTTTCTCTTTTATTTTTTCATTCCAGGATATGAAACTGGAGAATAAAGTGTGTTTAATATGCTACTGCTACTGCTTCCAAAATACTGTACATGAATCTTAACCATGGAGGTGTGAATCTATAAGAAACAAGCACTCATCAAATCTCACCTTTTGTTTTAAACACAAGAAGAATTATGCTGACAAACATTGATCAGTAGGGACAATTCCATTTCTTCAAATCAATTTAGCAAATTTCAAAGGATTTCCCGAAATTCTACATCAAAGACTAAATCCAAAATTAGTGTGCCACTTTTCAATTTCCAACTGCCATCAAATGAATATTACATGCCTTAACATGGCATGTGTGTACACATGTACAGCTGTATGTGTGTATTTCTTCACCATTTTAGCCCCTAAGGAAACGATGCACGAGAGAGAGAGAGACATTAGATTCAGTGCACGTACGTGCACATGTAGAGCCTAGATGAACAGTTTTCTCAATGCGTGGGTGTAAACAAATTACAGCAAGGGTGAGATGGGAAATGTGCCTAAATTGAGAAGGAAAAAAGGGCCAAGACTGCTACATCTACAGCAAACACACTGCTGTGATGATACGAGAGGAATATGGAACAGGTCAAATGTACAAAATACGTGCAAATAATCTACCAGCTATCAAAGTTCACGCTTCAAAGGTTTCATTTTTTCCAAAGCTATCCATGGAAAAGGTCGCAGTATTCCAAATATTTGTAAAGCAAGTAAGTGACCAATGATAGGAGGTGGACGGGTAGAGTAGTGGATTCAAATGAACATGACCGTTGGACTTGGTTGCCTGAAACCATAGAGCTTGCATCCACGGGTTTGGGAGATTTTTTTTCAGAGGGTGCAATTAATAGAAGAAAAGCGTAAAGTGGATTGTACACCGGTACACTAACAGCTGAAACATTACTGTTTTATCATTACACTCTTCTAGTGATTTGAAAAATGGAGATCTGTACCAATCATAAAAAACAAGGAGGAATGATAAACTAGGAGCTTGTTTCAATGGCTGAATTATCTCAATTACAAATACTTCATCCTCTGCCCCCCAAAATAAATAAAAAATAAATGAAAAATAAAAAATCCACACTATGTAGCCATGCTGATGAAAAAAACATGAGTAGTATCGTTCTATATTTACCTGTACATAACAGTAAAAATCCCCAAAGTGCTCGCTCCTGACCCGTTTTTCCTGCAAAGAGATAGAAGAAAGAGATACAATAATCAGCATTTTGAATGTACATGTACATACAAATTATGATGTGTACATATATATCACACAAGCACTCAAAAAAATCATTGTACAATGTTTATACAACGTCTGCATATGAAATCAACAGTTTGAAAGGAGGCATAAAATATTTCTTAAATACATGGATACTACATCTCCATGTACATGTACGTTGTACTTTTTTCAACACAAATATTTCCATTACTACATACTTTCTATACTTTCATATGTTCAAGAAATTGGGGGGGGGGGGGGGTGTGGTTACTGTAAAAGCAGAAATATTCACAGCGCATTAATTCTCACGGATTTCGCGCTATTTTCGGCGGGCGCGAATTCTAGAACACGCGAAAATATGAGCATGATTTCTTATGCTTCATGTTTTGAACGCACGATCTGGACAGCTGATTTTTAGAGAGTGTGTGTGTACGGTGTAACTTAGTTGTGTCTGTGGTATGCATCTGAATGGACCCTGCGTGTGTGTGAAGCAATAAATAGAGCGGCACTGCTGTGTACAGTTGTGTGCCTAAAGTGACCATTTTAGAGCTAAAGTTATAGCTAGGGCAGCAAAATACTTGTCATGCATTGAAATATAAAATCAAATCTTGCAGTTGCGCTTTAGTTTTGCAAGTGAACAATTCTGCAACGCGAATTCAAGAACCCGCGAATATGCTTTGGGGTCGCTCAGCGCGAAAAATTAATCACGTGAAAATAACAGCGTTTACAATACTAAAAGTTACATATACTATACAAAATACATGTACATGTATGAAGCAAAGAAATACTTCCGTATGGCAGTACAGGGTCTAACTTAACCTACATGTACATACCTGTAAGATAGCAAAGTGGGTGATTATTTTTACGCTGCAATATTTTGCATGAAAAGTTCTCAGAAAGGGAGTTACATGATATACATACAGGATGTGTAGTAAAGTACATTGTAAAGTGGATGACCAGATATGCTAGTGAGTGTCTTGTTGACACACTGCTTCTCAGACCTTTCAAATGTTTCATAGCAGAAAGCCTGCATAAAACTACATGTAGATTCCTTTTACCTTATCATATCTGGACAGATTTTTGCATGGTTCATGTAGTTCTCAATTATCAAGGACTTTCTTGGCAGAGTGTTATCACACACATGACCACGGGGGTGTAACATAAAGAGATACAATTCATCGTACTATCAGTTGTAACTCTTTAGTACATGGTTTACCATAGACTTATCATTAATATCAATCGTAAGATTGATTGTATTCTTTATGTTACAGGGCCGATATAATGTATATGGTAATGACTGTGCTAAGACATTGCTTCTTGATCCAATCCAATGTTAATCGAAGGGCTTGCATACATGCATATAAAATTACTTCTATACAATATCCGTGCAGCTTTTTGCATAGCAGTTCTCAAATCTCGATTACCAAAGGCTTCCTCAGAAATGGGTCATGAATGTATCATATACACGTACACTGTAGATGACCAGCTGTATGTTAATGATGGTGGTAAGACATTTGCCTTTCGAAACCCTTGAATGCTTGTCATATGGCTCGCCAGCAATGCTGTACCATACATGTGGACAAGCAAGCAAGTAGGCATAAAGATATGGGTATTCCATCCCAGCATGTCAGGCATGCCGAGACTATAGACCTACACACGTTGTACACATACATCCATGGGCAATGGTTAAGAAGTCACTTAAAATTGCTAAATGGATTGCGTGGAGAAGTGTCATGCGCTGTCTCATCCAATTTAGAGAACCTACTGTACATGCATGTCGGAATGGCTAAGCCTGACTGTGCATAACACACAGCATTATATGTGATTATAAAGTCCAACTAAGAAATAAACAAGGTGTAACAAACACAAAAATACCACATACCATGGTGGGACAATTTTGTTTTCATCAATTCTTGACCCACAAATGGTCGTGTTCACATCACGCAGATGTCAATAAAGTTACTATAACTTCACGTAAAATTTCCTTGTCATTACATGTATTTCAATTAATTTTAATAATTCATTCATTTATTCATTCATTTTTCCACCTTCAATTTTTATTAATCAAATGGCTCTCAATATGGCTTCATAAGCCTTCACTCATGGAAATACAGGAAATTTCCTTTGTTTTGATTGTGAAATTCCATTCCCCTTTCTAACATCTACATGTATCTGACCATTTCTATTTTCCAGCCTACATGTAAATGCCTCAGTCGACTTTGTTGTTGCTGTTATTTTTTCAGTCCAGAATTAGTAGTCAAAAAGCACTGATAAAGTAGATGTATCTATGTGGAAAATGATATCATTTTCATTTTATGGAGAATGTGAAGTAGAGAATGAATTTTTGCATCTGGAAAAAATAAAATTCTCCTGTTTTTTCTTGAAACTCTGCAAGATTTAAAGTACAATATCATGTGTATTTTGATCTCATACTCCCACAACAGGCAGCCTGGTGCTGTTGATCTCCGACACAGACCGGAGGAAGAAGAAGAAGAAGATTGATAGTCTAACACAGGATAAATTTTCACATTCAAAATGCTTTTTCTTTTTTTTTTTGTTTTTTGTTTACAACCACACTAAATTCTTTCAAAGAAAACATGGACATTTCATAGGTGTGAGATGTGAATTTCTGGCAAAATCTGGGAAGCTGAGGAGTGTTTTTCACATTTTCCTTTTTGTTTTTCTTTTTAAAATCTTGTTAAAATAGAGATCTACTTTTAATAACTTCTTTTCTTTTTATCTACTTAAAAAAGGGCAGTCAAATGAAACTGCGCTTTTTACCAAAAAATAGTTAACCATTTTGAAAAAAAAAAAAAAAACTCTAATTACTCAGTCCTAGTAACATTCTTTCAACAGGTTTTTGTAAGAACAGATCTTTCAATCATACATGTACTCCATCACTGCAACATCACAATGTTACCATCAGCAGTAGATAGCAGCAGATTCCAAAATGTATGACCTGAATATCTTTAGACAATAACCTGACAATATTCAAAGTACATCTGATGAATATAATTTTGTCAACAAGTACATGTACAAATACACAGTGCCCAATGGCCAATGACCTCTCATGAGAAATCGAAAATACAGTAAAAGCAAACCAATCCAGGATGCACGATTAGAAAAATAACCAATTTATACATGTATCATGCCATCAAATTACAAACACATGCTAAATTTGGAATCAATCCTACTTTCATAATTACATGTATATGTACATGTATGCTGTCAAATTGTTCCAATTCCCCAAATACACTGTGCATCATCAATTATCATCTTCCTTCATGAAATGCTAGCATAATATATATGGACAGATAGAACCTGTACAGTAGAGCAGTTGATATGCACGCTGATCTAGCGTTACCTTTGGCATTCACACATTTCCCATCTAGTAATACTCACTACCTAAATCTTCTCTTCCTCATCATACTAGTGCCCTGGTAAAATATCACCAGGGTCAGCTCCATCTTTCTGCATTCAACAACTAAATGAATGATGTGTTGATCATTCTTTACACGCATCGATTCTGTCCAATGGTTTATACGTACCATCCATTAAACAATTAAAAAGGCATGCGGACGATCATGCCTCGTCCATAATACATGACTAACTTAGCATTCAATTCTGGCAGCATAGCTGGCTAATGTTACCGTCTGTCACTAATTACTCCAGACTTACAATGGAGTAATTACATAATGAAATCTGATTTCAAATAATGAGAGCCAAAGGGATCTTTACAGGACTTAATTGTCTTCCTGGTCTCAAAGGGCAATATATAATGTTTCTTTAAAACAGTTTCTACATATGAAGAGTTAGAAAAAAAAGAAATGATGTATCCATTTTAAAAATTTGAGATATTTGCTAATTAATTTGCTAAAACGTAGAGAAAATAAAAAGGAAATAACGGTACTTTAAATACTTTAGATCCCAATTTCAAACTTTTTTCCTCAATATAATGAGTGAGGTATTAAATGGAAGGCATTTTTTTGTTCTTGTTTGAAACAAATGATGGCAGTGTTAGTTTTAAACAGTGAAAAATGCCCTTCATCAGTTTTTGCAATCAAACTCTACATAGACATGTGTGTGCATATGCCTTGGACAATGACTCCCACAGATAATTTTTTACTGTTCAATTAAAAACCTGGACAAGGGGGGGCGTTTCATAAAGCTGTTCGTAAGTTACGAACGATTTTACGCACGACTGGTGATACCTTCTTATGCTAGATGTAAATGCATGAGAATCTGATTAGCACCCAAGAACATGTTCCAGTCGTGCGTAAAGTGTTCATAACTTACGAACAGCTTTATGAAACACCCCCAAGGACTACTTTTCTGTGTATTCATGTTTATCGCATGCCCTGCTAATATCATACAACTGTTCTTCACTGTGGGTGCTACCTTGTATGCTGGAACTGCCTTCTTGGATTTTCACAGAAGCCGGGTGCAAATGTCAAGACTAACATTTGAACAAATATTCCGTGAGCGATTGGATATTGGGATGCTCACCTAGGAGTAGATGGATTATGTTCTATTCATAGCTCAATCGTATGAGTGTTCAAATTTGAGGAAAGCAATAACACATGGTGCAAAGTGATGGGAGAGCTTCCAAATATTCCCCAGTGGATGACAATGAAACTCCAAAGGCTCCTGCTCTTCTTATCAAACATAACAAAATCTCAAGTTTCATAACTCCACTGCACTCCTCTCTTCTCCTTCCTTTCATATACTTTCATAATTACTTAAATCCCCCCACTCCTATTCCTCTTTTTTCTTCCCTTCATCATTACTTATATCTTATCTATTTTTCATTTATTTATTTATTTATTCATTTATATTTACTATTTACTTATCTATGTATTCATTTATTCATTTATTTCATTTAATCAATTTTGCTCCATTTTCCTACACTTAGCACATTCCAGTTCTTTTAAATCTTCTGTTTCCCTAGACCGCTTGATAAAAATGTGTTCATAATAATTTTAAAACAAAATGTACTTCACTTTGTGCATACATGAGCAAGCAGGGTAGAGGTTTTGTTATACGAGTGGGTATTTAAATCTCCTTCTTTCTCTCAGTGGATAATCACTTTTAAAAAATTAAATGTAACATTTCTTCTTGTTTTCTTTCCTTTAACCCATAGCAATACGGAGCTTTCTTGAGGTCTAAATTAATCATCTTCAATCCTCAAATTGGCAATACAAATTATTTTTTTCCACGCTTATGTAGCTTGAAAAAAATAAATATGGATATAACATAAACCAAAATGAAGTATAATTGTAAAATTTAATCGGAAATTGCCAATTTGAACACAGAAATATTGATTATATAATATTCACTGCATTGCCAATTTAAAGAGTTTAATGATTAGTCACCGTTAAACTGCTCTAATTCGAGAATGCCACACCATACAACGATGGAAATGGGCTCAAATTTGTCAGTGCATTTTTCTCTTTCTGCACATGTATGATATGTACTGCCCAACATTCTGGACCAAGAGGTACTGCAAAAACGTCTCCTTAAGGTGACACTGTACCTCTATGGGTTAAATTGCAAAACAAATAAAAATAAGTTCCAGCCTATTTATCATACATGTACATTTGTTCTACATGTGTATACCTTAAACCCTCATACCCTTCTCCCCAAATTTGTCTGTGACAGCATTAAACAAGATACAAGTAATTCCCTTTTATTTTCATATTCCACATCACAGTAAAGGAAAAGAAGTATACAGCTTATTCCCAAAAGAATTTTCTCACTTGAAATGGTATAAGATGATGGATTATATTGATCAAGATACCAGCTGCTTTCATTCTCAAAGCCCATGCATTTTAGATGAAAGTCACACTCTGACATACTAGTGTAATGCCAGCCTATATCAGTTTATAAAACCAAATGCTGCCAGAAAGCAAATAAATGAAGCGAATTTTCATAAATCTACACAAGTCACAGGTACAGAATGAATTTTGCCTCCAGCAAATAATGTAACTGTTTCTGCAGATATGTGCCTGTAATAATGAATTAACCCACTATCTCTCATTTTACTGTATAGTGCATTAATACAGCAGTGTGCAGGGTATCGATCATGAGGACTGATCATGGTACAATTACATTACAAACAAAATCAAGTAACCTAAACCACTATTGTCCTAGTAACATAATAAGATCCACCACTACAGAAACTACATGTACTTCCTCTACAGAAACTGCGGTAGGTAGGGCCGTAGGCTTCAAGTAACCTACATAAACATGTACCTTGTACATGTATGTGCCAATGACCAAAGTGTACTGTTTTCATTCCGGCACAATGCATCTGCAGAGCTCTATATCTATTCAATTATTTTTCACTTTTTCTGGACATGATCACCTTCAAACCATGAATGAACACACATGCTAAGAATAAACATCATATGGTTAAATGATTAAATGGTTAAATGGTTATTTTACCCGACTGCTATAAAAAAGCATATACATGCAGTTAGCAACCAGGGGACCGACGGCTTTAAGTCTCCTCCTAAGGACTTGGTAATGAGGATTTATACCTTACCAAAGGGCATTAGTGCATCCATTTGGTCTCGAACCCGGGTACGGGTACTCCCAGTTACGAGACCAGTGCTCTACCACTGAACCACAGCGCCTCCTCATCATGTTCATGTACGTATATTTGGCAATCGCATTGACAGCCAACCTATATGTTAATCACAGGGACGTTTCCTGAGCATTTACTCAGGGCACTAAAAAATAAGCACCTACGGTGTCAACAGTATAAAAGAAGTAGCAGGTAGGATGTGGAGCTCAGATCAACTCTGGAAATGTCAAATGTAAATGCCCGTTCACTGTGCTCCCACTCTTGACAGATAACAGCTTCCCCCCCCCCCTCCCCCCTTCCCCCCGCTCACACAACCTAGAGCAGTTTCCATTCAGTTCTAGATGGCAATTTTTTAATGTACATCTGTATGTACATACATGTTCCACCAACTGGACTCATCTGTTCATTTGTGCTTGTACTGTCAAAGCAATGGCCACCAATGTATGTATATTGGAAAGTAATGCATCATGGTCAAAAATTTAATGAAATAAATAACTCTTGCTATCTTCCTCCTTCCTCATTCATGCTTTCTCAGTACACATTGTGTATCACAGTGCTGCTTCATAGAAAAGTCAAAGTCTAATGCCTGAAAAGTAAAAAGTTTGAGCTTGGGATACTTTTCCACTCTACATGTAACATCTCAATACAAGCTTTTCATAATAAAAATAGCAAAGATGGTAAATAAAAGCTCCTACATGCCATCATCAGCCATATTACAAACATAAACAGAAACAATTTTGATTTCCTGACCATATTTGTATCATGTGCAATTACAGCAGTTACAATAAACCATCCAGGAGAATGAGTATAGTGTACTGTGTACATAAGCCTACAAAATCTGAACTGACTACAGAAGTTATCCTTGTCAGACTAATAAGTTTTGGCACAAATCTGTCAGTATATTTGATCTCTGATTTCTCAACAACAATTTCTAACTCAGATCTGGGGCCCGTAACACAAAGGTTTGCGATCAATCGCAAATTTAAAACAACCACATCTGATTGGTCCAGGGTCACCTTTTTGAACAAAATGTGCATGAAACAATGGTCTTGGTTGGCTGTTACAACTTTGTGATTAATTGCAAATCTTCGTGTTACGGGGCCCTGGTCATTTCAGGAAAAGGAAATATTACATGATTGTGCTTTGTATACAAAGCATGTATGGGGTGTGGGGGAGGGAGTGGGGCTGGATGTTCTTCACACATCCTTTTTTCATACATTATTTTGTGTCTTTAATGAGGAAGACCCAAACCAAAAATGTGCATGTAGCAAAATTTGCTACTGAATACTGAATACATACTTTCTGTGAATTTATATTCATTTCCGATACATGACTTTTGGGGTAATATGTAGCAATAAAATTTGAAAAATATTGGTGCTTCCATTCTGAAGGAGAAAAGTGAATCAAATAAGTCTTCAAATAATTCTTGTAATGAATGGGAAAAACCTACATACAGTAAATAACAGATTTCATTTTTGGAATTACTTTTTTCCTAATCAGTGAGTTATTAATTCCTGTGCTCCATTTTTTTTCATTGAAATAATGGTGAAATCATGAAATCCAAATGCTGCTCGCATAGTTAAAGTAATTCTCCCAAAATGTAAATACAAATTTTCATCTTGTGGCAGTGGAGCTCCAGGCACAAATATACTGGTCTTTCTCGCCATCTGTTTGGTTAATGGTTAATGGTTAATGGTTAATGGTTGGTTATTTTACCTGACTGCTAAGAAAGCATGTATATGCTTGTTAGTAAGCAACCAGCGGACCGACGGCTTTAAGTCCCCTCCGAAGGACTTGGTAATGAGGATTAATACCTTACCAAAGGGCATTAGCGCATCAACTTGGTTTCGAACCCGGGTACACCCAGTTACGAGACCACTGCTCTACCACTGAGCCACAACGCCTCCTCAAATTAATCGCTTAGTTTCAGCAGGCAAGATGAAAATTTGTACTTACATATTATCAGGAGAATTATTTGAACTATGCAGGTGGTATTTTTCCATTTTTTTCCATCGAAATAATGGTCAAATCATGAAATCCAAATGCCACCCACACAGTTAAAGTAATTCTCCTGGTATTTAACTTGTATTGTAAGTACAAGTACAATACTACAAATTTTCATCTTACCTGCTGAAATGAAGCGATTAATTTGACCAAACAGACAAGGAAGACATCGATATATTTGTACCTGAAGCTCCACCGCCATTAGGGGGAGCTTCCTGGCAGAGCTCTCTGGAGTTAGTAAGTGAAGAGACATATTTGCATGGAACAATCATGGCACAGCTTTTTAAAACTCACTCACTGTCACACAACTCGACACACCCACAATCCCAGACCCAGACTGCATTTGCAATCATGGTCATCACTGCAAACTCGAATGAAATTCACTTTAGACATCACCATCCCCCCTCTCCACAAATGACAGAAATTCTGATGTGTATCAACCTCTCAGCCTCTGGGTTTTAACCTTACCAACCACATACATCCTCACAAACGACGGATTTTTCAGATCACATTTGCCATGCTTCATTGCACTAGCAACATCCCGGCAGGGGACTGTACGCAACGCTTCCACTCGCCTACATGCACATCATACAGAGAAACTTGACCTCACAGAGGTTCAACGCAAAATGATCACATCGACCATCTTCGAACTTTTCAGAGGAATTTGAGAGCGATTTTGTAAAATAACGCCTTACCTCGGGTTCTGGCATAGAGGCATGAGAAGCTGAATCCAGATTAGTATCTGCCATGGCTGGATTTATCAAAATCCGTATTTTCAGAAAGCTCCAGAATTTGAGGCAAATCAATGCAATCGCGTCCTTATCGGCATAGAAAACGCAAGTGGTCTGCACAGAAATTTGTAAAAATAAAAGCATATAGCGCGCGCCGCGCACGCATTCGTCCGCATCGCACCACACCGTGCACGTATGCAGCCAGCTAGTTACCCATATAGAACTATGATCTCTATGATGCCACCAAGACTTTGACAGTGCGAATTCGGCCACATTTTTTTTTTTCTCCACCCCATGATTCTGAGCATGTCTATGTGGTTTTGTCTATGTAAAGGTAGAATTTATATACGCCTAGGTGTAGTGAAAGATGAACATAGGAAGAGTGCTTTCATACCGATTGGAAATCCTACTGGAATTGTTGAAACCTATAAAATAAAAGAACAAAACACGATATCCCCCCCCCCATTGAAAGAAGAAGAAGCAAAAAAAAAAAAAAAAAAAAAAAAATCAATCCAAAAAACAAACAAACAAACAAACAAACCAAGAATAACACCAAACACTAAACTCTTTGCCCGAGAGAGAGAAAAAAAATCAATAACTAATGCCTGTATTCACACTGCTATAGGGATACATTTTTTTTTTTTTATGAAATCATAGTGCAAAAATTGGGTTTTTTTTTTCTGTATGACTAAATTTGCTGATTGAAACCAATTAAATGGGCTGCATTCGGAGATCAGAGGAAATGCTCCCTGTCTGTGATATGATCAAGGATATAATTTTGAATTGAACTTGGCATAAGTGGTATTCAAACATGACCCGTGGACTTGACATGAAACTTAGTTGTTTCTTTGTAGACCCCACCCCGCCCCTATCATTCTTCTTATTCTAGATGAACTTGAAATAACTTATTATATCATAAGTCAAGAAACTGAACAAATAACAAAGCTCAGTTCCGAAGGCTAACCGTGTTTGTGAGGATCCCTCCCCGGTTAGACTGATGCTCAAGAGAATCTCTTAATGTATGCCCCCCCCCCCCTCCCATTATGACTATAACCGCAAGGGCCCTATACCTAGCAAGCCTACGCTGCCGGTACCTATACTTCAAATTTACAAGATTTTAAAAAAGGAAGAAAATCTTGATAATATTACGTATTTACTTAATTGAATTATTCAAGAGAGTTGAATTATCTTACTTATAATAATAATAATAATAATAATAATAATAATAATAATAATAATAATGATAATAATAATAATGATAATAATGATGATGATAATAATAATTAATTTGTATACCACAAAATTGCAAATTGCCTCTAACTTTGCAAATTGCCTCATCACTTTCATCATCATTATCTTCATCATCATCCTCATCATCACCATCTTCATCATTATCATCATCATCATCATCATCATCATCATCATCATCATTATTATTATCATCATCATTTAAAATTTTCATCTTCATCACGATTAAAAGCACCTGACGTGAATCCTCGAAGATATTATGGTCATTAACATGCACTGTGACTTTTAAAAAGCCTAATAAGACAGATAGATGTACAACTAAAATTTTATATATATTCATATTTACCCATTAATTGTTTTAAAAGAAGATTCACTTATGAGGGGATGCCAATCCGTTTTATTGGGGGGGGGGGAGGGGACACTCTAAAAAAAAAATGGGGAGGAACATACACAGCAAATTTGCTGACAAGCAAAAAAAAGTCCTCAACTTAATTTCTTTTTTTTGGGGGGGGGGGGGAACATACCTTATGTCCTCCACCCTTCATTTGAAGGATATGCCCTCTCCCCCCCCCCCCCCCCCGACTGACCCCCATCCACTATTTTCAACAACTTTCAATTCAACTTAGTTTTGTATTTTTGTTTGTTGATGAGTTTTGATCGTACGAGGGCGCACGTCTACTTATAATGTTCACGAGGATTCAGGAAAACTGTATATATTCAGGAAAATTTTTTGCAAAAATCCAACTTTCATTTTCCTTTTGCGACATGGCTACCGAAAAGATAGACGTGTATATCAAGCATATGAAAAAGAGGTTTTTTGAACATATGTTATTTGACATTGAATGTCTAACCTAGAACGGAGACTACAGTATTTCGACCTCATTCATCATTTTAAAAAAGAAATTTGAAATTTTTCCTCTAATACCGATTTTAGGAAAATTGATTAATTCATTGAATATTGATGGTTTAAAGAAACAGAAGAACAAAAAGGAACAGAAGAGAGAATTATCATGGTTATATAATTTACATTTTCATGCAAAATGCATGCAGAGAAAAACAAATGATCTGTAGCATAATAGTTATCTTAGCGATTTTATATTAGACTCATTCACAAAAAACCCATCAAACTATCAACATGATCAAAATAAGAGTTACTTCTTCAGTTCTTATATAAATCAAAATAATTTCTGATGGAAATATACTACAATGAATGGGCAATTGCAATTACGACTGTGCAATATATCATTAATTGTTTCACAAAGAAAAATGATAACTAAAGCTGAGATCAACTCAAAAGAACCAACCACAAAAGAAAAAAGAGCACCTATTAATGAGACCTTAGCTTTGAGCTAATGAGAAAAGTAACCCTATCGTATAAAATAAAAAAGGAATTCAAATCGAATATTACTGTAAAGATTTACAGCAGACACCTTTTCCCGGTGTTGTCACTCTGTATTGACTTCGTGTACGCATGATCGTTCGAAATTTCGCGTAAAAAGGGGGTCTTTTTTTAGCATGTTCGCGATTTCGAAAAGAAGGTTTGTTTTCATGAGCTTGTACTCGAAATCGAAAAAAAAGGTGTTTTTGAGCTTGTACTCGAAATTGAAAAGGGGGGGGGGGTCTTTGTTCTTCTGGTCCTTGTTTGCAATTTCCTGTTTTTGACTCAGACGTAAATTGAATTTGAAAGGGGTGGTTTAGTAAAAGTGTACTTGGAATGCGAAAAATAGGGGTGTTTTTGAAAGGCCAGTACCCGTTTTGTGCCAATTGATAGGGGTAAAAGTGGCTGAAAATGTACTTGAAACACCGCTAAATAGGGGTCAAATTCTGGGTTGCCGAACGATCATGTTTACACTTTTGAATATAGAGTGACAAGACAACACCGGACACCTTTTCAAGTTATAGCCAGCTCCAGCATCTTTGCCTCTGGTGCACAACACTTAGTCTATAACATTGCAAGAATCAGTGACATTGTACTTTGTTCTGTCAACATTGGTCCTGCTTATAAACGCTAACGAGACTCCCGATAATTACTGGCGGCGAGGGAAGAAGGAGAAATTTCTTTGAATATTGAATATCAAAATGTCTGCAGTTTCTCATTTATTAATCAAATCAAATAAAATACATAAAGTAAAGGCCTTACGTTCTAGGAGTTCATTCCTTACTCAATTTATCTCGGACATCATAATAGCCGATTGCGTGTTTAGACCTACATAATATATAATATACTCGTTTGGTTTGAAATGTTTGTCAATGTTTGTTTGTTTGTTTGTTTGTTTTTCCAAAACGAATTCGTATAATTCACTTTTATTATGGATTAAGCAACACCTTTCATGCCGGTACTATTTAAAAGTAAACAATAAATCAAAGTGAGCATCTCGTCACTGTAGTTCATTCATAAAACTAAATGAATTGATCTACGATCTATTTCTTCCCGTCTCCCCTTTCTGAAAAAGGGAGCCCTCTTCATTTTCACGAGTATGGTTTCACACCGATGTCCTTTCCCTTTCCATCTTTGTCGATAGAGTCGTTTATTGAACAGAATCTGTGCAACCGCTTGCACCCTCATTGCTTCTTCATCACCTAGGAAGATGATGAGATGAAAATGGAAGAGGATATATATAAGAAGACGATGATGAATTAGGTGATTAAAGAGGAGATTGAAAGAATTGGATAAAACGAGTTAAGCATACAAATGGAGATGGTGCTAATATAAATACAAAGTAGAAGAGGACCCAGTTTAATGAAACTATATTGTCAGGTGGCAGATATCTTTGTCATGAGTAATGGTGCTAGCTATATCAAAAACAAATGGTTATTATTGATTGTGATCATCATTAATGTGAAGTTATTATTTGTTAGTGTTGATGGTGATGGACGAGGAAAGCGATATCGATAGTGTTAAAAATGATGATGATGATGATGATGATGATGATGATGATGATGATGATGGTGGTGATGGTGGTGATGATGGTGATGATGATGGTGATGATGATGATGATGATGATGATGGTGATGGTGATGATGATGATGATGGTGATGATGATGGTGATGATGATGATGATGATGATGGTGATGATGATGGTGATGATGATGGTGATGATGATGATGGTGATGATGATGATGATGATGATGGTTGATGATGATGGTGATGATGGTGATGATGGCGATGATGGTGATGATGATGATGATGGTGATGATGGTGATGATGATGATGATGGTGATGATGGTGATGATGGTGGTGATGATGGTGATGATGGTGATGATGGTGATGATGGTGATGATGATGATGGTGATGACGGTGATGATGATGGTGATGATGATGGTGATGATAATGATGCTGGTTATGCTGCTTAAGATGATTGAGATGATAATAATATGCCTTGTATTGATGATTGTCACAGTGTTGGTCATAATGCTGTGACATCAACAACGACGAAGATTGCAACGTTGGTGGAGGTGGTGCTGCTGCTGATAATAATGATGATGGTGGTGGTTACGACGACGACGATGACGATGATAATGATGATGATGGTGATGATGATGATTATAATGATGATAGTGATGATGATGGCGTTTACGACGACGACGATGGTAATGATAACGATGGTGGTTACGATGATGATGACGACGACGACGATGATGATGATGATGATGATGGTGGTAGTGGTGGTGGTAGTGGTGGTGGTGGTGGTTACGACCAGGACGACGACGATGATGATGGTGGTGATGATGAAGATAATAATGAGGCTGATGACGGTTGTACTGCTAGTGATATCATTTTATCAATGTTTCGATGGATGTCAAAATGAGCAATCATCATCAGTAGATGCAGAAGTGGCAAATTCATCGTCGTAAAACTTGGATGAAACTGATATTATGCCAAAGCCTCATTCTTTATCTATAGGACGATGGACAAATACTGCACACTTTTAAAGACTTTTAAGACCAAGAACCCCTCTCAAGACCCTGGGATACCCTTTAAAGACTTTTAAGACCAAGAACCCCTCTCAAGACCCTGGGATACCCTTTAAAGACTTAGGTGCCATAGTTTAATCTAGCAATGAACTCTTAAAATCTCCATCGGAAGAGACATTTCGTCAAAGATTGACGAAATGCAATGGCTAATACCAAAACCAAACCCAGATTGCCGTTGCATAAAAACTTGTTATTATAGTAACTTTGCCATCAATGATAACTACCATGGCAACGTCGCTCAACAGCCAATCAAAATCCAGTATTCCATGAAAGTTACCATTGATGGCAAAGTTACTAGTTTTATGCAACGGCACCTAGACTGGACAACTTTTGCTCGCACCTTATGTAGATAGAACACTCAGCATTTCATGTCTTTGATGACGCACGCACGCTACTCTCATCTGAAAGAATCTTCAGGAGTGAAGGGGGTAGAGTAAACAGAAGAATGAAAAGAAGAAGAAGAAGAAGAAGAAGAAGAAGAAGAAGAAGAAGAAGAAGAAGAAGAAGAAGAAGAAGAAGAAGAAGGAGGAGGAGGAGGAGGAGGAGGAGGAGAAGAAGAAGAAGAAGAAGAAGAAGAAGAAGAAGAAGAAGAAGAAGTTCATCATATATGAATATTATTAGCAAAGGAAAAGAAAGAAAAATAATAGGATATATATAATTATATAGATAGATAGAAACCGATGCTGCCCACCCCCCCCCCAAAAAAAAAATCTAACAAAAGAAACTGTATACAAGAATGAAAATGAAAACAGGGACTAACAAAGAAGCAGAGCTTGTGATACCACTGGTCCCTGGTTAAGATAGTACCTTATTCATGCATTGGAATAATGCCAAGCCAAGATACTGTTATGATACTTTGATCATATATATTCCAATGTCGTTTGAGAGAAATGAATGGTTATGTTGTCGCATAATGCGGAAATCTATGTTCATCCGATGATGATGAAAGAGGCAACGGATAGCATCTATAGAATCATGATGCAACTGTCACAGTTCGTTCTGTTTTACATCGACAGCTGAAAAAGAATAAAATCGGTGGTATTGTCCTCAACTCATTCCCTCTGGGCTCGAGTAGACAGCTAAAAAAAATACGTGCCTTACTGTCCAAAGACTCCACTCCACACAGGGAGATTTATGCCCATACAGGCGACATAGGGAGAGAGAAACAAGAAGTAGATGCTTTTAAGATCGTCTCACTAATCACGAAGCCGGACTCGGAAGAGCACTAGGGGTGAAATTAATTTCTATTCCTGATCATCATCCATCTTTTAAGATGTCCCAGAACCCCCCTTTTCTGCTGGGAGTCCCCCAGGCCGTTTATACAGTCTGCTGTTGTGTTTGGGTATAATGATTATACACAGACAGCAATATGCATAGATGAAGTCACATACTGAAGAGTTAAATACATTGCGGCGTTTTAGAAGAGCTAGTGAGAATGGATGAATGAAAATTGATTCTTGTTTCTATATCATGGAAGTATGGGTGTCAATCTGGAGAGGGGGGACAGGGGACACGTCCCCAATTTTTAAGGTTTGAAGACACAACAGGGTTTGGCCTCTAAATTTTAAGCCGAGAGCCATTTTTGTATGTTTGTTTGTTTGTTTGTTTGTTGTTTGTTGTTGTTTGTTTGTTTTTGTTTTTTTTGCTTGTCAGCGAATTTCGGACAGTGTCCCCCTCCCCAAATAATTATATACATAAAATGGATTGACACCCTGATGGAAAGCATAAACATATACTTTAGTGTGTAAAATTAATGGGCTGTCTGAAAAAAGGAAACTGACCACTAAGTTTGAAAAAGAGTCCATAAGATAATTCTGTGTTAAAAAAAAACTCCCACATCTTAAAACACTGTCCACATGAGTGAACAATTGTCAAAATAATATTGACAAAACAGACAGTTTTCGAACAAGTAACGTAAGTAGGTAACAGATAGATTTATAATATAAACAGCCTTTATACTTACAAAGCTCTAAAAAAAAACTATAAATTTGATAGGGGTAACATGACAGGGACTGCGGAAGCGAGGGGGGCGGGGGGCTGGAGCCCCCCCCCCCTCCCAAAAAGTGGCTGAAAGTTTTTAAAAAATTAAAATGAAAAACCTATAAATTGTAAAAACTTAATATTTATATTGCTCGTAGGCTCGCAAAACCGTGAAAACCTGAGGGCGTCAGGGGGCTCTGCCCCAATAGGATCCTTCCTGTTTGGTTGTCAGCCCCCCCCCCCACTAAAAAAATATTCCGTGGCCCCTGCATAACCCTCCTTTATCAAAGGCATGTGGACACGCAATGCCTTTAACATAGAAACAAAAACAAAAACAATAAAAACAACAAAAACAAAAACATCCACATCTTCTTTAGATCTCTTGATTTGTTGTGCATTGATGAACTAAAATAAATATGAGATTCATTTCAACAATGATAATAGCTTTCGTTAACAGACCCTTACTTTGCATTTTAAAAATTCACTCTGACTATGTCTCTACCTGTAGCTATAGACTTTCAGAGGCTATGGGGCGAGTCGGGGATTTTCAAAGAAGTAGTCATAACCTTCCTCCAATGATCGTCACCTTCAAAAGAGGAGGACATTTTAAGTGTTGTGTACACTATGTGCTCTCGGGTGCCGGTCGTGCCCCTTTGAATCTTCAAGAAGAGGGAATGGGCTCCCTCCCAGCAATAAGGACGCAGGATTCTGGGGTGGAGCACACCTTTTCTGTACGGGGCAAGTTTGCCCCCCCCCCCCAAAAAAAAAGGGGTGGGGGAAGGGGGGGGGGGGGGGTTCTAGTGCATTCAATCACCCACGTGCTTCAGGCCCTTTACAAGTTGTAATGATCTCTCTTCTCTCTTCTTCTTCTTCTTCTTCTTCTTCTTCTTCTTCTTCTTCTTCTTCTTCTTCTTTTTCTTCTTCTTCTTTTTCTTCTTCTTCTCCTTCTTCTTCTTCTTCTCCACCTCCTTCTTCTTCTCTTCGCTTTATAATCTGGGCCTTCTAGCAGCTTCAACTTCTGAGTCGGCAACTAACCCATGACAAAATACAGGGACGTTGGTGCATGAACGACTTTCATTTAATTTCATTTCATTCATTTCCATTTTCAAATCACAAAATGTTATATACATAGAGAAAAATTGAAACTTAACTTACGTATAGCATTATAACATTTCGAATTCGAAAGTCAGTTGATTAATTTTCAATAACCTTGGGCATCTCTATCTTTATTTATTTATTTATTTATTTATCTATTTATTTTTAGTGGGTCATTTCCCACCCCTTCGCTTTAACCCACTCTGTTTTATTCATATACTGCAAGCACTGCTTTTGAGTGGATCACTCCGTTTCCACAGAATTTAAGACTTTTTTTTTAGTGATCTATTCATGTGTACCTATCAAAAAAAAATCATTAAATACATTCTCATGATGCTTCATTTGTTGTTGTTGTTGTTGTTCTTTGCAGGTTGTTTCTTTCCATTCTTTTTGCTATTTTCTTTGTTCTACGTTCGGTTATCGAATAAATACCACTTGACAATCGTCACAAGCGTCTCATCGCGTCGTTTGTGGGATCGCTTCATATATTCGTATGTACATGTACATTTCATTTGAACTACAATTTATCGAAACAATTAACTACATGGATCTAAGGTGTAGTGACTATACTTCAGGTATGTCACATTGTGCTTTGCCGATGGGGAGCCCGTGCCCCAAGCCCCCCTCTCCGGATCCACCACTCCCACACGTCATCATTTTGCCTGAACAATAATGAATTCCAGCGCAAGTTCAGCCTAGGTTACTTGATTAACCGTCTTCGCTATCTAATCTCGATCACTGTGAAACCTAAAGCAGTCACCCGGTGACCCAAGCAGATGAAACATTATCTTCATACCCTACGCACCCCTCAGGCGATAGGAGAGATACAGCATCGAAAGATAGACATGGAATAGGAACGAGTTCAAATGTATGTACTCATCGCTACATGCAGACGACATGCAGATGCAGGCAATGTTTTTATTAAGGCCAGACAGCCAGAAGAATAATGAGTTTTCTCCTCCATCTAGCTTATTATTATTTTCACACTGGAATTTGAAAAAAAAAAATCATGTGTCTGGTTCCCTATTACTACGAACAGCGTCGCGTCTTGCTCCTATATATACCTTAAAATATCATATCCCATACATGCATGACTATATTCACTCTGAGTTGTTTCTACTAGGTGTAAAAAAGACACTTTCGAACGTTAATAACTTTAAGTTGAAACTCTTACCAAACTAAGGTTTACGCATTGTAAAATTGAAGGTTGTCAAATTTATTTGGACTTGATTTGAGAATTCACATACTATTCTTAAAACAATGGTCTGAATATTTAATTAGATTTTCACTTTTCGGAAAACTGAGGCCTCTGAATCTACTTGTAATTTGTATTGTTGGAGTCTGAATTAACTACTGCTGATGCACACAGATTTTGTGGCCTCAGTTTTTCACAAAGTGAAAATCTAATCAAACATTCGGAGCATCATTTTATGAGTGTTAATGAAAGAAAATTCTTAACACCTAGTCCTAATAAATTCGACTTTCTTCAAATTTACAGGGTGATAACCTCAGTCTGATACAAGTTATGATTTATGCATGATCAAATGTGTCTATTTTTTTTTTTACACCTCTTAGCGCATTTTAAGCTTCAATATACTGCTATATAGATACCGTTGATATTTTTCAAAAATAACACTTTCTGAAAAGAGTTTAAAGATGAAACTGTTCACTTTTCGAAATACCAATGAAGCCAGAAAGCAACGTAGAAAACTGTAACTGGGGAAGATTGTTTCGAAAATGACTCACACAAGAAGCCGTCATTTTCTGAAATTAACCACGGTTTAAAAAAATCATTGCCATGATTATGTTCCTGACACGCTTTCCATTTAAGAACACCATTAACATTAGTGTGATAATAACTGGAATGAACTCGAAATAATTTTCCCGCATAAAAGGTACCACCATGCAGGCTTCGCTTCTTCTATGAAACAAGTACTCACTTGAAATCTTTCATGGATCATTTCATGTCAGTGAAATGAGCCATTTGCTTTTTTTTATCTTTCCAAACTATTAACACAACTTGCTCTTGAAAACTTTTTTTTTTTGCTCTTGAAAACTTAAAAGGGTTGCCAGAGGTCTGATCGTCCGGCAACAACTAAATCAGGTGCCCAAATCGGCTGAATTTATTCCTGTGACTGCAGTATATAGCATAGAGGTTGCATGCGCATCATCTGAATGTAAATAACAAAAATGAAATACTTTTAGAAGGTTTATGGAAAGATATCCAAACACAGTATTGCTCCTGGCTCCACTAGAAATTTCCAGAGTAGTCATAAGAGATGTACATAAATACAGATGACGCGGAAGGGATAACATGATAGATGAAAGAAAGAATGTATTTTCACACGGAATGCTCTTGTGTATCAAACCCGGAAAGTAATTTCAAATACCAGTACCCATCATTAGGATGAATTCGACAAGCAACTGAGAAATGAGGTACATCGGAATAATTATGGTCCGTGCAAAATCTTTATGTAGAGGGGGCTGTCACCGCAAAATACGTGTGGAGGGAAATTATGCTTCAGGGAAATCAGAGGAACCGTCGTTAAAGTTTAGAGGCCTACCCTAAGAAAGGGGTCTTGTCGAACTTTCAAATCAAACGAAGTTACTGTGTCTAGTGCCAGGCAGGAAACTCTTGTTTTGTCGCGTTTCTTCGCTTGTTCTTGTCTAAATTCAAACCTTGTAGTTTCATGAGTTGATGACGCCTTCTTGAGGAACATGGGAGGTCCCAAGGGAACTCTCCAACCTTCGGGTTGGTACGTGAGCGATGCACTGCCTAGAATTGGCAAAAGAAGCGAACTGAATAACACATCGATTTGTACCCACTCCTTCAGAGATTGACTACACACCACTGAGGGGAAGACTGAGATCAGAGAGAGAGAGAGAGAGAGAGAGAGAGAGAGAGAGACAATGAGACAGACAGACAGACGGACAGACAGACCTTTCCATTTGTCGTGTTTGCACGTGATAACAACGTTTTCACGGTTTTACCTGCAATTTGCCACAAATGGATTTGACATGCATTTTCAAAACAATGTTGCTCGGTGAAGCATGTATTACTGCCACCAATGCATATTTTGAAAAACAATACTTCATGCTACTTCATATTTGTGAGAAATGAATAATTACTGTCATGGAACGTAAATTTTGGTCACAGTAACCGTTTCTTTAAGGGCTTCGTTTTTCCTGGGAAGCACTATTTGTGTTAAAATAACGATTTCACGTATTAAAGCAACGTAAACGATTGCTATTTCTAATCATGATTGATGACTTCTTACTCAAACGAAAATAAGAGGAAGATATAGGGAGAAGGAGAGAATAGGGAGAAATGACAGGGAAGGAAGTGGAAAGAGGAGATGAGAGGCAGAGAGAGAGAGAGAGAAAGAAAGAGAAAGAGAAAGAGATGAGAAAGAGAGAGAGAGAGAGAGAGAGAGAGAGAGAGGAAGAGACAGAATGACCTAGAGAGGCGGGTAATTTCCAATGATGTAAGAGCTAGCTCAGTAATAAGAAACATAATCTTCATAATCTTTAGACATTTACAAGAACAGATTTTAATCATGATGTATGTTCTAAGTTAATCTGATGATGAAGGCGGAAGCTTACAAATATAGAAACATTGCAAAGTTGTGTATCATGAACTGTGCCTAAAAATACGCTTCATCATTCTTATTTAAAACAATCGACATTCATCACAACAGGCAGTAAGGCGCAGGTGGATGTTCTCAAAGAGAATGGCACAAAAATAGAAATGTCTTGCAGAAAAATGGCCTCTTTATTTCTGTTCCGGATTGATCACTTTGACATTTCCATCAAGAAAAAAGAAAAAAGAAAGAAAAAACAAAACTTTTTCAGAGCATTGAATTAGTCCATATCTGTCAAGAAACTGGAAATAGCTGACAAGAATTCCGCATCTGACAAGTAATTCTGATAGAATATGCGTGCAATCAATAATTTAATTCATTTCAAGTATTGGTTCATATACTAGTGAGAACGAAGTAAAATCGATATGAATATGAAAATTTCGTGTACACAGAATCAGGATGTTTGTTTTGAACATGTTCACACGCATTCGCAACATACAAAAGAAAATGTAAGGAATTCTGATGAGATAAGCTACATTACTAATTTCAAAAAAATCGTCACCCATATGCCGCAATCGCTAGGCATGAACTGCAAAATATCGGATGGTGGGAAATGCAGTCCATAGCGTAATAATGACGTCATAATCTGTTACCGAGATCGAGGAGGAAGTGAATATATAAATGAAGTTGTGAAGGAGTCGCGGAAAAGGATTTGGAATGAAGGGGGCGTCAGAAAGACCTGCTGTATTACATGTATAATCCGGGCATTCTATATGTATACGTGAGTTGTCAAAAACAGCGGGGAGAGCAGAAACATGTGCATATGGGGGCTTGCTACCAAAATAGACCGGGGAGGCCGGGAGGGAGAGGGGGAGGTGGGAATGCATCCTTTGTATCCGTCTATGACTTCAGAGGTAATGCCAGGGTTCCCGATCGTGTATTTCACCATGTGCAGTTACAGTCGTTAATTAACTATGAAACTTGAATGATAAATCATTCGATATAATCTATTGGTTATTTACGTATTATTAACCTCAAAACAGATTGTTTAGAATAGTTATGCTTTCATCAAACTCTTATGTAATCTCTTTGCGATACAGTCCTAAACCTCCAGATCACAAGATCTTTATTCTTTACGACGTAATATTCACACAATTAAGTTTTTAAAAGAAGTATTATACATACTATTTTCATAACCATACACTGTTTCAAGAACAATATATCATAATTGGTTATATAGTTCTGATAAACCGACTCTTTCTTTCAAAGCACAAGCACATAACTATACGGCGTTACTTTTTCCAGAATCACTACACGATACCTTTAAGCTGTTTTCTAATCATAAGGAACTGTGCTACTGCTAAGACCTTGCACATATCAGCAATTTATCTCTCTTATCTGGGTCCATTATATCAAGGTAAAATTGGTCGAGTAAACCCAGAGCTTTTCATAAGTATACACGCATGAAAATGATCACTGTCATCTCTATATAGCTATCATTAGCCTCCGTGCGTTTAGTTTTAGCCCGCTAAGCACATGGTAATGTTGACAAGGGACAAATAATGTCCTACTGGAAGCCATATTCAGCAAATATGAAATTCAAACCGACTCTTCTTGCTTACATCAGGTGAATCTCATCGTGCCGTGTGTTTGTAGTACCTACTTTGGATTTCTTTATTCTTGGTCTATACTCTGGCATAATTCTACTGAATTTTTACATTTAGAAAATATCTTTGACCACAATAAAAATATATCATGCAGTCTAGTGTGGGAATTAATATTTGCAATTTCGGTCCTTACAAAAATTGTTCAATTGTCTTTTAATAAAATACACGTCTGAGTATGATCTATGTATCCTTTCGAAGCAAAAAACAAAAACAGAAACAAAAATAAACTAAACAAAAACAAAACAAAACACATCCGTCCGAACATCATTGTGCCATTTTAACACACCAAAACTTTTAGTAAAGCTTTTTTTCCGAGCACGTTGTATTTTAAAATGAAACTTGAACAGTAATATATTATGTTTCATCAAGGGCAAAGGTCTGTACACTTAGAACTATTGTCAAGTGCCTTTTTATAAATCATGTACAGAGGCTGATAATTTGTTTATTGACACTAACCATCTTCAAAGAATAGGCTAAATGATAATAATCTATACGAGAGAAGAGAGTACACTGGCGGTAAAGGTCGTGGTGCCTAAAATATTTCCCTTTCCTTTCTTCATTCTTAACCTACGAATGTAACCCTAAAGAAAGAGGACCTTTTTTTTTTACACATGCCATGACATTGAATTTTACCATGAAAATAAAAATGTTCAACTCTTTTACACGACATAATAATAATATATTCTTATTCAATAAGGACAAACAGGGGCGGCGCTACAGGGGGGCAGGGGGCGAATGCCCCCTATGATTTTTCAAGTGATACAAAAGGGGGAAAAGAGGAGAAAAAGAAGAAAAAGAGGAGGAAGAAGAAACAAGAGGATGGGAAAAGAGAGGCCTGGGGCTTGCAACTATATAATACCCCTATTTGTTCATTTTAAAACGTTAATAAATTCACCTATGGGTCATCTTGCCCCCCCCCCCCCCTATCAAAATACCCTGTCGCCGCCCCTGAGGACAAATTATCATTTTCCTTTATTACAAAGTTTGTTAACTTCATTCAGTAGTGCTATCGCACTTTGCATCCCAACCCACGGAAATTATGCATAGTTCCGTCATGCTCCTAACAAATGTGAATCGACTTTGGAGCATTTAACATACTCAAAGCTAAATTCGATTACCTATCACATTGTCATTAAAAACTACAGACATGGAAAAAAAACACTAAACACCCAATTCTTACGTGCTCGAGATGACGATTGTTTAAAGCACATTCAGCATGTTTAGTACATTCGTTGTTACATTCAGTGTACACAGGAAATATTGTGTGTGTGTGTGTGGGGGGGGGGGGTCGATCTGAATTTGAATAATCATTCTGTGGTGAATACCAGCCCCTGAACAAAATGGGTCACATTATTCAAATTGTGCTAAAATACCTTTCCAGATGGTCGTAAAATCAGCTTTCAATTTTAATTGTTTAAATTTGTTTAAATTCAATTTTGAAAGAAAAATAAACAGGAAAGTAACTTTGATCTCTTTTGTATTTCTTTTTTTTAATTTCAAAGTTCGTCCTCCAAAGCATTGGTACAAAACTATATCACAAGACCAAACACCACACCACACCACACAACAAAACAGAAAAATACACACGACAGTACGTCACCATACCATACTTAAGTAAACTACAACACATCACCACACCACTAGCACTACACCCGATATACAAAACTGCATCTTACCACAGCATATTACATTTTATCACAGTATACCACTCCACATCTAATGTACCACATCGCATCACAGTGTGCTACTACTTCACAGGACCGTATACCACCTCATATCGCAGTATACCACAGATCATCAAGAACTGCAGTAAACCACACCACACGCTCTACACCGACATACAAAACTGCATCATACCACAGCATATGACATTTTACCACAGTATACCACTCCACACCTAATGTACCACATCGCACCACAGTGTGCTACTACTTCACAGATCTTCATATCACAGATCACCAAAAGCTGCAGTAAACCACGCCACACGAGTACATTTCAGTATAAAACCTCACCACAGTGTACAGTTTACAACAGTAAAACCACAGCTAAATACCGTTTAAGACGCCATGTAAAGCACATCGCACAAGTAGACGCCATCCCTAATCTTAGCACAATGTACCTAAGTATGCCACAGTACAAAAGCAAGTCCTCTTTAATTTGGGTATTATTAATGAAAATAGAAAGTTTTGGATCAAGGCGTTACAAAGGGGTTATATGCCACAGTGCACATGCAGATCATCTTTCATTTCGCATCCATTTATGAGAAATATCACATTTGGATTTAGGCATAAGCATATTACAGTTCACTAGCAGGTCCTCTTCAATCTGGGTAATAGTTTATAAGAAATATCCATTTTATCCTCCCTTTTTTTTTTGGGGGGGGGGGGGCCCTGGTACTTTTTTTTTAATATGTGTGTTCCGTGCCGGGTGTCGCTGGGGGTCTCGGGGTAGTCGCTCTCTTCCCTAGGATTTCGTTCAATTTCTATTTTGTACTTCATTGTAATGCTTGTATCAGTACCAGTCTCTGCTTTATTTTTTAAAAATTGTTATTTATCATTCTCCTATTATTGATGTTTTACACCTATCATTTTATTCCTTTGTAAATGTTTTTAATTCCTTATGTAATTTTGTTGCTGATCTTTTGCACTTGTTATTTCATTAATTTGGGTATCCATTTCAATATGAGAAATATCACTCCTTGGATCCAGGCATAAGTATGCCACATTTTACAAGCAGGTCCTCTTTCATTATGGGTATCTATATATTTCAACATAAGAAATATCACTTTTTGGAGCCAGGCATAAGTATGCCACATTTTACAAGCAGGTCCTCTTTCATTATGGGTATCTATATGTTTCAACATAAGAAATATCACTTTTTGGAGCCAGGCATAAGTTTGCCACATTTTACAAGCAGGTCCTCTTTCATTAGGGTATCTATATATTTCAACATAAGAAATATCACTTTTTGGATCCAGGCATAAGTATGCCACATTTTACAAGCAGGTCCTCTTTGGGTATCTATATATTTCAACATAAGAAATATCACTTTTTGGATCCAGGCATAAGTTTGCCACATTTTACAAGCAGGTCACCTTTAATTATGGGTATCTATAATATAAGAAATACCACTCTTTGGATAAAGGCGTAAGTATGCCACAGCACATAAGCAGGTCCTCTTTGATTTGGGTATCCATTTCTGAAAAATAAAAAGTTTGGATCTCGACCTTGCGATACATGCCAAAGTGGTATTTGGAGGTAAAAGCCTCCTACAAAAGTGAAATATCAAATTGATTCTAAGGAATGCTACGTTTTACGCAACCTGTTATGGAAAGCGGGAAGCTTGCCTTTACACGAGCACAAACTCTGCATGTATGATAAATCACAATATGTTTGTATGAAGTCTTCGTATTCGTTGCTTGAAATAGAGGAAGGCTGCAGCTTAGAGCTAATTACAGTAGCACGTGACATTTTCATAGCAGTTAAGGCAGACAAATGAAAAGAAATCGTCAGGAAGAATTTCTGGTGAAATATCGTGTATGTTGAAAGATGTAAAACAACAGACTCCGTGACTTTACAGTTCATGTCGGCTTCTACGG
Organism: Echinometra lucunter; assembly: GCA_029962745.1. NCBI lineage: Eukaryota > Metazoa > Echinodermata > Echinoidea > Camarodonta > Echinometridae > Echinometra > Echinometra lucunter. The sequence goes on from CM057159.1 coordinate 3,692,831, forward strand.
ATCTATTCTCTACAAAGAAATTGTATGACACTCTTTTCTGTTTAATCGAATGTAATGCTGTGTTATCTGGTCATGTTTTCGTTTATAAGGTAATGTGTTTCAGATGAATTATACTCGTTTGCCCCATCACTTTCAATGCAAATATTTAGGAGGATACACATGCCATAAATCGATATCCAGGAAACTGATCTGTTGTAAAGAGTGTATACGAGAGTGACTGATTCGCCATATTTTTCTATTGAAATGGATGGTGTACCATATAATCATGATCATTTAATCCAGGATTCCCCTGTCGGTGGGGGGGGGGGGGCACAAGTGTGAAATATCTGTGACTAGCAATTAAAAAAAGAAGAAGAAAGATAAAGCCGTTCTCGAGGCTGCTTGCTTAAAACTGCTGTGGGGCAGGCGTAATGGTCAATGGTCATACTTCTCGTACTTCATGGATATATGCGAGATAGGGTTATGCTTGGGGTACTTGCTCCCCTCCCCCCCCCCCCCTCCCCCGTCCCCTAGATCCCCCACTGCCTTCTATATCCATCTCAAAGCCAAGACAAGCTCCTGTCTGTCACCATATTGCCGTCTTGATTACCATCATATAGTTTATAGTAAGTGCAGTGTGGAGCATATTTGTTCACGACCCCTTCTCAGGCCCCATTCTTCATACGATCGGCATCGACTTTGAATACATGGAGAAACACATCGAGAAAAACAGGTCTGAGTGTCCGAACGCTGAGCTAGGAACGAAGCTTTTAGTTGATATAACAGTCGATGCACAAGCTAATACGTAGAAATTAAGAAAAAACAAAAGGGTAGCTTTGTTTGAACATCACAAAAAGGCGATCAAGAATTCGTTGTACAAATATGCTGGTTTTTTGTGTAAACCAAAAATATAAGAGGAACAGGGTGATGAAATATATTGAAATTAATTGGATAGTAAAATTGAATTATGACTATAAACATGATAAATCATGCAATCACTGCGAACCTTGAATTAGAAATCTGGCAGTAGGTTAATTGTGACGTATGCATTCACATCTCTTCCGTTTGTTCAACGCTAAAAAAAGATTTTTCTCCTATATAATTGCTTCATTCCTCGGAACCAAAGTCAAGACAGATCATGAATAAGGTATGATAACAATAGCAACTCACAGCTGAAAGCTTGGATTAATTAAGGCACCCTTTTCATGATAATCATATTGGGTGGAAACTTCGAAAATACTATTCATTGTTCATGCATTCTTGATAACAGGCAACAAACCAGTTGGTAATTTATCCAGACATCATAGATACCGATACTACAATTATGGTTAATATTGACAACAATAAATCTTTAATAGAGGGTTGCCAGACATAGCAACATTTAATGAATGCGACCAGCATTTTGACTAATAAAAAATATTCACCGAGGTGAATGCAATACTTCGTAACGTGTCATTGAAACCGAGAAATTCGTAAACCGTTTTCACATTCACAAATCACATTATATTGATTTTCAAGACTTGCAAGAAAATAAAGACGCTCTCTCACTTTTAAAATGTTCTTCCTCTACCTTAAAAAAAAATCAGAAACGCAAAACAACAACAACAAATTAATCAACTTCTTTTCAGTAACGGCAGAGAAAAGAAACATACAAATTCGCTTACAAAAGGAGTCAACGGGGACTTATACCCCCCCCCCCCCCCACACACACACACACACTTCGTGATCATCTACACTCCCGGCATTCATCATGTTCAAGAACCTATCTCAGAAACCGTGAAGTTGTGTACGACAGGGATAAAACTTCATTTCTATATGTAATTTTTTGTGAAAATGAACCACAAAGCTTCATTCATTCATTTGGCTCGTGCCCAACATTTGAAAATTTCTGGCTCGAGGTAAACACATAGTTAATTAGTATGAATGTATACTGTTATAAATTCCTTCGATTGATTCATGTTTTGGTTTTGAATGTAAATCTCACCACCTTTCCCATACAATAATTTTGAATGCAAAATACTTAATTTTAAAGCAAAATGTGAAGAAGGAAAATTATAATTTATGATATTTAAAAATGAGATAAAAATTTCTTGAAAAAGTTGAAAATGCAATAGCGTTTCAAAAGGGCAAAGAAGATTATCAAAAGAAGAGAGGGAGACCCCTTATCAGCCCCTTGTGATGACGAATAGAGCGTACGAGTCTTGTTTCTATGATATCTTATATATATCGATGTTCATTTCAATAATTGTACATGATTTTGACGTTGCCTTTGCTGAAGCAATAAAAGTGGAAACCATATTTGTAACAATAGATTAAGATCTTTTCTAATGCGAACAAATTTGATTAAAAAAATACATGCGCACCTGTTCACCAATTAATGTTCCATTCAGAATTTTAAAAGAGATGGATGTTTTTTTTCTCACTAAAACATGAGGGAAGATCTAAATTATACACAGTGGACATGTTGGACGGAACTACCAGTTGTTTGTTTACAATGTGTAGCCGACCTGAATCGCTATGACATCATGAATAAAATAATTTTCATCACAACGATGAAAAATCCCTTCTTCCCCCCGCATCCTTTCTTCGCTAAAGAGGGGTGGAGAAACAAGTCATGCGCGAAAGTATAATACAACAGAGAAGTAATCATTAACACAAAAACATAAGGCATGACACTTACCAGTGGTAACCTACTCATGTTGAAATTGAAATATTGCCACTTGATTCCAGGGTAATTAAATCACAAAAATGTACAAGAACCGAAGACACAGAAAGAGGTAGATATATTGTCAACTGTCCACAGTCGTATGCTCCAGAAACAGATTACGGTTAATTCAGAGCGCTGTCGTCATAATACGTCCGCCACGTCCTGCGGTTATCTCCACGACTGTGGGCTAGTCGTCGCACCTAATTGTAGCAGAGCCTTGCAATATGGATAGATATCATGAATCGAGAGAGAGAGCGAGAGAGAGAAAGGGGGTGAGAGAGAGAGGGAGAGAGAGAGAGACAGAGGGAGAATGAGGATAGAGAAGGGAAAAAAAATCGGCGTAGGATAACACGTTTGATAGTAACACGCGGGATAAACTTTGCTACGGGTACGAGTGAATGATTAACCGAAAGCTGCACGGGACCCGAGATAAAAACACACTCTCCTTGTAACCCACTCCCACACACTCACTCAACGTCGCGTACACAAAAACACACAGAGGCTGATCAAGCACATGCATGCTTCTATGCACAGAGGGACACACTTGTTTCTCCATGCAACAAGCACGATCCACGCAAGATCGAGAAGAATTATCGGAGAGTGTGCGCGAGAGAGTGAGCGTGGGGATACATGTGTGTGGGAGCTTGGGTGTGTTTATGCTTAAAGGAAGTAGAGTGAGGGAGGGAGGGGCCATCTAGAGCGTGCCACGATATAACAAGTTGTTTACCTCTAGAAAGTGGTCCTTTTCGCTTTCTTCCGTCAACATTTCTTTGGTGTGCATTAACATTCAATTTTTTTGTTTACTATCAGGGGGTTTCAATCCATTATCCATAGGAGGGGGTGGAGGCATGGGCGGCGAAAATATTATTTACAACTTACAAGGATAAGATAAGCAATCAATCCCCTAATAAGCGGGCGGGAGGCTACTGCTTAGCACTTTCCACAAGGACAAACTTGAGGCATTTACTAGACGGAAACCAGTAAACTTTCTATCCCCACACAGGCGGGTCATAATGAGAATATATTCTTATATACATTATGAGTGGGTCGTCGAGTTTTGTTTTATTCCATTACCATGATTACACAGCAATAGTCGCACACCCGAGCATCCACATGTCTTGATGCTTTTTCCTGGAGCCTCCGACTGCAACGTTTGTCGATAATTGTACGCACACTTCATGAACAAAAGACTCTTTTGACAATTCTAAGTTTGAGGAGGCTTTCTGACCTAGCAACAGCTCTCTGGACATGCTATCACATATCACTTGTTTCAAATGCATGCCATTTGGATTTTTAATATCAATGCACAATACATTGTGACATATGTTTGTATCGAAGACCTGTTGCCAAGTCGGGAAAACCTGTGGAATGTATCTTGACCGTCTAGAGATAGACTCATGATCATGAAGCATAAATTATGAATACATTAGTAAAGTTTTACATATCATGCTATGGATGTGTTAGTCACTGTGTATTCAAACTATACGGACTACGTGCCAAATATCGCAATTCACACTTACTCCATTGCATTCAGTAAACCACGATGAAATGTCAAAGGTAATCAGAAGTATAGCCTATCCTCAATCACACTTCATCACTTCCTCAAATTCACACTTTTGCTTTCAACCAATGTATTTGGAAGTAAAATTTAATGGCTCAGTTGGAGAAAACCGAAAATTGCACTTGTAATGTATTTCAAAACTCAATTTGTATGCTACAGAACAAGCATCAAACCAATTTTCCACAGGGCCGGTCACAAGAAAATGTGTATATTTTCACGCACGTTCTCGTGAACGAATGTAAGGTATAACTCTTCACTGTCTGGTTATCAGCATGATCAGTGAGTTTACCTAGAGGTTTCGTGGTCTAATTCATGGATACATCTCCGAACCCTAGATCACATGTTTTACGGTTCCGGTCCCGCCGTGGCACTAATGTCATGTGGCAAGACATTAATCTACAATTACCAATCTCGACCCAGGTGAAGTAAATGGGTACCCGGTGAGAAGAAATTCCTTGAAATGCTAGAGAGCCGTAATGGCAGCCATGCTAAAGCCGGGGTAATAACAGTGGAGCACCAGGGCTGTCAAATCTGACAGACATGAACGCTATACTAGAACCCAATATTATTATCATTACCTACAAAGTATATATCTTTTAAAAATTTCGCTTCCGCTTTCCCGAATTCGCTCGATATAGTCCTACAAAATCAAAACAAATCTGACCTGCGTGTATAGGCCCCTACACTAATTGATCTTGATCTTGAACTTGCCAAACTTAAAGGGGGCCCCCTGTCAATTCAGGTACAAGGGCTTCAGGTTTCTGACAGGGATATCCCCCAGAGGAAGTTGGGGGTATTTCCTCTGTCTGATTACACCCCGCCCCCTTGCAAACGTTGACGTGAGTCAAGAATGATGACAAGAGCTTTCTCGAGGGGTGACTGACTCGACTTCTATTACTCACCGTGTTTACATGCAGAGTCTGGGGATGCTCTACGCAACCAATCCTAGGGGTATTTCACAAAGATTTAGTACTCTTTAAGTTTGACTTAAAACCACGCACAAGGGCGCATAACTACCAAATCATGCTCGACTTTTTACCCAAAGAGCGACTTCGTGAAACAGGCTTACACTAAGTTGGACTTGGCTAAATCGAACTTAAGTTTGACTACATTTAAGTGCGATCTTTGTGAACCCCCTTCCCCCTTGTGTCTCTTCATTAGGGGCGGACTGACCAAAGGGATTCGGGGGGGGGGGGGGTGGGAGTTGGAGAGTTTGGGAAAGTTTTCCTACCGGGTCGCTAAGTAGCTTAAGGACACGTCTATCTTCGGTCTGAGGGTAGGTTGAGAGAACTCGAGTGAACCGGTCACTTCAACTTCAGTCCGCCACTCTTTATAAGTTTGTACAACAATATATATTTCTTTCTTTCTTTCTCATTCATTTATTTATTCATTCATTTATCCTTTTATGTAAGCAGGGTTGCAATAAAATTTGTACAATGATATTTCTTCTTTTTAATTTATTTATTTACTTACAATTTTATTCAAGCAGGGTTGCATCTTTAGTTTAAAAATGCTTTCAGAGAGGACCCTGCATAATAAAGATTAGTACACGACTGTTACCTACAAACAAAGTAAACAGACTTATAAATGTACAGAATTAACAGAGTAGATAATAATCAAAGCAATATACAGGTAGATAGACAGTACACCTAAGAGTGCAAAGTTAAACATATTAAAATTCATATAAAGAATTACTAATACATAATGCGGAAATAGAAAAGTCACTAAATAAACAAACAACGCATGTGGCATAGAGCAAAGATTAATTATTATGATATAACTGATATACAGTAATGTCTGAGATTATCGATACAAATTTAAACACAATAAATGTAGCCCAACATCAAGCTGTTCTGATCATTATTGATTACCGCATGTGTTATTATGAGAAAGAAGATTTTATGACAAGAAGAGAATAACAGGGATAGACAGAGGAAGAGAGATGGGAGGGGAAGTGGAAGGGCTACAGGGAAAACAATAAGGGGATGGGAGAGAGAGAGAGAGAAACAGTAATACATAATGAACATGGTTTGACGTGGGTCATCTAAGAATGTATAATACGCATAATATTCTACATAAGTAGTGATAATATTTTTCATCTTCGCATACAACGTCACTAGTTTAAACCTATCATACACTGGTAAGGACTGGTATGGACATTATGTATGTCTGATACATGATGGGAATGCCAAGTACCATTATGTTTTATTTTTATATTTCAAGTGGAGAAAAGATCGACAATCATTATCAGCTTTTGGTTTTCAATCGTTTTGTTTTGAATTTACTGAACAGGCCAACCTCGTTTGTTTTGAAAAGAAACAATTTCCGGGTACACGTGACAATTAACATTGTTGATAAATGTATGGGGATCGTTCCTGAACTTCTTGTGCTTTTGAAATGTGCAAACTGTTTAACATGGTCCCCAAAAGGGGCGCAGAGGGTCGGTGTGTGTGTGTGGGGGGGGGGGGTGAGAGAAATAGCCTTTGCAGGTGCAGCGAAGGGAAGGATCTGCAATGGGCAACTGTCCGTCCTGTCCATCATATTTCTAAAAAGTTTTTCCTTCCCCTCCCTCTCATTTTCTCTCTCTCTCTCCTCCTTTCTCTTCCCTTATATCTCTCTCTTCTCTTTTCCCTCATTACTCTTTCTTTCTTTCCATTTTTCTCTTCTCCCCCTCTCTACTTGTCAAGAACGGGGCCCCGTTTCATAAAACTTGTTATCAGTAACAGCTGCCACATTTCTATGACAAATTTGCTCTCAGCCAATCAGATGCAAGGATTTTAGTAGCTTATAACAGTTATTGCAACTTGTTATTGATAACAAGTTTTATGAAACGGGGCCCAGGGGTTTCGATGTGTATTTCACTTTAAAAAGCCATGTCAGGAGAAAGATGGGTGAAAATAATTTTTTTGTAATGATGTTTCCATTTCTTGCATGCTGTGAATTTCATGAAACATCTTGGATATTTACCTGAAAATAGTGAATCTATAAGATGAATGATGTGACGGGCTCAGCCATGCCATGAGACAAATGGGTGCAAATATTTTCTCGGTAATGATGTTTTCATTTATGCATAATGTGAATTTCATCAAATATATCTACCTGAAAATACTGTATCTTTGAGAGGTATAATGTAAAGGACTCATTAGAAAATGGAAATTTGTAAAGATAAAATCGCTCTAGCTCCTTTAAAGACCGATCGTGGACTTTGCTCGACACTGCCAACTCTCGATGTTATTTACAGAACACATTAAATATACCTGCAATCAAGGGCGTCAATCCGTTTCACTCTTTTGAGGGGGGGGGGGGGACACTCATTTTTTTAGGGGGGGGGGAAATAAAATTTGGGGCAGGGAGACATAAACACATAGCAACTAAAAATGTCCTCAGTTTAATTTCTTTTGGGGGGACATACACAAAAACTTTGCCAACAAGAGGAAAAAATTAAATGAAAGTTCTCAGCTCAATTTTTTTTTTTTTTTTTTTTTTTTGGGGGGGGATGACATACCCTATTGTGTCCTCAATCCTTAATTCAATTTTTTTTGGTGGGGGCGTGTGTCCCCCTCCCCCCCCCCCCCCCGATTGACGCCCATGCCTACAATCTAATCTGTATTGACATGCAAAGCCGACTTGTTGAAACTCCCAATAGTACAAAATGTTAAACTAATTGATATGGGTATTAAAGGTATAGTCAAATACTGGAGAGGACAGGAAAAATATGTGAAGAAAGCATTTCTATATTTTTCACAGATTTCATTTTTTCACCTGTCATTGTGTAGGAACAGACATAAAGGCATAGAGAAAGTTGCTCTGTGTTGCATTTTTACAGGTTTTCAACTTTTTGAAATTCCGTCAACGACGTAAAACTATTTGGTTGTGTTCAAAATGAATTCCTGTAGCTACTGAAGATGTCAACTGTCCAAAGTACAGAAGCATGACAATACAAATTTGGATTGTTTCAGTGACTCACAATGAAATGAATAATGAATTGTAGTACCTCTATTACTACAATGAATTTGTTTACAATCATGTTTCCTTCTTTTCTACCACATGTACATAAATGTTTTGATATAATTATATCCATTTAGTACAGTATGAAGGATTAAAACTCAAAAGATCTGATTTTCAAAGTGCAATGACATTCATTTCTAATACAGAACTTTTCTGTTTCTTTTTTTCTCTTTACTCTAACACGCTCTCCCCTCCGCTCTCCTATGCATTTTAATATTTGTGCTAAGTTGTTCAGGCGAGCCCGTCACGAGCACTCGCTTTTAGGGACCTCGCCTTCTTCCTTGATTTATGTTATTGTAATATATTATGTTACTATGTATAAAATGTACACAACTGGAAAAAAAAATAATTGTTAACTCCTGCAAGTCAAGTGGAAGAAAATAAATATTTCTTTGAATTGAAGTGAATTGAATTGAAAACCAAACCTACAAGAATCTTCATTGGCTATCGCAAGAATGCCTCTGGAGACAACAAACAAACACAAAAACAACAAAAATCCATTTTGTAAAACTCATAGTGAATTGAAAGGAAAAATATAATATCATTTAGAATGATCTTCAGCAAAATGCTCTATTTCCAGATCTTACAATGTATAAGACGAAGGTTCTAAAAGTGTATGCAAACTAACAAGCCACTCAATCGAACTCCTATGAAAATATAGGTCATCCTATCATTAGTGCAAAGATAAGTGCATGTAGGTCTGCTATTGGGCCGTTTTGCGCGCCATATTTGCTTATCACAATCCTTACAAAGACATGTTATCGATCATTTTATCAAACTCCGCAAACATATTCTCATTTTAAGGGTTAATGATTAGACGAACTTTGCCTTGGATTCTTTTAAATTTGATATTATGTTTTAGGCTAACCCTAAAAGTCAGAAGCGCCTTTAGTAACCATCCTATCTGTTTTACACATCGACGTGGGGGTGCTCCATGGTCAAAATGACATTATTTCGATAATGTTCGAACTATATCATGCATATTCTTTTGATCATCTTTAAACTGATGATTTTTTGTGTGTATGAACAATCTTCCTGCAGTTCATTCCCCTCTCAATCTTTCTTTCTCTCTCTTTCTCTCCCTCCTCCCTCATTACATATATTTTACATTGTGTGTCTGTGCCATAATTATGCATGCTCCAGCTCTTTCTCTTTCTACATCTCCCCTATTTAGAGAGGTGAAAACAAAAGAGGTGAATCTATCTTTAAAAGATAACCATGCTGCATATTGCTGGAAACTATAAATTCATGTCACGGTTCCTCCATACATTTTGGGTCTAATCTTATCTTTGGAGGACGGTTAGCCTACTTTATTTTGCGAGTAGCGAGGTACCACTTGCAATCTTAGTACTCTCTCTCTCTCAAAAAAAAAAAAAATAATAAAATAAAATAATGGTGAACGCGTTCACTCGGTTAGGGATGAATTTCAGAAGAGAGTGCATTTAGAGTGAATTAAGAGTAAAAATTGTGATATACACTCTTTATTCACTCTTTCAGGGGTGACCTCAGGCATCACTCACAATCCTTGAGTGATCCCTGAGGTCCCTGAGGTCACCCCTCAAAGAGTGAATAAAATCCTTGAGTGATCCCTGAGGTCACCCCTCAAAGAGTGAATAAAGAGTGAATATCACAATTTTTACTCTTATTTCACTCTTAATTCACTCTAAATGCACTCTCTTCTGAAATTCACCCTTAACAGAGTGAACGCGTTCACCATTATTTTTTTTTTTTTTTTGGTTTTTTTTTTAGAGAGGATTGATATAATAGATACAATAGATATAATCAATGGAATCAATGTAATAACGTCTCTTTATCATATTTTTTATCAATTTGACATGAGAATTTTTCTCATGAAGAGAAAAACAGCAAGGAAACAGTGTACGTGCAGTATTTACATGCTTTGAGTATTACCCATATCCCAGGGTAGTCTCGAGTATATAGCTCAATCAGCGAGATCTCGTCATCCTAATGAGTCAGCCGAGTTGGCAGTCTTCCATCGGATCTATAAACAATGATTGCTCATAGGACAGTGAACTTGAATGAATATCATCACAATCTTCATCATGATGTAGTACCCCTAACGGAATTAAGGCGCGGCTTAATGAGCACATTAATAAGCGGCTGTCTGGTAAAGAGGCATCGCTGGAACATTTTATAGTTAGACGGAGGGGGGGGGGGGTAATCTTCGTTATTATTGTTGTTGTTATGATCATTATCATTATTATTATTATTATTGTTGTTATTATTATCATCATTATCACATGGATGAGTCACATGGATGGCGAAAATAAAGATTAACTACATAACCCGAATGTCTTATTTCATGTAGCATTCTATGTGACTTAACATGAACAGAATGACAAAAAAATAGTGAGATAAAAAAACCGGATTACAAATAGAAGAAAACAGGTTTGAAATCAGTGACTGATATTCACAAGAAAAAGGTATTAACAAAGTAAAAATTTCGCTTTAAGTACATGCTTAGAAAAAAAGTGGTAGTGCATGAATACATATACTCAAATACGACACTGAAGATAAACGATGACCTGTTTTTCTAATCACTCCGTTAATCTATACAGTAAAGACACATAGGCACTGTTTACTATCATTTTCCTTCCCTTTCCCTTTCTTTTTGTGGGTGCATCAGCACTATCTTGTTCTATTATGTATACATACATAGTTCATATTGTTTCTTGATTTCGCAGAAACAAATGAAGCAAGTTTATTTGCTTGTTTGTTTGTTTGCTGTTTTTTTTTTTGGGGGGGGCATATAACTCTTCTTCCTTCTTTTAAAATTTTGGGTGGTCCATAAATTACAAGCCTTGCATTTCAGTGGTTCCCTCCATTATTTTCTTCAGAATTTAAGACTTTTCTTTTGAAGATTTATTTTTATTTACTTGTAAAGAAACAAATCAAACAAACATTATATACGCATATTGTCGTCATCTGCTCTGTATATATTACAATTACCTATTTAATGGCACTGAATTTTCTTTTCGGAATGAACAAATCCGAATTTGAATATGAACTTTGAAAAAAAAAAAGACGAATAAATTATTAAACAGGGAGAAAACTAAATGAAGAGTGCATGAGAAAAGGCATGCAACACCTTTATCGTGGCATCAAGTGTACCTACACCTAGCACAGCAGAATGTAATCAATTCCTGTTCTTATCACACAAATCTCATATACCTATACCACACATTCCTAAAATAGCTTCGATGGTTTATTGTTTGTCAAAGCGCGGTAAGAAGCTTCTGCACTTTCAATTAAAAAACGACCCCATCTTAAATAAAGGAATTACATAAAAAATAAAGTAATTAAAAAAAAAGTGAAACGAGGCTATAGCTGCAACCACTGCACCCTAGGAAACAAATTTCGCACATTCATTGTATTTCTTCTTGTGTTTTTTAATTTTTTTTATTTTTCTGTTGATAACTCCATGGAAAATATTTTGAACACATTTTGTTTCAGAGAGAAAAAGGTTAGTAGACGAATTAGAATTAGAGGGGATTATTTCTTCACTAAAAGTGCTCATGTGACAGATAGTATATCTTTCAGATAGATGGCACCATTTTTATAAAACACTTAAGAAAGTGCACTTTGATTAAAAACAAGATGTGACTTTTTCGAACATTATACTTCATTACTTTTTCTGTAAAAAAACCCAAACACCACCCAACAGCCATAAAAAAAAAATAATAAAAAAAGATGAGGGAAAACACAGATACGAAAGTTGATTAGTTGCATTTTTCTTCCTTAGTATGAGTAAGAGCAATCATAACACAGTGTCACACTCACAATATTATGAAAGTTTCGTATTCGTTCATGCGACGTGCCAGCTTTTACCTTGTAATATCGCCCCCATGTTGTCCCATCTGATTCTGATCACATGTTTTTTTGTGTATATATGAAAGTGTTGAACAATTTGAGTGGCATATTTGGGGCAAGCTGTGCCACTTTCTTTTCTCTCTGAACAAAACGAACTTTCCAGAAGTTAAAGTCAACTTATTTGTATATAGTCGGTTCGACAGTCCTATTTATTTTTTTTTTCAAGATATATCTTTATTCAATTCTTTCTCTGACTTTACAACATAACCGAAAATATACATATTCATATAAACAATAGAACCAAATAAACATAATCATGCTGATAGTAATATAAAGGACATAATGTCATAATACAAGTTTACGGCAAAGTAATATTCTTCCATCTGTTATCAAAGGAAATGAATTTATTATTCTTAACATATATGTACTTTTCAAGAGAGCGATAATATCTTAACATGCTTTTGAAGGAGTTAACTGACAATAAATTATTTTTGCATTTGGAGGAAAATATATAATATTTGTCATATAAGATGACGAAATTAAATTGAATTGCGGCATTTCCATAAAATCCAAACAAAATTGTTTTTACTCAGAATAACTTTATCATCTAAGATGAAATGTTGGACGTCCATAATAAACCTTTTGATGATTTGGCATTCCCAAAATAAATGTTCTATGCTTTCTTCAGATTTATAAAAAAATGAACATAAATCAGAATTCGAAATGTTTAATGTCTTAAGATACTTATTTACACCAAGTATACGTTGAATTAACTTAAACTGAAAATAACGGATATGTGTTGATAAACATGCCCTGATGGGAACCATAACTATTTTCGCCCAGTCTAAGTTTGGAGTATTCAACAGACAATTCCATTTATCTACTGATTTAGGGGGGTTAAAAATTTGTTCAACTCTTAATCTATGAATATACCCACAGACTTTCGTCACCTTCATTATATTTTTAATCACTGTCTCTTGAGATGTTAAGAAACCTTCTTCACTTTCAGGGATATTTTTTTTTCCAAATAAGGGGAATAGCTGTTTTAACAGAATAAAATTCTACAAAATTGCATTCAAATTTGTATTTCTTTTTCAATTCAAAAAGTTCAAAACATTACCATTTCCATCAAGAAGGTCCGATAGTGTTACTATCCCTTTGTCGTACCACGACTTTATAAACAACACCTTGTCATTAACATGAATAAAATATTACTGTACCAGAAAAGATTTCCTCCAAATCGAGCCAAATAATGTTCATAAAAACATTTCCATTGCCCATTATTACTTTCATCAAGCAGACGTTTAACCCAAGCTATCTTCAAACCTGAAATAATTGAGGGTAAATGTAACATTTTTAAACCTCCCTCCACATAATCCCCAATTAAAGTTTTACGGCTTATTTTGTCAGGCTTTCCATTCCAAATGAATTTGAAAAGTAAGGATTCGACCTCTTTTATAAAGGATTCAGGTGGTTGTGGAAGGACAGAAAGTAAATAAATCAATTGAGATATTCCCAATGATTTTACTATGGTAATTTTTCCAATGGGGGTTAAGTGTCTCATTGACCAAATACGCAAGATATTTTCTATTTTTTGAAGTTTGGGTATAAAATTTAATTCAAAAGTGTCTTTCAAAAGCTCCGAAAATTGTACACCTAGAAAAGTGGTGATACCCGTGTTAATCGTTAACCCAGATGAAGTTATGTCTGGTGGGTGAGCTTTATAATAACCTAAAATTAGTAGCTTGGATTTATTTTTGTTAAAGCTAAGCCAGAGAGACATTTAAATCTTTCTAAAATGTCTAAAACTCTGAACAGATCATTACGGCCTTAAAGATATAATACCGTATCATCCGCATAAGCATTAAACTTAATTTCTGTATTGTTTATTTTCATTCCTATTATGAAGGGGTCTTTTCTCATTTTAAAACTTAATACTTCACTACCTATGATGTAGAGGAGTGGACTTAACGGACATCCTTGCCTTACCCCACACGTAACTTTAAAATATTCCGAGGTATAACCATTGTTAATCACACAGGAACAAACATCATTATAAAAAATTGTAATCCAATTAACCAGGTCAGTGCCAAAGTTGAAAAAACGTAGTGCTTTCATTATGAATGACCACTCTATCTTATCGAATGCTTTTTCAAAATCTGCAAATAGCATCAAACCAGGCAGATTATATTTATTTGTAAACTCTATTGTGTTCAAAGCTAGCCGAATATTTTCTCCAATAAATCTACCTGGTAAAAATCCAGTTTGTTCATTACTTATAATGTCCGGCAAGACTTTTTTCATCCTTAAGGCGATACATTTGGCAATGAGTTTATAATCCGTGTTTGAAATAGAGATTGGTCTCCAATTATTTAAATATACTGGGTTTCTTCCTTTCTTAGGGATGAGGTGAATAACACCTTTTCTTTTTTCGAGTGACATAAAACCATGCTTAAACGAGTACTTAAAGCTGCGAAGCATGAAAATGCCGATATCCTTAAAAAAGAATTTATAAAATTCGGCCGGAAAACCGTCAGTGCCCGGACTTTTGTTGTTATTCATAGTTTTGAGAGCATCAATGCATTTCTTGTACAGTTATAAGACCTTCACACTTTATCTGCAAATCATTAGAAAGTTTAGGAGATTCTATATTATTCGATAAGAAATCGTCAATATCCAGAGAAGGCGGATGACAGGTTGAGTACACTTTTTCGAAGTACTTTTTGGCCGTAAACAAGATATTTCTGCTTGATGTCACAGTTTGTCCTTCATCGTTGATAAGTTTTGTATTTGTTTTTGGCTTTGGTTTCTTCTTTCTAAATTAATAAAATACTTGTGTTTCTTTCACCGTATTCAACCCACGAAGAGCGAGATCTAATGATACTATCTTCCGTCCTTTTATTGTATAATAATTCTAATTCTTCTTTACACTGTTTGATTTCATTTAAGAGAGTGACAGATTTAGATAAACAATAGCGAGCCTCGAAATCAGCTATTTTGTTCAGCAACGTAGTTTCCGCCCTTCTGGACTCTTTTGATCTTCTTATCGAATGTGTAATTGTAAATGTCACATTTCAAAAAATCCCAAAACGTGTTAGGATCCAAGTTTTCTGCATGGTTTTTCTGTGTCTTTTCTATATGCTGACGAATCAGTTCTACATAAGTCTCATCTTGAAGGAGTGATACATTGAATTTCCAGAACCCACAACCTCTACGTTTATTGAATGGAACAAATTCTATATCAATAGCTGAGTGATCTGTTTTAAATCCAGGCAGAATTTTTGCGTTGTTTACTTGTGACAAAAGATTGCTTGAAATTAAAAAGAAGTCGAGGCGACAAAACACATTTTGCGCGTGCCATGTGAACATTTGGATATCAGGATTTCTCATTCTCCATACATCGACTAAGTTCTATAGCTGTTTGTAAACTTTTAAGTGAATTAAAATGGGTAGACAAGCGATCTCATTTCTTGTCTTTAGAAATATCTAAAACGAGATTGAAATCACCTCCCAATATAACTGATTCACAGTCAAAATTTTGTAAAGTTGCAAAAATGCTATCGAAAAATGAAGGGTCGTCAACATTTGGAACATAAATACAAGAGTGATCTTCTGACCATATAAAATAGTATCTAACATTACATATTTTCCATCGTTATCGCATGTGACCTTTTCAAAGTGAATATCATGAACATTTTTCAACAAGACACAAACACATCTACTGTTCGAGCTGCCATGTGAGAAAAATGGTTCTAGGACTACTCCCCCGGAGGACAACTCCCCCGGGGACAACTCCCACCTGGCAACTCCCCCGGAGGACAGCTCCCCCGGAGGGCAACTCCCCCGAAGGACAACTCCCCCGGAGGACAACTCCCCCGCAGGACGGGTCCCCCGGAGGACATCTCCCCTGGAGGACAACTCCCCCGGAGGACAACTCCCCCGAAGACAACTCCCCCGCAGGACAACTCCCCTGGAGGACAGCTCCCCCGCAGGACAACTCCCCCGGAGGACAACTCCCCCCGAGGACGACTCCCCCGGAGGACGACCCCCCCCCCCCCCCGAGGACAACTCCCCCGGAGCACAACTCCCCGGGGGATGACTTCCATCACACAACTCCCCCGGAGGACACCCCCCCCCCCCTTTATGGACAAAATTACGCATGAAATTTGTTTTTACGACAACGTCTTGCTCGTGAGGAACTGTAAAATAAATCTTTCCTTTTTATAAATCAAACTTAAGTAATTAATCCAGTATTTTTTGTTTTTATTACAACTCTCCCGGAGGAGAACAGCTCCTCGGGGATGACAAACGGGGATGGGCGAGGGGTTGAGGGTTGCTATTCGTTTAATAAGATATTAGGTCATTTGTCGCTCTAATTGCTAACTTTAAAAAAAAATACCCACCCTTTTGCTCCCATTTTTGCGCCAAAGTACACATTTGACAGCTTCAGCGGCACACTCCCATCGGAACTAAATCTGATCATGAGAAGAGAGAAAAGAAAGGAATAAAATGAAGAAAGGAAAGTGAGGAACCTAAGTAGGAAGCTACAAAAGTAGAGAATGGTGTATCTAGTCGTAGTCTTCAGGAAAAGGGGGAGATGGCCCACAATCAAGCTTAAGAATAGAAGTCACTTCGCTCGATCAGCAGCCGTGACTGGGTCCCGTTCCTTTTTTTTTTTTTTTAATCTAAATGCACAATTTTCAGGCAAGATATCATATAAAAATCTTACTTTTTAGGGGAGCGGTCGACCCCTCCCCCCCCCCCCCGAGATCCGGTATCCGCCCCTTTGTTAAACTCACTGACTATAAATGAAAAGAAAACCTTAACGGAATTTTATAATGAATGCATGTTAATTTCATTTTTGTTAAAGGACTTGTGCTTCTACGTATTTAGCGTCCAGCGAGCATGTGCGAGTATCATTCTTTGCGCTGAAACCACATGAAAACATTAATAATAAAGTACCTCATTCAAGAGTAGAAGATAAACAAAAAGGAAAAGTCATCGTTAGATTCTTATGATTTGACAAATTTGGACACATATTGAGCTTTGATATCTAAATTCGCTGATGAAATTAATCATTTTTCTTACTTAGAATATCTGCATTCAGCTGACCTGAAACCTAGAAATTTTATGTATTTGTTCTTCTTATTTTTTCTTTGTTATATAGAGCCTAACAGTGCCTAAATTTGTCAAATCATAAGAATCTAACGATGACTTTTCCTTTTTGTTTATCTTTTACTCTTGAATGAGGTATTTTATAATTAAATGTTTTCATGTGGTTTCAGCGCAAAGAACGATACTCGCACATGCTCCCTGGACGCTAAATACGTAGAAGCCAAGTCCTTTAACAAAAATGAAATTAACATGCATTCATTATAAAATTCCGTTAAGGTTTTCTTTTCATTTATAGTCAGTGAGTTTAACAAAGGGGCGGATACCGGATCTCGGGGGGGGGGGGGGGGAGGGGTCGACCGCTCCCCTAAAAAGTAAGATTTTTATATGATATCTTGCCTGAAAATTGTGCATTTAGATTTAAAAAAAAAAAAGGAACGGGACCCAATCACGGCTGCTGATTGAGCGAAGTGACTTCTATTCTTAAGCTTGATTGTGGGCCATCTCCCCCTTTTCCTGAAGACTACGACTAGATACACCATTCTCTACTTTTGTAGCTTCCTACTTAGTTTCCTCACTTTCCTTTCTTCATTTTATTCCTTTCTTTTCTCTCTTCTCATGATCAGATTTGGTTCCGATGGGAGTGTGCCGCTGAAGCTGTCAAACCCAACACCCTTGGGCGGAAAAGCGTACCCATTACTAGAGTTTTTATTTTCTTGAATGTGTACTTTGGCGCAAAAATGGGAGCAAAAGAGTGGATATTTTTCAAAAAAGTTAGCAATTAGAACGACAAATTACATAATAACTTATTAAACGAATAGCAACCCTCTACCCCTCGCCCATCCCCATTTGTCATCCCCGAGGAGCTGTTCTCCTCCGGGAGAGTTGTAATAAAAACAAAAAATACTGGATTAATTACTTAAGTTTGATTTATAAATAGGAAAGATTTATTTTACAGTTCCTCACGAGCAAAGCGTTGTCATAAAAACAAAATTTCATGCGTAATTTTGTCCATAAAGGGGGGGGGGGGTGTCCTCCGGGGGAGTTGTGTGATGGGAGTCATCCCCCGGGGAGTTGTGCTCCGGGGGAGTTGTCCTCGGGGGAGTCGTCCTCGGGGGGAGTCGTCCTCGGGGGGAGTCGTCCTTGGGGGGAGTTGTCCTCGGGGGAGTTGTCCTCCGGGGGAATTGTCCTGCGGGGGAGTTGTCCTGCGGGGGAGTTGTCCTGCGGGGGAGTTGTCCTCCGGGGGAGATGTCCTCCGGGGGACCCGTCCTGCGGGGGAGCTGTCCTGCGGGGGAGCTGTCCTCCGGGGGAGTTGTCCTCCGGGGGAGTTGTCAGGTGGGAGTCGTCCCCGGGGGAGTTGTCCTCCGGGGGAGTTGTCCTGATACGGAGAAAAATGTATAACCTTCACCCCAATCTTCTTTCCATTTATATTCAGTTTCTGGAGTTGAACGAGTTTCTTGCAAAAGAATATATTAGCTTTTTTTTCTGTCGTAACCATTCAAAAACTTATGGAAATCGCCAAGACCATGTGCATTCATGGAGTAAATACTGAGACTACTCATCGTCAAAGAAAGACATAAGCTGTTGTGCAACAGGTGCACATTATACGCCGAGTCCGCGTGTACAAGATAAAAGAGAACGTGCGTCTAATAACGTTTAAGAAAAATATGTGTAGGTCACACCTTTTTCGTGAATCAAAGTGTTACATGTAACAAAGAATGCCTAAGTTCTTTTTCTCCAGCCAAAAGGTAAACAGTGCATGTTCTTTATCATCATAATGACATCCCGTGATTATATATGAATATTCAAATGACTTGAATCTTGAACCAGGCTGTAGTCTATCTACCGTACAATATTGCATGTATCATGAAAAAAGAGAAAAAAGGCTTGACATTCACATAAAGGCTTCGTTGCAATAATATAATGACATATATAACTCCCATGCAAAAAGTAGAAACACTTGGCATCTGATTATCCAAATTTTGATTAGATGGAGCTCTTGAATAAATTTGCTTGCAAGATAAAAAATGTTTACCCGTCATAGACATGATAGAGTAGTACAGACCAAAATTACAAATTATGTTGCAAATGATAAACACTATCGTGTTGAAGAAGGATTGTATTTCCATCGAAAACATCCAACATCTTGCAACTTGTATATACAGCACAGAATCTGTGAAATTGTTCTTTAAGCTGATTCTTTTCAAGTCACATTTTTGTTGTAAATTTCATTGTAATTGGATACAGAACAGGTCTACATTCTCAATATCTGACCAAAAGGCAGAAAGTATATCCTTGTTATCATATGCATAATATCCAAAGACTATACATGAAAATTTAGATACTTTAAGCCATGAAGCGATGTGTAGTTTAGTGCAGAATGATACATATGAAATGAAAATTGAGGAATATAGGTTGTCATTCAAACGAATGTTTTCCTGCATATACATGATTGCAAGAATAGCTCCTATACTAAACCTGGAGACATATATGCCGAACCATATGATTTATATAATGCTTAGATGGAACACTTCGATAGAAATTCGGACAGGATAAATGTTTACTCATGATAAAGCAGTGTTGACAAAAAGTTATAAATTTTCTTGTAGGAGACAACCATCATGCATAAGACGGACTGAATTATCATCGAAAACATCCAACACATTGTAACAATAGTAAATAAAATAAAGCATGTAAGAGCTCTCTTGAAACAGTTTTCTAAGTAACATATTTCTCGTGAATTACTGTGTCTTTGCTTGTTACAAAACAGGCCTACTTTCTTAATCTGTGGCCAAAAAGCAAACAATACATTAAGCTCGTTATAATCGTGTGCAAGTAAGTTAAATCTTGTACTGAGTTGTAATCCATTGCAAAATTATACATAACATATGGCGAGAAAAGGTAATAGTTTACTCATTATAATGAAACATGAGAGTAAACAAGTAAGACATCTTAACATTTTATCAGCATACATTAAATACAACTTCACACGAAAAAATATCAAACCTAACTAGGCACGACATAAACCTGTTATATCCTTCCTTGATGTTTACGCTAAAAAAGGAGTAGAACCGATTGTTTCCTATCTAAAACAGAGCAGAATAAATCTTTACATCCTTTAATATGCAATGTATTGTAGTTGCAAAGAGAGAGAAAAAATCAATAGTAAATAAAATTTCATGACTGTGATTTCAAACGAGAGTCAACGATATCGGGGGCAGATTAGCATTGCTAATTGACAGTCTAAAAATATATGTAAGCCTAGACTCCGACTCCATAAACAACAACGTAGCAGTTAAAATTTGTATGGAAAGAAGAAAAAAAAAAACCAAAACTGGATTCAAGATCCCTTGCAATCTTCTAGCAATGAAAATTCATATGTTGTATCACGAAAAAAAGCATCGCCTGGAATGGAGATCAGTTTATACTTCTTTTATGAAATCGCCGAAATAACATGTCGTCTACGAAAAAGACGTAAAAAACATTTAGGTTTTCTTCTACTATTTAGCTAACAGTGTAACCTAGAAAAGTTCTTTCCATTGAAGTTTTTTGGTTGATTTAAGATCCTTTGTGGTCTATGAGCATTTTCAGCTTGGTTGCCCAAACAGCAACTTTGAGCAATTTGCATAATTTGCATAAATCTGCAAGCATACCGGTTTTACAGCGCAAAGACAACTTACACAGAACGTTCGAACTGAACTACGTGCGAATTGTGTATGTGCGCTGATACGGAACTCAAAGTGTTGCCCATCTCGTGAATGCAACCTGTGATAAAACGAAACGACCTTAATAGACACAATCAGATGTAGATGCACATCTAATTAGGGGTTTGTGACATGGAAATCATTTCAGTGTTAATTTTACAATTAGAAATCACGCTTTTGTAGGCCTACTAAGAATCATGTTAATGTCAACTTGCTTATCTGTGAACAACCGCGAGTGTATTTTTTTTTGCACCTAGAATGAGAGTAGGCCTGCACCTAACGAACCGATATTAATGTGGGCAAGCAGGTTGGTAGCCTTCTTGTATAGTTTTAGTTCCTATTTGGGTACATCTTCGTGTAATGTTAGCCGTATGGATTAAATTATAACGTTTGAACTCCTCAAAACCACAATTCCAATTCAATTGTACATTTTTAAAAGATTTTTTTTTAAAACTATGATACGATTGTTGCAATCATATAGGGGGCATAATGATATAGACCAATTTCACCTCCGGTTTATGTATTTGGCCCTCTATCGGCGACGCCATTGCTGCGATGGGCAAGCGCGCTGACCGCGATTGGCTCTGTGTACAAAATGAATGTAAGATATGAGATATGCCCCGATATTGTTCCATTTACTTTATTCTAGATCAATAAAATAAAGCATGGATACATGGGTAGATGAGGTAAGACAATGGTCATATCTGACGCATGAAGGTATGATGTATTTTTGTACTTTCGATGGTTTTTCAACGTAGTTTTGTCAGTAAAAGTTCGATTGCAGCATAGAAGCCGTAGTAAACGGGAGCCCTAAATCTTACCCTGTTTACAAAGTCATGATTTCACTCATTAGATTTTACGCCAAAGTACATAATGATAATGTTTCTTGACTTCAAAGTCCTTTCTGTTGATGTTTTTACCAACTGGCGACGAATTCCTTCACATTGCTTACGGAAACCTGTGTAGGGAGTACGGCTTCTCACACAAACAGGCTTCATGAATCAGAAGCGAGTGAATTTCGCACTCAGTTAGCTTCCAATTTTTAAACTTTCTCTAATTCTTGTGGCATTCGAGCACCGCACAGCTGCCACCTGAACTTCCCTGATAATTTCTCATTGCAAATATTAAAACAAATCTGCATATACTGGTCAAAACAGACAAAAAATCGAATGAATGTACATAACGCGCTATTGACTTGTGTACTATAACAGTTGGCGCGCCCACCGCAGTATGTTAAACTGTGTCGGACAGTCTGCTGCCCTCTTGCGTTGTGAAATTGGTCTATACATTATGTATATCTATTCAATTATAAGACTTTGTATTTTGTTAAAATGCTAGAGCCCAAATATTTTCAACCACTGACGTGTGGTTCTGTGCGTGAACGCTACATAATTCCGACTACAATATGGCTGCAGTAAACAATTTAGAAGAAAAAATAGCTGTACATTAAGCATGTTAAGAATAGGCCTATACCGCTGTTAGTGCCATTCTTAATATAAGACTAATTAAGTTTTCAATTATAGATTACGGAGTCGACATTTCCTTGATTTTTAGTACCCTGACCTGAAATTGCAAAAAATATGTTTAAACTTTATTCTACATCCTTATAAAATCCCTATTTTATGGAAGTAGGGGAACCAGGGGCAAAGCGGACCAAAATCTTTGTCAAGCCAAAACGGGAATACAAAGCAGAGCAAAGCAAAGCTTTTGGTTTATAACCATACCTTAGGACTACCACAAACAAAGGACACTCTAATGTTTCTCAAATACCCAGTTTTATTAAATGCCATGAACTTGAAAAAAGTAGAAAAATTCCACTTTGCCCCGGACCTTCGGGGCAAAGTGATACACGGAACGGGGCAAAATGGAACACTTCCCATCTGGGGAGCGTTTCATCAACATTTGTTGTCTGACAAGTTGTCAGATCTGACACCTTTCCTTGATTTTGATTGGCTGAGTAGCATTATTACTATGGCAACTGTCAGATGTCATGGTGTAGTGGTTCTGTCACTTGACTCTTAATCAAAGGGTTGAGGGTTCGAATCTCGGCCTGGCACTAACGTCTTTTGGCAAGACATTTATCCACATTTGCCACTCTCCACCCAGGTGTATAAGTGGGTACCCGGTAGGAAGAAATTCCTGTTAGCGCCTTGCATGGCAGCTCCTTCAGCCGGGGTAATAATATTAACTTTGTAGAGCGCAGTAGAGTATATGCATATAGTGGCTGCGCTATATAATGGACCATATTATTATTATTATTATTATTAAAACAGACTTTGTCGGATAAAACACCCGACAAGTCCTTTCATGAAACGCTCCCCTGGAAACCATTTATCCCCTGGTAATTTAGATAAGTGTGTTAAGAAAAGGTAACACCGTAATCATTTGAAGAATATTTATTACGTGCATATTTTGAAATTTTTCGTTTCCTTTGTGGCGGAATGGAGTATTCTGAAAACCTTGATTTTCATGACATGATTTTCAAGATTATATTAGTGTATTAGAAATGGTAACCTTTAATCATTTGGACAGTTTTAATTTGCGGTTATTTGCAATTATTGATGTTTTTCAAGCAATACTTAATATTATGTGTGAATGCAATATATACAATGTGTTCCACTCTGCCCCATCCGCTTTGCCCTAACCATGGAACTTTTCTCCCGACATGCATCACTGTCACGTGGGTTAATATTTGCTGGACCTGGTACCATATATAAAGTAAGCATAAGACGTCTAGCAATTCAATCATATATCATCTTGATTAACAGCACCAATTTCTCATCAAAAGCCCATTTTGTTTTGCCTTTCCTTATCCTGTATTTAACTCAACATAACATAGAGAAAATGGTCATATTCAAGGAGGAAATAATTTTCTTGTTGATGATAACTATGCGTGTTTGTGTGAAACTAATTTCCTCGGAAAAGTCTCTCTCCATCATTTTTGTAGTTGTTTCTTTTTTTTTACGGCACCTTTCTCCTAATTCGAGTTTCAGATATTCAGCCCCCTGTCTACACCTGAGAGACATAGGAAACTTGTTTCCGAGAAACCTTCGAACAACTTCGAGCAGGTTTGTCAGGACGATGTCTGAGAACCGGCAGGTTTCGGTAACCTGGCATGATACTACTTTATCTTTAAAAAAAAAATAAATAAATAAAAATAATAATAATTCATAGTAAAAAAAAAATATGTATATATATATATATATATAAGAGATGCCAATAAAACTTATCCTTAAAATACCAAAGCTATTTAAAAGAAATAATCAACAAAATAAAGCTAACTTAGTTGGTGATAATAGTCAAGACTGACTGATCGCCATTCAACACGAATCAACAACAACAAGACCATCCATCATTAATATGGCTTTCGGGACAATTCAGCATAAGCACAGTGATTTATCACATCATATATTTGTATTAATCATTGGTTCAGATGTATGAAAAACAGATTTGTTAAATAAAGCACACATACCCGACTTATTTGCACGGCTCCGGTGTCAAACCATGCAGCATCCCGGCGGTGTTTATTCTTAGTGCGTGAGCTTAGATAGAGGACAGCATAGGGGTGTTTCGCTTTACCCGTGTTCCGCTTTGCTCCGGGTTCCCCGACCACACATCAGTGTACCCCGTTTCGTTTCATCACAGGTTGAATTCACGAGATGGACAACGCTATTAAAGTTCCGTATCACCGCACATACACAATTAGTACGTAGTTTAGTTTACAAATTCTGTGTAAGTTGTCTTGGGTGGCATATCCTGTATCCATATAGATTTATGCCAATTATGAAAATAGCTCAAAGTTGATGTTTGGGCAACCAAGCTGAAAATGTTCATAAACCACATAGGAACCTAAATCGATGAAAAAACTTCAACAGAAAGAACTTTTCTAGGTTTGTAAATTGTCAAACCGACTAATAGGGGAGGGGTAATTAATCTCACTGAGCAGCAAATGCTTGCGAACGTAGCAATTTTTGGGTTTCGTCAGGCAGTCAGACTTCGTAAAAGGTCATAAAAGTTTGCAAACAAGTTCCCAAACAAGTTGAATTGTCGCAAATAGTTTTCTTTGTCGCAAAGAAATTTCTAACACGTTCAGTTTGCGAATTTATTTTGCTGCAAACCGTAGCAAGCGTTTGCAAAAGAGTGGTAAGCCCTTGCAAACGGTTGTAAGACGTGTCACTATATTGATTCGCTACGATAACTGCAACAGCAGCCAGGCAAAGAGGTGTATCATAATTTTTGCCAACATTCGTCAAAAAGTTGACGAATAGAAAAATCGCAACGTTTGCAAGCATTCTCCGCTCAGTGAGATAGCCCCTTTAAGTGATGCAAATATTGTTACAGAACCACACAATTCAGGAGCGATTATCCTGTAATTAACCACGTTCGTCATTTTAAAATGAGATAAAACATGAGCTCATGATGTATAAGCCTGCTCTCCAGATGTATGGGGCGCGTCTCCTCGACGAAACTAATATAGCATCGTCGGTCTTACGAACCGGCGAATAGCCAAAATTGGGTAAAAAAAAAAATCAGTTTTCACTTTTTTGCATATTTGGATAGTATATGTCAGAATCTATCGAGTGGCAAAATTTCATCGCTCAATTTCGTTCATTTTTTAGAGAAATCCTGTTTTTTATATTTTGGGTGACCGGCGAATAGCCCCTTTACAATTGCTTTACACGCATTATCCCTTGTCAGCTTTTAAAGTTTGTTGACCCACATACGTGCATCCATACATATACGCGGAAGGTGAACGGCGAATAGCACTATAGGTCTTACGAACCAGCGAATAGGCGGCGAATAAGGTATGTTCTGACTGCGCGCACAAGCCTTTCGTTCTTACGAACCGGCGAATAAGTGGCGAACAGCCTGTATTTCTGACCGGGTGTGAGATTTTTTCGTTCTTACGAACCGGCGAATAGGTTTGTGAGCTTATAATTTGAGTTTTCTTTATATGTGGTGCTTAATACAAAGATGATATTAAAATACAGTATGTAAACTCTTTTACTCTGCAAAATTGCTGGGAAAAAAACAGATTATAAGCATATAAATTCACCGCTCAAAAAGGTGAAAAACTTTAAACGCGTTTTTCTCTAAACTGTTTTCCCGCGAGGATGGGCTATTCGCCGGTTCGTAAGACCGACAACGAATATGTCAAGTACAAATCAAGTACTTGAGGAGGGATGTAGGAGAAATGTTTATGTACTCAAGATGTAATTGTGACGTAAAATCGTAAACTTAACGAGTAATGTTAACCTCATTATAAAAGGACCTAGTCTTTTATGAGCAATATGTAAAAAAAAAAAAAAAAAAAAAAAGACTGAATGAAGTGAGAGAAGTCCACCCCACGTGAAAGCATAAGAAAGCTCTATGCCTGTCTCACAAATACGATGCATCATTTACTTGACGCAAGAATGCGTTAGCGTCAAAGGGCGGTCCCTGCGTCCGCGTCAAAGGGTGGCCTTCGCGTCAACATCAAATGGCGGCCTTTGCGTCAGCGTCACAGGTTGGCCCGAGACGTGCTATAGTGTGAAAGTGATGTCGTAATAAAAGGGATTGCAAAATAAACGGGGCAAACACTGCCTTGAATTTACCGCCGTAAGGGTTAATTGCCTGCACTGGCTCAGTTAGCGCATGTGACGCAGTCGAAATAAAGCTCGAGTGAAAATGTCATAGAAGGGTGTGTTTTTCAATATCGCGATGTGCTCGTGGCATAAGGAACACAGTCGCAATGAAATTTAACTCAAGGGCATCTTCAATACAAAACTGCATTTGCCATCGAAATCTTGTTCAAATTACAGTAATACCTCACTATAATATAGGTTTTCCCGTTCATTTTCAAACTTTTTTCATTCACTTTAATAGATTTGTAGTTCAATTTCGTTCCGAGAAGTCTGGAATATGCCAATCCTAGTTTCAAATTCGTCTTTTGTCGATCATTTTCGAACAAAGTCTATTCAATTTAGTCATGCATTTGGCACACATTCTCGTCATTTACAATTCAAATTCGTCGGTCACACTCGCTGCACACATAACAGTAAAGGCAATTTCGTCTTTTAGCGATCATTTTCGTCAAATTTTCCTTCAAATTCGTCTCGTAAATCTTCTGTTGTGATTTTTCGGTTATTTATTTCTTCCTGCAACCGTTTACTTTGTCCACATTTAGGAGTAACATACACACACGTGCATCTATCTCTCCCCCCCCCCCACCCTCACAGTCACACACACACACACACCCACACACAACACACACCCACACGCACCCGACCGCACAGACATAAATAGAAGATATACGCACCGTGACAAACGAATATAAAATATGGACTGACACACATTATTGCATATTTGCATCACGCTATTTATCTTTTTTAAAAATTTTGTTGTTACACCACTTCAAAAAAAACTGTGACGGCGCCGAAATTACCCAAAAGTAATATAAATAACTACATAAATCAGAATAATGATCGATATAGTTATGATAGTAATCGTCATTGCAGTCACATTAACGATGATGATGATGATGATAACTATTATTACTATCATAAGCATAATAATAATAATACATCACTAATTATCATTATTATCATTATCATTATTATTATTATTGTTGTTGTTATTGTTGTTGTTATAATGATAATAATTATTATTATTATCATTATTGCTGTTCCTATCATTTCCAATTCGGTTTAATTGTAAGCAAACATCCTTCCCTAAAACCTGGGGGATGATTGTACATGTCATCCCCCCCCCCCTCACCTTGTGAGGTGGGGGATGCATACCCCTCATCCCCCCCCCCCCCCTGTCTACGCCCCTGGGCGGAGCAATAGTCGCCGGAGCGATTGTCGCAGGAGCAATTGTCGTGTAGCAACTGTCGCTCGTTTGGAGCAAATGTCGGCGGAGCAAATGTCGGCGGAGCAATTGTCGGCGGAGCAAATGTCGGCGGAGCAATTATCGCAGGAGCATTTGTCGCGGAGCAATTAACGTGGAGCAATTGTCGTATTTTTAGGAGCATTTGTCGCAGGAGCAATTGTCGCCGGAGCATTTGCCGGCAGAGCATTTGTTGGCGTCCCGTCTCAATAAGATCACTGTGATGATTACGTTAACGACTGAGATAGCGTGAAGAATTCCAATAATCATGAAGACCTTGGTGTACGACTGAGTTATGTCGAACAAAAATCCTGAATGAAAAAAAAGGAAGGGCGTTGAAATACAGTTTGTTAATTTTTATCAAGAAATTGAGTTCATGCATGTACATACTTTTTTTTTTGTTGATAATTCATAAGTTTACCAGCTTCTTCTGATACATTCCTTCAAATAACTTGTAAGATACAATCACACTACTGCTCAGGGGTGTGACAAAAAAGACAGTTTGAAAAAAAAACCGCGGTTTTCAAAAAATATTTCAATCGTTTTTCAGTCAGGGAAATTCTGGACTTCCTGGGAGAGGTCATAATCCCCGAAAGTAGACTTATTACGTGGCACTGGCCCACTGGGTAATCGCCGAAGATCCCTCCGCTGAGCGAGAGTGTACAAAGTGAATGGTCCGTTTCTGATATACCGTTGAAAAACAAATCATATAAAATAAACATCATGGCAGCGAATTTTCTTGCCTCGAGTACAGACGAGAAATTTAATTTTTTTTCACCATGATGTCTATTTGACATGATTATTTATAAGAGGGTACGTCAGAGACGGTCCATTCACTTTGTACAGTCTCGCTCAGCGGAGGGATCGTCGGCGATTACGCAATGCCACGTAATAAGTCCACTTTCCGAAATTTCGGCCTCTCCACTTGAAAATAGGCATTTTATACATATGAAGTATGAAATTACTAATTCATTAAAAAATGCATGTAAATTTGTAATATCTATGGGACGTTGTAAATCATATTTTGTTTTGTTTTGTTTTGTTTTGTTTTGTTTTGTCATGTGTTTTGTTTCGTTTTTTCTTCATACGTGATTTACAACAAGTTTTTAACGTGCTTTAAAACGCCAAACGTGCTACTTGTTTTAGTATTGGCTCTTTTAGGTTAGATTTAGCATTAAAGTCAGGTATGGGCCTATTGTTGAGTTCATGGTTGAAGTGTAGAATTGGGTTACTAAAATGTACTGTGCATTGATTACCAGAGTGATAACAAGGTTTTGGCGGGAGGGTTTAAACAAAATTTCCGTCAATGTTTATTTGACGTTTGCTATATATCGCAATATGAAATAATGAATGTAAGAACTTTTATATAAATACCTGTCCCATATCCAGCCGAGGTCGCGCCAAGTCCAAAAAAGAATAGCATTATTGAAGAGGCTAAGTTAAACTTCCTCTGGTCTGGCACAGTTGACTTTACAAGAGTAAAGACAAGCGAGTCTTCGATGAAGAGACACAGGCCTTGGGTGAAAGCTAGTCCTGCGCGAAAGGAATACCCTGGCCCTACGAAGTCAAACAGAAAAGTAATGGTGCACAGTATTCCGGTAGTGATGTAGAGAAAGTATGGATTGACGTTCTTGGCGACGAGAATGACAAATAATGTTCTTCCAATGAAGCCTCCGATGCCGGCGATGGACGATAACAAGACAGCACGAGATTCGACAATACCTAACAGTTCTGCGTGTGGCACCAAGAACAACATCCAAGCGAAGAGGACATATGATATTAGGAAATAGGTCGGACAAGTGAAGATGAACAATTTGTCGTGGAGTGTAAGACCTCCACAGCAGGATCTGTACCAGGGTATCCCTTCAGTTGCTTCTTTCTGCTTGCAAAGAGGAGGACTGGACACTTCGCCTTCTTCGTTGACAATCTCAGTATCGATGAGTGGTAAACATTCTGTATTTTCGAGTTTGAGCACTATTCCTGATCGATTTGCATTTGAAGTTTTTGCAGGTTCTTTGCAACGTGGGACCTTCTTGTCCGTTCTCATGGCTGTCTCGTTGGCATGGTCACTCATCTGGTATTTCCTCGACATTGTCTGCGTCGCAGATGCCGTTGTTGGATCATTTTCGTTGTTTTCATGTCCGTTGCTTTCCATACTCACCCTCTCCTCATGCACATCAGCTCTGACTGGCTCATCGCTCTGGCTTTGACTGTGCGTTACCTTGCATTTCTTCAAGATGGGTTTTCGGATGGCTACTGCGCACACGATAACGTTCAAGCTTACCCCAGCTAAGATGAGAAAAGCCCCAGAATACCCGTATGCCTCCTTGGATCGTTCCACCATCAAGGGTAAAAACGTTGCACCAATCGTCATTCCATAGAGAGCGAAAGTGTTCATTAGAACAAATTTTTCAGGGAAGTAGTCGTTGATTAGTAAAGTCATTGGCAAAAAGATGCAGGCAGAACCCATTCCTGTGACAAATAAATGAGCGTGATAAAGAATTCATCATATTATTTTTGCCTATAGGTACAGTAAATATGAGAAACGAGGCATGAACATAATTGGTGTACAGGTAAATTGAATAGGCCTATCGACGTTGGGTCATATGCCTCTATTTAACTATTTATCTGTGTGGATTTATTCTTTTCTTTGTCTCTGAGGTGAGTATCTATTTGTCATATCCAAGGACAGTCTTGTAGCCTCCTCCCTACCCCCCCCCCCCATCCCATCGAATGATTAAAACACAGAGAATAAAAAGGGGTAGATCAGGGGCGAAAATCCTTTTGATTTTTAGGGGACATGACATTGGGGGGCATACACCAAAAATTTGCTGACAAGACGAATAAAAGGTCCTCACCTTGAAATTTTGATGGGGGACATGAATTTTTTTTTTTTTTGGGGGGGGGGCACACACACCAAACATTTGCTGACAAGCAAAAGAAAAAGTCTTCAGCATAAAATTTGGAGAGCATTGTGTACCCCACCCTTAAAAGTTTTAAGGACGTGCCCCCCCCCCCCCCGTTTGACGCGGATGGAGTAGATAGTTACAGAGAGAGAGAGAGAGAGAGAGAGGGAGAAGAAAGGGAGGGGTAAGACTATGAGGAAACAAAATGAACTGGTTCTAATACTTTCTGTAAATCTACTAAAATTGGTGCACACCATCCCCCCTCCCCCACCCTTCAATGACATAATTTTTTGAGCTGTTGTGGTCCAGTGGAAAAGTCTCCAGACTATCAAACACACAGGGTTCGAATCCCTGCCGTAAACGGCACTAACGCTCTTTGTCAAGACATGAATCAGTATCTGCCATTCTCGACCCAGGTGTAGTTGGATGGTACTAGGTCGGATTTATTTCTTGAAGGTCTTGAGTGCTATGGCTGCTGAAGCTATACAGTTTGTCCAAAAAAATACGATGAGCCTATAAGTATCAATTATGAAAGAAATCCGTTTGCAATATGAAAGGTCATTGTAGATTATGAAACCATAACTATTTCTCTACCAGTCAATGAAGACACCGTCTGATTCGGTCCAGTAGTCACAAAGAAATAGGGATTTTTGTAAACAATGTCGTAAGTCCGTAGTGTCCAAGTTTGAATAAAAGGTACCCTCAAATCACTATGGACAAATCACACTCCTTTTTGAATTGTATACAAAGGAAATCACTATTTTATTTTCATTTGCGCTTTGGTTGTGATGAAAACAATTTATTTTTTGTCATAGTTATCATCATTGTTGATGTCGTTGTTGATGCTGTTGTTGCAAATGAAGGGAATGTGGATATGTGTTTCCATAACAAAATAAATCATGAATGAGAAAAGATGAGCAGTTTTTCAGAGTTTTTAAGATTTGGGTCATTTTTAAAGTGATTATAAAACAAAATTTTGAGACTATTTCATGAGTGCCTTGTCTTGATCTTTGTAACGAGGGTTTTTTTTTTTTTTTCGTAATCTGGAACAATCTTTGTTGAAATAGTATGCATAAATTTCAATAAATTTGTATCACTAGTCTCCTGCAAACAAGATATTTTCATTTTGTGGATGCCAAGGACATTATTGATAAAACTGTAAAAGACGGAGTGATGTGACCAATGACGTGCTTTGCTGATTCCCTGATCCTTTGACGATTGGACTACAGAAAGAATAATTACCTATGATGATACACCACTGCAAAGCAGCAATTTCCTAATTTGTAAACTATTCAAAAGGATAGTGGGATAGTCCGTTGTGCTTTGAGTTCTCTGTCTGTCCAAACTTGGACAGGAAGGATCTATGACGTCCGTTTCAAAAATCTGTATTTCTTCGTGATTAATAATAATAATATTCTGGATTTATATAGCGCCTAATACATCTCCAAGAGAGTCTCTAAGCGCTTTACAGAAATATTATTACCCCGGTCATCGGATTCAGGCTTGCCCGCATACAATGCATGCACCTTCTCCACTCCCTAGGGAGCATTCCAGCCAGGCGCCTTTTGCAGGCGCGCACAATGCTAAACAAATCACAATGACTTTCGCATCCTACCGGGTACCCACTTAAAGTGATTACACAATGGTAAATTTTTTTTTGATATATGATCGAGAATAGAATTCTAAGAAGAATAACATTAACAATTTGATGATTTTCTATCAAAATCAGTGCATTTTGGCTAATATTCTCATAAAAAGTCAAGAGTTGACCAAAAAATTTGAGTATGAGGTATGACGTAAAAGTGGGTACCCAGCTTCGCGCAATGCAGTTGTGTTGCGCGCTAGACTGTACAATATGTATTATACTTTGCGCGTATTTTGCTAGAAGTGCGCGACAAGGTACCCACTTTGACGTCATTTTGACGTAAAAGTGGGTACCCAGTTGAAACTGGGTCACAGCTGAGGGGTCAAAAATATCCTGAAATCTTATCACATTTGGGGGTTTCCTTGGCAACACGACTTTTAAAAAAACTTTAGGCAGATGATTTTCTGCTAATAAAATCATGCTCTTTTAAATGAACTAACATTGTTTCAGCATTGGGTACCCCCTTTAACACCTGGGTGGAGACCAAATCAGAGGGGGTCTTCACTGACTGGTAGAGGAATAGTTACATTTTCATAATCTAAATAACTTTTCATGTTGCAAAATGATTTATCTCATTATCGATACTTATAGACCCATCGTAATTTGGAGGGGGGGGGGGGACAAATTGTATCCAAAGTCGTGGAATTATGGTGGACCTGAAGTACGCTCGACAACAGATCTTGTGCGACGTGAATTTCGCAGCCAACTTTGCATCCCAGTCGCGAATTTCGCATCTCGGGTCATGAATTTCGCGTCATGGGTCATGAATTTCGCATCCCCGGTCATGAATTTCGCGTCAAGGGTCATTCGCGACTGGGACGCAAAGTTCGTGTCACGGGACGCAAATTTCGCGACTGGGTTGCAAAGTTGGCCCCGAAATTCACGTCGCACATGACTTGTTGTCGAGCGTACTTTACGGCCACCATAATAATCGCATAGAGACGTAATCATGGGATGATTTCACTATACAAGAAACGGCATATTATTCTTAATATCAAGGCCTCATCCGCCAGCAGGGTACCATATTCACTAAACATGCTAAAACAGATTTTATGAACCCACCTGTTAGTGCTAGACACACACCCATAACTGCTACGTTATAGGAAAAAGCACATAAAATCATGAGTATCCCATTCATTATCGCTCCTCCTAGGGCTACCAAGCGATTGTTAATCTTTTCCAGAAGCAGCGCTACAAATGGGCCTGACAAAAAAAAAAAGAGAGGAAGAAGAAGAAGAAGAAGAGGAAAAATGAAAAGAAAGGGAAGAAAATGAGGACAAGAGGGAAAAGGGGAATAAGAACAAGAAAGAATGAAAAGAAAGAAAGACCAATATTGTTTAAATGTATTTCCTCCGTCGTAATACAAATATAGTAACACCAGTTTGACAGTGAATGTGAGGGTAATTGAGGTAATTTGGTCATTTGACCAAGGTCAAAAATGAAAAGTTGCAAAATTCGTTGTTTTCAATAGTGAATACCCATAATGAGGATGGATTGAGTTTGAATGATTTTTGATGCATTGATGTTCGAAAGTCCAGGCAACAATCCACGAATCGTTTGCTAGGACTTTGCCAGACCTTGATCCTGCCGTCCAGCTTCATGGGACAGAATCTTTACTCATCGAAAAGAACAGATTTGTTACATCTCCCTGCTCCATGATTCCATCACAAGTGTACGGTGGAAGGCAGTAATTGCCGGTCTTATTGCAACTCTATGAGCCCGCAAGTTGGTTGCATATGGAGCCTGTGATTGTCCTATTTGACAATCTTCTGCCAAATCACCTTGCAAATCTGTCTCGGAGATTTCTTTGTGGGTAGCCTTCGATTCCTTAGTGAAGACGATAGAGGCCTACTGATCCTGCTCGCGGGGTTGTCTTTTCTTGACACCAACTCCTCGGCCTGTCTTTACCTTCTCCAGTTTCAAGAATTTTTGCCTGCAATTTTGATATCGTACTTGCGCTCACCTCATACCAGGCCACAAAATCGTTTAAGGGTATACCTGCTTGGAGTTGGCCGATTGCATGGGCCTTTTGCAGATTCGATAAGCGTGGCATCCATGGGTGTCGATCTCGGGGGGGGGGGGGGGGGGGGGATGGGGGTATATCCCCCAAATATTTTTGGCAGGGTGGATGGCCTCTATTATCACCCCCCCCCCCCCCCCCCCCACACAATTCACCATCAAGAAAATGACATGACCCCCCTGTGGTTTTTCCGCTCTCGCTTCGCTCGTAATAGGGTGTTTTTGAACAGCAAAAGATTGGACCAACGAAGTGCTAGCATAGAGTCATATTTGGCAGCGAGGTGACCAAATATATCATTCAAATATCTTTAGTCCTATGGTATATTTTGATGACGAAATAATACTTTAAAGAAAAATGTTTTCCTCGCACACTTCGCTCGCTCGTATTATACAGAAACAGCTAGGTGGTTTGGACAGTAAACAATTGGACCAGCGAGGTGCTGAAATGGTTATATTTAGCAGCAACGATGCCAAATATATCATTCAAATAATCTCATAGGCCTAGATTGTATTTTGATGACAAATAACAGCTCTGTAAAAAGAACTTGGAATTTTTTGCTCGCTCTCTTCGCTTGCTTGCAAAATAAGGACCAGGATGTTTCAAACTCAAAAAGAAGTGTTGACTAAAAAAAATAAAAAATAAAGTAAATAAAAATTCAAGGCCCCTTAATATTCCATTTAAGTAATGAGGATCTCTGCGATACTGTTGGAAACAATTTCTTTTGTGGTTAATTCAAGGGACGGTAGATTAGACTTAGAATTAGACTTTGCTTAGTCGATCCTCCACGTTTGAACCCCACACCCTTTCCCCGCTCGGTCGCTTTGCTCCCTCGCCGAGGATATTAGGCATCAATCATCCCCCCAACCGCGAACACAAATCGACACCCATGGTGGCATCTACATCTTGTAGAGTAAACTGCAGCTCTACCTCACACAAACATCATTCAAACACATTTCATCCTTTAAAAAGAACATACTCCATTCACCTCCGTACAAGACATGCATGCACGCACTGCCACCTCAGCATATTAAAAACACACTGGGTCTTTTTTTTTTTTTTAATGGAGACTTTTGTGTAAAAAAAACAAGGCATTTTGCAACTTCCCACTTCTGGCCTTGCCCTATACTCAGAAGTATTCTTCCAGGGCCGTCTGGGAGAACAGTACGTAGTACTGAAGAGTTTACCCTGGGT
This sequence comes from Echinometra lucunter, assembly GCA_029962745.1. Taxonomy (NCBI): domain Eukaryota; kingdom Metazoa; phylum Echinodermata; class Echinoidea; order Camarodonta; family Echinometridae; genus Echinometra; species Echinometra lucunter. The sequence continues at coordinate 3,728,362 of CM057159.1, forward strand.
AAACAAACCATATTATTAATTCTTATTACTGCATGTTCCATGACTACATAGTCATGGCAAATTGCACATCATTGCAAAGAGTAATAATGAAGGTTTCTAATGATACTGCATTCACATATGATTATGAAGCAACATTATTACCCCTCAAACTTGAACTGCAGAACTTTTTTGAAGGGTTTAATAAAGATCGTTGTGTGACAGAATTACCACTGCGATATGCAGTGGTATCATTTTTGTCCTGAATTGATTACTGATACCATAGTTCAGGTAGATACACATAAAATGTGAGGCCTTGATTTTTCCATGAGCGTATCTGGCTCATATACATCCAAGGATGTTCAGAGCATCATTTTAGGAAAAGTTATTTCAAAAAGTGAATTTAATAGGAGTACTCACATGAGAAGTGGGTCAGTGTAGTCGGTAAAGTTGAGATGAAACCCGCAGTGGCATAGTTTGTATTTAGTCGTACCACCATCTCAGGTATAAGAACACCAAAGGATTTAGCAATGCCAGCATCCAAGAACATCATCATGAACTTGCAAACGACGATGACATAGCCCCATCGCCAGTTTACGAATTTCTCCGCAGGCGTCTCCATTCCAGTGCTAAGTCTGTCAGGAGTTTAATTAATATTTTACGCAATTTTGCAAGCTATCCAGAATGCACAGTTTCACTGGAATGGCTGTAACCTTCTGAGAAATCTTCCAAAAAGTGCCGTCTTGTCATGCTTGTGGCATTGGTCTTTTCATGAAAGTAACGGCCCAGATCAAAGTCCATCATTTCAACTTTTGCGTACAGTATGCTTGAGTGGTTTTGCGTGACTAGCTGGGGTTTATTATAAGTCTGAGCCTGCAGATCACTTGATGAACTTGATGAAAGCATGTTGATATATAATTTTTTTTAAATAGAAAAATACAAGCACCGTCCGAAATAATCATTGGGTATTTGGGGGCTTGAAAAGGTTCCTGTAGTTTACAGGTATTTTCCTTGATCAGGTATATGTGACAGCACCTATTAGTATCAATAGGTGCTGTCACACATACCTGATCAAGGAAAATACCTGTAAACTACAGGAACCTTTTCAAGCCCCCAAATACCCAATGATTATTTCGGACGGTGCTTTCACACCTCCCTGAAATAGTGCATAGGGCCCATAGAAGTTCTCATAATTGGCTTTCACATTGCAAATATCGGGAAATATCCCTGCGACCTTGGGGGAAATACCTGGAACTTGAGAAAGTACCTACTAAACTACCGGTATTTATCTTCGGGGATATTACTAGAACTTTCTTTTCACACTGGAAAAATACATGGTATTTTCTGATCGGGGTAAAATACTGGATCAGAAAATACATGGTATTTTCCTGATCGGGTAGGTGTGAAAGCGCCTAATATGCCTAATTAAAAGCACGTTAATTTATTTGATGTGCGATAAAAGAGCAATGTAGATAAAATGCCTTGCTCATGGGCATAAGGGCCGTGCCGGGGATCGAACCCCCGATTTTCGCGTCTCGAGTCAGCGTCTTAAAACCCCTCGACTACATACAAACAAACACACACGCACACCCACACACCCCCCCTCACACACACACACCCACACACACACACACATAACGATGCAATAATATAAAATCAGGAAAGAAAAGAGCTCAAGTCCAAATGGTGTCACGACATGCATGATGACACGAAAAGAGCTCAAGTCCGATTTTATGTTATCGCATCGTTATGTATGAAACAAACTTTTTTCAACCTGGAAAAAGGCAAAAAACCATAATGTCTTAATTTTTTTTAAATTTTGACATTAAAACAGGCTTAAACTCTAAATCTTGGATCACTGTTTACGTTTGTGTGACAGTTCATAATTATGTTTGTCTCCGCATACTCTGATTAGGGTGTGTTTCTGGGTGTGCATGTGGGCATAAAAGTGCGTGTGTGCTTGTGTGTGTGTGTGGGGGGGGGGGTGGGCGCACGTGTACGTTACTCCTAAATGTGGACAAAGTAAACGGTTGCAGGAAAAAAATAACCGAAAAAATCACAACAGAAGAGATACGAGACGAATTTGAAGGAAAATTTGACGAAAATGATCGCTAAAAGACGAAATTGCTTTTGCTGTTATGTGTGCAGCGAGTGTGACCGACGAATTTGAATTGTGAATGACGAGAATGTTTACCCAAATGACTAAATTGAATAGACTTTGTTCGAAAATGATCGACAAAAGACGAATTTGAAACTAAGATTGGCATATTCCAGACTTCTCGGGACGAAATGGAACTACAAATATATCAAATTGAATGAAAAAAGTTTGAAAATGAACGGGAAAACCTATAATGTTCGCACATTTTAAAAGGTGATGGGGAAAAAATATTTAAATTGCCTTAGGATGACTTTAGGATGAAAGTCTCTGCGATCGTGTTATAAAGGTGGGACAAGACTGTGAACATCAGACACATACAGCACCATTGATCAACTGTCGTCGTTCCACTTCGTGACGATACCGAAATGTTTATCAAACATTCTCAAACAAATGTCTGTTGCGATCAAAACAACGTACATAGGGAATGTTTTGAAATTCGTGAACCTACGATACACATTAGGTTAATGACTTTCCAGTCCGTCTTCCCTTCCATCTTTGTTTAGATCTTTCTTTCGACCTTTAACATGCTTTCATCTCCAACCCCTCTTGCCATGATTGGGCGTATACCCCCGTCACACCAAAGCAGTGGCGGGTCCAGGCAGGGGCGTCAAGTGCGCGCCCCCATTAATTGTTCTCTTTTGTGATTTTTTTTTTTTTTACTCCTCGGACAATGGTTGAGTAAGAGCTTTTGCTCTAAAATTGCTCTTACAATGCGACTTTCGCACATGATTTTTTTTGGGAAAAGTCCTTACCGTGGGAGGGGGATAGCCTACCCCCTCCCACACCCTCGCCGCTGGTGCCTCCCCTATTTCAAATTCCGATGGATCCGCCACTGCCAAAGATACCGACACCTGCCCGATTAAACAATTACCAATTGTCGAGAATCAATCGTTATGGAATCGTTTGGAGTCGGTTTGATGGGGGTGTTACTAAGCCTGTTATTAGAAAGTGAAAACACACAATTTGTGATTTTCATCAATTCAAACTACTTGCGAAGCAGAGATATACAGTCACTCTAAAAACGACAATCATACAAATTTCAGAAGAAAAATTTGAAGATATATGTATGACATAATTATACACAAATTCACCTAGAGATCATAATTGGTAGATATTTCTTTCACAAAACGCTTGCTGAAGACACGAGTTATGTATTCCATATAACACAGGGATATTTGCTCTTATGGATGAAACCCTCCTTGTAACCGATACTTGTTGCTGGGCAAGCCTTAGGCAAACATGGGGCTAACAAGAGCTATCCTTACGAAATTTATCGTAAAATAGTAACGATTAGAATTGTATAAATCACCATCGTTTATATGAACGGTCGACACGGTAGTTCTGAAAATGTTTATCTGATCGTTCGTCCGTCTGCACAGGCGTCAATCAAGGGGGAGGCAGGAAGACACGCCCCCCCCCCCATCTTTAAGGGTGGGTGGAGACGCAATAGGGTATGCCCCTCAAAAAAAAATATTTGAGCGGAGTTAAGCTGAGGACCTTTTTTTTTTTTATAGGGGGGGGGGCTGGTCAGCACTCTTTTGTGTGTATATCCCCCTCCATTTTTTTTTTTACTAGTGCCCCCAAAAGATATAAAACGGATTGACGCCCCTGTCCGTTTGTCTGTTTGGCTGCATGGAAGTCTGAACCTCCCTTTTTCCCCCTCTCTGCTCACACATTTCCTACACTCTTCTCGTCTCATTTTTGTCCAAATTTCCCTGATAGCAGAGACTGGCAAGAATAACATCATATTAACGTCTTTTTAAAGTCGTGTCATACATCTTATTTACGTATTATATATACGTCTTTAAGACGATACTTTGCACCAGCACACGACGTCAAATAAGACGTCATATTTTTACGTCAATTTTACATCATATTGGTCGGAAAAAAACCGTCTTCATGACGTCTTTACGACCCAAAGGAAGCTCACAGACTGGTAAAAATTACATCATAAAGACGTCAAGTCAAAGCTTCAAAGCTGGTTTATAAAATATTTTAGAATGTATTCAACATTATGATGTTTTTCTTTGTTAATGTTCTAGCCTATAGATCGTCCCATACTAGCCCTATATCCTAAAATCCTACATCATATACCTAACTACTGATGCTTTGTATCGACATTACTATATATATGGACTGTAGTGTAGTACTTGAAAAAAAAACAGTTAGAAATTACAATTTCTTGATACATTCTGAAATACCCTGCCCATGACATTAACTGAATGGTGTTCAACATGGAAGTACATTGTTCATTAAATCAGCAGTGCAATCATTGAATAAAATGTTAAAATTCAAATGTTATCTCCTTTTTTTCACGAAGTTAAGTCATTTCTGGTCATTCATGAATATTCATGAATCACGATCAACTATCACGACGTAAAACTGACGTAAACACGTCATGTTATGGTCTTGAAAAAAGCTGTTATAAAGTGGGAAATAATTGACGTAAAAATAATGTATTAATGTATTAATGTAAATGTTTGACGTAAAATATATGTCATCTTATGTTCAAAAAAAATTCGAGAAAATTTTGGTTATATGAAGACGTCATAAGGTTGTCGTAAAACAGTCGTGTATACGACATAATGACGTGTGGACCAGTTTATGACCAGTTCTTGACGTCTTAAAGACGTCCGTTCTGCTATCAGGGTTAAAGCACTTTCTATACAACTGTTTCACAGTCTGATCTAAGCATCCACTTATTTTTTCTCTGTTTTGTTTTAATGGGGACAGTAGTGCTCATTTTTCTTTTCTTTTCTTTTCATAGGGAGGAGGGACCCCCTGAATATTTCCTTAATTACTGTTGACCCCACATTTCGTTGTGTAGGTCCAATTAGCAGGATTAGAACTTTGCATTCTCTAACTCTTATATTCACAAAATAGAATTATGCCTATGCAGTATGCATTTATGTCATTTGGCAATTAATCTGCATTTTGCCACTCTCCACCCAGGTGAAGATGGGTACGGGCAGGAAGAAATTCCTAAAATGCTTTGAGCACTGAAATTGGTAGTCTAGCTGAGCCGGGGTATAATATTGAGAGCGCCTTGAGCACCTTTGTTTAGTGAATACGTGCGGTGTATAAATATCCAATACTAATCTAATACCTCAAAATTAACTGATTACCTTCTTCATTGTATGCAAGGGAGCGTAGCGACGGAGCGGAAGATTTTATATTTTTTGAACAGTCAAACATATCTTAGAGCACATTAGGAAAGTCTTCACAATCTGTTGTCCCGATCCGTTGTAGCCTTAACTCATTCTTTTCAACATGCACTTTTGTTCCAAATTTGCGTCTGGACAATCCTCTGCAAAATCTCCCGGGGAGCAGCCTTTCAGAGCGAGACATTATTTCTAATATTCAGCTATTTTCTGACACTATTTCCTTTAAAAAATGATTATGTATATCAATTCCATAAATAGTTTTGGCTATTGATTACTGAAGCACTGAAACTAAAAGGTACCATTTCCTCATCTCCCTTTTCAGCTTTGAAATCTTGAAGGGTCATGTAATTTACTCTTCCCATTTTTCCAAGAAAAAATGAGTTTACAAAGGTATACTTATTCCTCCGTATCGATATTTGGAAACTAATAATGGGCGTCATGATGTACATTCAACTCTTGCTTTTGAAATGTAATTAAAATGACACCACTCTCGCTTTTCATCTTCGAAATCTTGAAAGGTAGTGTGACTATTCTCACTTTTCTAAGAAAAATGAAAATAAAGTTTCCAAAGGCATTTATTTCTCCCTTCCGTCTTTAAAAGCTTTTGATAGTTGGAAACTAAATATAATGGGCGTTATCATGATCATGCACGTTAAATTCTTGCTTTCGAAATTGGATGACACTGCTCGCGCTTTACAGCTTTGAAATCTTGAAAGGCATTGTAAATGAATACTCTCGATTTTCCAAGAAAACTGAAAACAAAGCTTCCAAACATGCCAAGGTATCTTTTCTCCCTTCTGCCTTAAGAAAATTTCTATATTTTGAATCGTAATGATGCACATAAGATGTTTGCTTTTGGAAGGTGACTGGTATGACACTGCTTCTATACTTAGACTAAGATAGTTTGGAAAAATTTGTTATGAATTTTTGAAACTTCATATACGTGAAAATAAAAACAAAAACAAAACCTTCAAAGTGTGATAAATAGTGGGTGATGGAGCCAGTAATAAATGATAAGGCATGAAAATAAACTTTTGGTCCATTAAATGATCAAATTAGGTAGTTTCTACTGAAAATAGAATTCAAAGTCGGTAGGTGCTTAAATTCCATGAAAAGTGGTAGTCTACCGCCTAAATCGGTAGAGTTGGCAAGTATGTGATTTTCATCCACTAGTTTGTTCTCAGCCAACAAAATGAAAGGATTTTCAGTAGCTTATAACAGTTGTCAGTAAAAGTCACTGACAAAACTCTTCATGGAACGTTCCGTTATTAATTTCAGGGTAGAAAATAAACATTTCTTCTTTGAATAAATCTTATGTCTTGGAAAAAGCAAGAAGTCGTTTATGATGATTGTTGTAATCTCACTGGAAAAGCCATAAAAAATGGTAACAATATATGGATGTAAAAGATAACGTAAACATCACGTCATATTGTGGTCTTTAAAAAGTTGTTAAAACGTGGGAAATAATTGACGTAAAAACCCCGTCTTATTCTGGTCTTAGAGAAGACGTAATAAAGTGGTAAATTGTTTGACGTAAAATTTACATCATATTATGGTCAAACAAAAAGTGGGGAAATATTGGTCATAAAAAAGACGTTGTATTGCCGTCGCAAAATAGTCATCTATACAACGTATGACGTGTGGACCAGTTTGAGACCATTTTATGACGTCTTAAAGACGTACGTCTGCTATCAGGGTTACTACGAAAAATGAGCCTCTTTTGGTTGAGTTTCAATCATTTGGCTGTAATGAGACACTTAGCTATAAAGCAGCTGTGAAACATAACAGAATTACAGTCTGCCCCTACAAAAGTAGAGCAGCGAACAATACAAATGCCAAACTAATCAATCTACCGTAGAATGTGAATGGCTTCCGGAAACTTTCCGTCGCTCCTCGTGACATCATCGTTCACCTGTTTCTTTCAGTAATGAGGAAAGAAGGCAACATGCCATCAATTTGCTTTTTTGCATGTTCTACAATTTTATTTTCCAAGTTGAAACTAGTTTAATTGTTGTGAATCTAGAATCAACATGTGTGTGTGTGTGTGTGTGTGTGTGTTTGTGTGAGGATGTGTGTGTTTGGGGGGGGGGACACAAATGTGGAGGTGCCGTGGTCCAGTGGTTTAAGGTGCTTGACTGGAGAAGCGAGAATCGGGAGGTTCGATCCCGATACGGCATTTATGCCTTTGAGCAATGCATTTTATCTACATTGCTCTTTTATCATACATCAAAATCAAATAAAATAAAATGCTGTTGTTACCAACGTTTGCATGTGTGTGTGCACGGTGCGTGTTTTTAATAATGATAAAATAAATGCAAAACATCTCTGAAACCGACAAGCAGGCATGTAAATAAAGAGGAGTCAGGGAAAAGATTATTCATATGCCTTACAAGAACTTGATGGGGGACGGGCGCATTAATGAAATTCTAAGCATTTTCTTTCTTTTGCTTTACATTGGTAGGTCAGCACTGGTTTCACCTATTGACAGAAAGGCACATGAATTCCATATCATGGAGTGTAGGGGAGGGGGGAATCATGGAGTGTAACAGTCACAAAAAGAATGCACAGAGAAATCCCTGTGCTCAACACCATTTAAACAGGGGCCCCATATGCAGACGGTAAAAACGATTAATCTACATCAGGGGTGGCGCTACAGGGGGCAGGAGGTTTTCAAGACTTTGAAAAAAAAAGGAGAAAAAGAAGAAAAAAGAGGAGGAAGAAAGAAAGAAGAGTATGGGGAAAATCATGCAACTATATAATACCCCTATCTGTTCATTTAAAACGTAAATAAACTCACCTACATGCATGGGTCATCTTGCCGCCCCCCCCCCCCCCCCCCCATCAAAATACCCTTGTGCAGCCCCTGATCTAGATCCCATGTGAAAAAAAAAGTTGTATGTATCTCTGGAGATCTACACTTAAATAACAAATTCAAACGGTATACACAGGCAATAACATGAAGTAAAACATTTATAATTATTAGTTGTTATTGCAATCAATTACCTTTTATTCCATGATTATTTATAATTACAGCATGATCATAAATTATCAATTTGAACATACTGTTATTTCTTTTTTCCTTGTTACTCAACACAGACCAAATCTAGCACTATTAACATTTAAGTGCAGATGCTTTCCAATATCAAAGTTTGAATACAAACACACACAATTCTAATCAACCCAAATCAAATGATGTAATCAATAAGCTGCAAGATCAAGATCAATGAACACACACATGGATAACTCAAGGGTTAATAAAAACAAATCTTCCCTCATAAACAGGCCCATGCAAAACAATAATACCAGGTGTTAAAGAGAAGCTTGAGTTTGCGGAGGAGGTGATAATATTTTATTTTATTACTATCATTTGGAAGAATATCACAGAAGAAATGTGTCCAGCAAAGGACTGCTCTTCAACACTATGAACATGGCGGACAAAGAAAGCGGACAAAATAAACAACCTCTCATTCTACCCTTCACAATGGTTCTGGTAGTCAAAATAACATCCCTTCACAGCTATTATGTTTAATCATGTAGTTCCAGGTGAATATGCATGTGACACCTGTTCCACATATTTTAGACAATAGCAGTGAAGGGATGTTCTTTTGACTACCAGAACCATTGTGAAGGGTAGAATGAGGGGTTGTTTATTTTGTCCACTTTCTTTGTCCGTCATGTTCACAGTGCAAATGCCCTCATGTCAGAATTATGATGGAAAAGCTCAAGTGTACTGCCAAAACATTTGTGTGTAGTCTCATATACCCATTCCTGTGTGCAGTGTATGAGCTTTTCAAACAGAATGAGTTGATTTTTGATTTATCATTGTGATTTTTCCAGGACTTGAGGATATACACCAATGTTCCATGACTATTTAATCAATCTTTCTCAGTTGCTTTGAAACAAATTTCTTTCATATTGTAATCGCATGACCAAAACTCAAGGGTTATCTTTAAATCCATTAGAAAGGAGTGTAGTTCACAGAAATATCAATTAACAAACAAACCACATTCAATTCGTCTTTCATATTAGATACTTCCATACCCAAAGTCTAGTGTAAGGGAGCCAAAAGTTCTCTCGGTGAATAAGATAAAATTATTCTAAAATGTCTTTACATGTGTAGGATTAAGAACATGAAATGTGAATTTTCTTGCTTTTAATGTGATGTCAACAACTTTTAAGTTTTCTTCTATACTGAAAAGATGAGCACAAACACAAAGCAGTCCTTTTTGCAATGAATCTTCCAAAGCTGTACTTCTTCACTATGTGGATCCACTTCTAGAGTATAGCATCTATTTGGTTAATCAAATGAAATACACAAAATATCAAAATATTTTTCTTTGCTTAAGATCTCATGTAAGAGTTTTCTTTGTGAATGCTCATCTGAAATCTTGCTCAATACATATGATTCTTTCCAGCCACTTATATTTGTTTTCTCCTTGATTTCCTGATGTTTTTTTTTCCAATTTGGGATTATATCTTCCTCTGTCAGCAAGGGATGCCAGTTTATAAATACATGTACTGCTGTCCTCTGACAAAAGAAGCAACTTTGTAGAATGAGTTTCTTAGTAAATGAAGAAAATATGTCACTGTTCTATGAGGAATCTATGGAGTTGCTTTCTTTTGTCATGGGATGGCATAATACGTCCGGGGTAGTTCCAGGGTTACGAACATTACATTTCGGACGATTTTTGCAACTTCAAAAGGTCATGAAGATAAAACCACTTTATTATGTGGAACTGATAAGATGCTATCACGCAAAAAAAATCTTGATCATTAGCAGTGAAAGTTTCAGTCCATTTAAGCACATTCTGTGGTAGTTACGGCATGTTATGTTTTTGTTACGGACATTACATCTGTTGGACATCCGTAGCGAAACATAACATGCCATAACTACCACATACTGTACTGAAATGGACTGAAACTTTCACTATTTATAATCAAGGGCGTTTTTTGCATAATTTCCTCATATGAGTTCCAAATAAAAAAAATGGTTTCATCTTGATGACCTTTTGAAGTTGCAAAAGTGTAACGTCCATAACACACGGAACTGCCCATGTACATAATTTTTCCATTCATGAATGACCTAGTATACGAACAAATGCACTATGGCACTACATACACAACAAAATAAAAGATATGATAAATTAATGATGGCAAGTTAAATGAATGAAAATGAAATTATTAATAAACTCATATCCTCTGGATAAAATATTTCGAATATGGCATACCTATTAATCTTATCCTAAAAAATATCTCTGACAAGTCTACTACCCTTTAAAGCTCATGTATAGTTTTGGTAGCAAAAAGAAAACTTTCATCAACTGATTAAATATCATCTCACATCACCTGCCCTACATCAAAAGATACATGTGTGAGATCATGTGATATTCCATTTGTGATTTCCGGTAAATTGTTAACATAAACATATGAAAGGAAAGCAAGATAACGGCAACACTCTGCCCTACAACTAGGACCAGTACACCCAACAACTCCCCACACATCGATCACAACGCTTCATTTCGCTTGTCGCATACACAGAACCCTTATAGGTTTTACACATGAGTAGTCGCTGTGTAATGCACACCAACATTGTTAGCAGTTTAAAGAGAAGCTTGAGTTCTGGGAAAGGTGAAAAATAATTTGTGAGCTTCCTCATTCTTTCCATGTCAGTTAGGAAGAATATCATAGTAGAAATATCCCCTAGAAAGGATTGCTCTTCAAATGCCCTCATATCGGAAATTATGACAAGAAAAAGCGGACAAGTTCGGGGGTAACATTCATCCCATATAATCATTTCTTTGTGCAGTGCAAGTACCTTTTGGCAAAGTAAGTGAATTTCTTATCCATTTGATAATCTCCAAAGCTTACACTAGACACCTGTGTTTATATACAACTAATCTTACTCTCCCAGTTGCTTTGGAATAGTTTCTTTCATGTTATGATTGCATGACCAGAACTCAGCGTTATCTTTACGTCCATCCTAACTCCTAAGATCTGTTATTTTTTGCCTTTCATTTGTTTGATATTCCACTTAAGGAGGAAAAAACTTCTCAGCTGTTTAGTTCCCCTAGTATCATCTGGTTTCTTGCTATTCATTACCTAAAAGCAAAGAAATCTAAGAACAATTATTTGAGGGCTGCCCAAAACTGTACATAACCTTATAGTGAAATGAAAACCAATAACATACATGTATTTACAATCTCACATGATTTAACATTCCAATATAAAAGGTGTGATCACATCAATAATTTGTGCAATCAATCACACCAACCTCGTTACAACTAGCCCCAGGAGTGGCTAACTGAAAATATAATCATTTTAGACATGTTACAACTTTTGTTTATACAACAGGAATAAAAAAACATATCAGCTCACAATGCCTTACTTAATCCAAAATATCACTGTCCTCGAATCCAGAGAGATAAGCCAAAACAGTCACTTGAGTTCAGCTGGAGTATACTTGGTTTAGTCTTATGCCAAGCCACATTATTATCTCACATTATATCATACTTGAGTCATTATGAACTAAAGTCTGAGGTCTGCTAAACTCACTTCAACTAATTCATAGAGTATTTGCATGACAAATATTGAATGACTATCAGTAGCTGACATGTTTTTTTTTTGTTTTGTTACATGAACAAACCAAACTAAACCACATTTCACAAATCTTAGTTTTAGGTTGGTGCTCCTGTTATCTCTCTACATAGCTGTACAACTAATCACACACATAATTACTGTCAGTTGTGATAATATTTCAGTCATTCCATCAATAAAATGTGGCTCTGCTTATGTACTGCATCACCTGATGATGTTTAATGCCTATGAGAAAGATGTTTCAATAGACAAGTGAGGTAAGATAGACTGGTCACATTTTTTAGAGCAACACAACTATGAACTCATCTTACTTTTAAAAGATCCTTGTTTCTGGAGCCACACTCATTTCTTCCAAACCTATATCATTTGTTTATGCATCTTATCAATTCAAAACATGCTGCTGATTTTGGCTGGTCTCAGCCGCTCAGTTCACAAACAGCAAATTGATGCTTCATAATGTGGGGATAGGCAGCATCTAAACATTAAAATCACAGTACTTGCTGTTTTGTTGGCTATATAGCCAACCACAGAGCATCCCTCCAACTCTTGATTCTCATGCAATACTTTTGTGGATTCTAATGATGTTACTGCAAATAAAAGTGTGTTCAGATATGAGGCGACTTTGTGGTGCCACTTTGTGTGCACACTTTTTTTGTGTACATTTTTGTTTGCTGCCTGGCTACAAAAAATGCGCACCAATCAAATTCCTACAAAGTTAGTGCAAAATTGTTGCCATGAGATTGTTTGCGCAAATTTTTACAAAATGCTCTCTTAATTGAGAGTTGACGCGTTAATACTCGTTCATTAGCATAAGTGGCGACACAAAGTCGCATATCTGAACAAAATGTGTGCACACAAAGTCGCACCACAAAGTCGCCTCATACCTGAAAGCATCTTAAGATTACAGAAATAACATTTATACAGAAATATAGAATAATTCATTTGCTCAATTGACAGATGTTACAAATCATGCTAGCAAAAAACATACTTGTCCAATGATAATTGATTTAAAAAAAAAAAATGAAAACTATAGATTTGAGGTATTTTTTTCTCCAAATTATTTTAAAGATACATGTAACATCTAATGCATTGATTCTCTCAGTTGAATCTATCACATTTTAGAAAATGGGTGATTAACAACTTCCTGCACACATCTTGTCTAGTTCAAAAGACATGTTTATTAACTCTTGCTTGCCACACCTGGACCCATTTCATAAAACTTGTTATTTAATAGCAACTTGCAATAACCATTATAAGCTGCTGAAATCCTTGCATCTGATTGGCTAAGAGCAAATGTGTCATAGAAATGTGGCAGTTGTTACTGATAACAAGTTTTATGAAACGGGGCCATGGAATCCAAGATGAGAGAGGGGAATTATTCACTAGATAAAGTACAATTGTCAAAAATAGCTTAGGTCTACTACACATTCAAATTTTGCATGAATGTGAGCTACAGGTAGTATTTAGCATACTGCATAGAGAAAATGGTAGAAAAATTGTAAATGAAGTTCATGGAAGAAACAAAATAGAGAATAAATCCACATTTACTTCACTCCTGCATACAATCTAACTTGACTTTTGTTTGTTTGTTTTTTTATTTGCATCTATGGCCTGGCGCACACTGCACAATCCGACTGTGACACGATTTTCAAACATATTGCTTTTTGCATTTGATATGCAAGTTTAAACATGTCAAATGATCTTATATGAAGTTTGGAATAATGATAGGAATACCAAAATAAAAAATCAAGAAAACTGAAAGCCTTTTGGTCAGAGTAAAGGCCAAATCGGCTTCAAATCATAGACAATCGTAGGACTGCCATGACGTCAGTACGATTCAGAATTGACTCCGCTTTTATTCCTACAAGGAGACTCGCGATAGCCCGGGATTTCAATTTTAGTATTCATACGACTATTTAGAACTTTGATCATTAAGATTGCACACTTTTGAATGGTCATATCAAATACTATAACAATTTTTTCAAAAATCGGATCACAGACAGATCATATAGTATGCACCAGGCTTAACTTTTCAGGGGCTGTATTCAATTCAGCGAAAGAGGAAAGTTACTTCGGTATTTGTTCACACATTTTCAACTAGACTGGTTCGTATTTCAAACAGTCAAATTGTCATGGCGCTGCCCTGTGAGATTTTCGCAAGCATTGCATGAAGTGCCATCTATAAATCAAATCCAAGCAACTTTAACTTATAAGTACTGTGACATCACAAACTCTATCCAAAATAACATGCAATAAAGGCATCACAATGTATGTGTGCTCATGAAATTTGCTTGTGCACAGCATATCATGACTAAGTATAAATGTATGAAAACTACATGGCTGCGTAATCAAGGCTTCCATGATAATCGGCTTCATAGACTTAGGTAAACTACTGGTACTTTATAGCCAGAAAATTCAACTGGATAATGAAGTTGGCTATTAAAGTATCTTTATTTACGCCAAAAACTATGAGCAAAATACTTGAAAATTCTGATTTAAAGGGAATGGTTAACATTGTTATAATTAAAAGAAAGCATTTTGCTACTTGAAAAGGGTCGGTTGCACAGACTAGACGTACATGTAAGGAGTGTGCATGCGCGCATAGCTCACTGGATCATACTGTGCGGAGGGAGGCAGATAACAGTCTTTTTGAACTTGAGCAAAACGGTCCTCTTATTTATTGTCTCTGAGACCAAAAATAATACAATTGCGGTTTTCGTCTTACTAACAGTTTTTCATTCCAAATTATGGTTGGTTTCAGGGTTTTTTACAAGTACTCATACACATGTTTCATCTCAGTTTGAGAATTTTTTTCAAATCGGCTGCTCACAAAGTTAGCCAATGCCTTCAAGTGTTGGACTGAATACTGGCCCACAAGTACAGATATCAAGAAGCTAAAAACAATTGACTGGTTGTTTCTTTGCAGTACTAATAATTTTCTAATAAGGTACACAAATAAAGAAAAAGAAATATGATGGCAAACCAACATACTTTATTATCCCTGTAAAAAATGCCACTACTTACAAGTTTTGCCACTAATTACAAAACTAAGGTGGCAACCAGAAAATTGAGGAATGTTTCTATAACTCACAAACATAATCATGAAGTTACATTTGGAAAACACTAATCTTCTAAAAGTATACAAAATAAAGGTATGTACAGAATAAAAAGTATTATGTAAAACTTTGAATATCTCTCTGCAACCAAATTTGATCTAGCAAAATTCTATCTGTGAGTACAACCGAAATATACATAATTCTGCACACAGAATAAATGAAAAATAATAATATGTACCGTATTTAAAGTTAGCAACATAATTTTCTTAGATAATTGTTATACAACACTTAAAACCACCAATACCAGAGCTACCTTTATATTTACTAAATCATACATTTATATTTATCTATATTCATATTTTATTATTCACTTGAAGGCCAGGGAGCGGTACATGTATGAGTACAATTTTTTGCTCTTTTTGCTTGTGTAGTTGCTATGTTTCATAGGGCTCAGCATGAAAATTATTAGGCCAAACCATATAATGTGGACTCTGTCACGAGTGGGTTAATGCCCTCCTTGCTCCAAACGAATGGGTGGTGTGGCCTTATGAACCCTCAGCACTGTGGCCTGTGAGATTAACATGTTGATCTCACTGGCCGTCAGACTCATGAGCTCTTGGATAACTCTTTACAGAAAGCAAACTCTCTACAGAAAGCCAGCAAGACTGACACAGTAGTTCTCTTGGACTGGCACTCTGTTGGGCTGTAGCTGGTAAGTCCTGGACCTCTCTCTAGGTGGGGTGCTAGTCTAATCTGCCTTGAGCAGCTTGCTGTATTCCTCCTGTTCTTTCTCTCTATACTCCTGCTTCACACTCATCCTCTTCAACTGACCATCCCTGTTAACATTGGTAAAAAGAAATTCAGATCAATTCAGTGCATTACAAATAATCTTTCACTATACTACTGGAAGGTTATCGGATTGACAGATATATATCTTCAGGCTGGCAACTTTATTTGCTATTACCACAAATCAATTTTCATGAGTGAGACTTTGATTTGATTGCTTTGTTTCAACCTGTCATCCAATGACAAAAGGAAGCAACTCTCTAGAATGAGTTTTTTAGTAAATTAAGACTAGATGAATTCTCAACCACGCGCGGTCGATATTTATGCCTCCGCCATTGCCAGATTGGAAATATATGGCACATTTGTGTTGATTTTTTTTAATTTTCATGTAAACAATGACATCTTTGACCTTGACCTTTGATCTTTGACCTTGTGACCCCCAAATCTAATGACAACACTGTCCCTTCCACATGCATACATGAGCCAAGTTTGAAGTTGAACCGTCACAGAGTTGTTCAGTTATCGCAAGAACAAGCAATTTTCATAAATATAATGCCCTCTATGACCTTTGAACTCTAACCTTGAGACCCCCAAAACTAATCAGATCATTGTCCCTCCCATGTGCATACCTGTGCCAAGTATGAAAATGATCTGTCAAATGGTTGTTGAGTTATCGCGAGAACAAACTATTTCCGTGTACATAATGAGAGCACCCCAAAATCTAATAAGATCATTGTCCCTCCCATATGCATCATGAACCAAGTTTGAAGCTGATCTGTCATATGGTTGTTGAGTTTTGTGAGAACGAACCATTTCTATGTACATAATGACATCTATGACCTTTGACCTTGAGACCCCAGAATCCAATCAGATCATTGTCCCTCCCATATGCATACATGAACCAAGTTTGAAGTTGATCCGTCAAACGGTTCTCAAGTCATCACGAGAACAACAAGGCAAACGCCAAGCGTTGTCTCGCCTGCATATTGCAGTCATGAAGAGACTGCATGTCAAAACTATGCTATATGACTTCTGAGGCTGTCAGCAGTTTAGGGGGTGAATTGTGGTTCTGACAGTTTACATATGCAATAATGGTATAGGCCTACTTTATCCCTAGGAAATCAGATAACACTAAGAATGCTGTTAATACTATGAAGCTATAATTATTTCCATGCAAGTAAGGAAATGAATGTTAGTGAAAAAGAATGTAACTGATAATAATGTGAGTAAAATTGTAAAATGAAATTAATTATTAAGGTGTTATGGCAAACTTATTGTTTGAAAAATGGTATGAATTTGGTGATTCCACGTCAAAGCTATAGAAAGTTATTAGGTGTACAACATAGCACAGTGCCAGTTATGAAAAGTTCATTGACCTTTGACCTTTGACCTTAATCAAATTCAACTCACATTCGCACTTGACCTGCACCTTCAAGAGATGGACCTCTCATATGAATTTGGCAATCCTACCTCGAAGGTATAGAAAGTTATTGTGTGTACAACATAGCACAGTGCCAGTCATGGAAAGTTCATTGACCTTTGACCTCTGACCTTATTCAAATTCAACTCATACTCAAACTTGACCTGTGCCTTCAAGAGATGTACCTCTGGTATAAATTTGGTGATCCCACCTCGAAGCTATAGAAAGTTATTGTGTGTACAACACAGCACAGTGCCAGTCATGGAAAGTTCATTGACCTTTGACCTTAATCAAATTCAACTCACATTCGAACTTGACCTGCACCTTCAAGAGATGGACCTCTTGTATGAATTTTGCAATCCTACCTCGAAGGTATAAAAAGTTATTGTGTGTACAATATAGCACAGCGCCAGTCATGGAAAGTTCATTGACCTTTGACCTTTGACCTTATTCAAATTCGACTCATATTCGAACTTGACCTGCGCCTTCAAGAGATGGACCTCTGGTATGAATTTGGTGATTCCACGTCAAAGCTATAGAAAGTTATTAGGTGTACAACATAGCACAGTGCCAGTTATGAAAAGTTCATTGACCTTTGACCTTTGACCTTAATCAAATTCAACTCACATTCGAACTTGACCTGCACCTTCAAGAGATGGACCTCTCATATGAATTTGGCAATCCTACCTCGAAGGTATAGAAAGTTATTGTGTGTACAACATAGCACAGTGCCATTCATGGAAAGTTCATTGACCTTTGACCTCTGACCTTATTCAAATTCAACTCATACTCAAACTTGACCTGTGCCTTCAAGAGATGTACCTCTGGTATAAATTTGGTGATCCCACCTCGAAGCTATAGAAAGTTATTGTGTGTACAACACAGCACAGTGCCAGTCATGGAAAGTTCATTGACCTTTGACCTTTGACCTTAATCAAATTCAACTCACATTCGAACTTGACCTGCACCTTCAAGAGATGGACCTCTTGTATGAATTTGGCAATCCTACCTCGAAGGTATAAAAAGTTATTGTGTGTACAATATAGCACAGTGCCAGTCATGGAAAGTTCATTGACCTTTGACCTTTGACCTTATTCAAATTCGACTCATATTCGAACTTGACCTGCACCTTCAAGAGATGGACCTCTGGTATGAATTTAGTGATCCCACCTTAAAGCTATAGAAAGTTATTGGGTGTACAACACAATTGTTGACGACGACGCCGACGACGCCGACGCCGACGACGCCGACGACGCCGACACCAGAAATAGTGATACCTATGTCTCGCTCCGCTACGCAGGCGAGACAAAAACGGGACGGCCAGACGGACAACCCGAAAACATAATGCCTCCGGCACCCACCTACGGTGGGCAGAGGCATAAAAATATAGCACCATTTTAAGAGGAAATCTGTGGAGTTGCTTCCTTTTTTGATATGTCTATATTTCAGAAAATGTGGGTCATGTGACCTTAATTTCTTCATCATCACGTAGAGCATACAAAAAATTACCCAAAATCACGAAAAAGTCAATTCTGAAGAAAAAAAATCTGAGTTGCTTCCTTGTGTCACTGGAAGGCAGCATTGCTAGAGTGGGTACAGCATATTGTCCGTGGATTATGAACTCAACAGTAAATGTCGCCATTACTGCTTCTGGAAGAAATGCATAGTCCTTCAAATTTGAAACACATTGGTCAGCACATGAATTGCGGGGGAATCAACTGTAGACTACTTTGAAGGGGCCTTTTGCTAAAAATCAATTTTTCTTTTTTTAAAGTGGCTGTGATTTGTACAGTGTATACCAATAGAGAAAAAGCCAAAAGCCATTTTATACAACAGAGAAAAAAAGAAGGGAATGAATATTATTTACACCTGTAATTCAATCGACATGCCTCCACTTTGAAGCAGTAACTAGTAGCTGGTGTTTGGATTTGTAGATATTATTTATTCATTCATGTTTTATCTAAGACAACATGGAATAGTGGAGGGTCGTCTGGTTCAGTTCTGCAACTGCTTTCCAACGAAACCTCCACAAAAGTATACAAACAAAATATTAAAGGCATTGGCTAACTTTGTGAGTAGCTGATTTAAAAAATTCTCAAACTAAGATGAAACATGTGTATGAGTACTTGTATTTGTACTCAAAAACCCTGAAACCAACCATAATTTGGAATGAAAAAGTGTAAGTTAGACGCAAACGACGATTTTATTATCCTTCGTCTCACGAGACAATCACTATTAAAGAGGACCACTTTGCTTGAATTTGAAAATGCCGTTATGTGCCTCCCGCCGCATGATACGCCAATACACAGAGTACGGTAAGGTGAGTCATATGCGCATGCGCACTCCTTATGTCTATTCTGTGCAACCGACACTCGTATATTTTTCAAACATTGGTTCACATTTTTGAAATTTAAAATTACTTCCTGTGGATATTATACTTTGAAACTTTCAGACTGGTATTTTTACACTATGACCCTTATGTTTATCCCATTTTCAAGTAACAAAACAAGATTTTAAAAAATCATAACAATGTTGAGCAATGCCTTCAAAAAACATAAAATGCATCAAATACATTTGATGTATGTCCTTTATGAAGTGTTACCAAGGGAAATCAGTCTACATGAAATTGTCATGTCTTCAAAATGTAGTGCACGTTACGCTTCGATATTGGAAGAAAATAAAATCTTACCAGACAAGGTCTAATAATCCTCCTTGCTTGGCAATAGCTGCTTTTACCCTGTTAGCAAAGTCCACTGCAGACTCATCCTCCTGGGAAGAAAAAAAAGAAAAATTAAAAATCAGCGCAAATTGAAAAAGGGACATTCCTGAATTTCCTATGCATTGCTACATGTACAGACAGATTTTCACAAAAATAGGGACAGCGGGTCATCAAGAGTGAAAAGTGCTCTTTTCCTGATCCCAAAATAGGGACAGTTGATAGGGATGAAATGGTTACATCATATTTTGTGCTAACTTTTTAAGAATTTGATTGATCCACTGCCATGAGGCAAAAAAAAAAAAAGAGATAATTTTTGCCTCTATGGGTTTTTGGCCACCTTCATCAATGCATTAAAAAAATGCAAGGGTTTCTCGCTTCATATACAAACAAGCTTCAACGTATTAAGTCCCCAGTTTTCTGCGATACCGAAAACAAAAAAATTCACAGAATTCGGGAAGAACACGGAATTCACGGAATTTCACGAAAACGCAATTTATTAGGTCACACAATTTGAATTATGAAAAATGCAGCGAAAAACATAAAAAACAAAGCAAAATCCAATAAAACAAAACCGTACATCAGCGGAAAATCTGGATCTAACCTGTTCGCAGTGTTAAGCATGTGTTTGCAAAGCTTCAGTTATGTCTGCATGTATACTGGGTAACTTAACGTTTTTGTTTTAATTTTTACTGTTTACAATTGCTTTGTCATATATTTTTTACATGTCACCGAAAAACACTGAATTGGAAATTTAGAACACCGAAGAAAAAAGAATTTGCATTTCAGAAAGCGGAGAACTGGGGACTATACTTTAAAGGTATACCATTCCACTAACCTTCCTGTCCATAGGTGGTAGATACCAGACATCTACAACCAGAGCCCAACTAGTCATCATCATCAGCAGGTAACGCACCATGGAGTAGCGAGAACTGTTCCAGAAAGCATCCCCAAAGCGTGGATCATACTGTCATCAAAAGGAAATGGATAAATTACAATATTACATAGACTATATAGATTCGAATCAGCGATTGGTCAAAATACCATCATGTGACTAGAGCTGCAAGGATCGCAATTGTTATATTTTGGTTTTCACGTCACCTCGATCAATAAAACGCCGTTATATTGACCGAGGTGCCATCACTCACTGCGTATTTAGCTGTGTAGTCAGGTGTGTGTACGCGTAGTTTGCGTGCTGCGCGTGCTAGCTGTATTTTAAAAATTATTACGTAGGCATGTTATTTCACAGCGGAGCGGCAGCAAGCAGTGTGACTTGATGCAGTCAGTGCAATACTCTGATGGCGAATCTATATAGACTATAATAATATAACAGATATTGCCTGGTCTATCTCTTTAATAAATAACATTTCAATTCCCCTCCGAAGCTATATTTTTCCCTCGGAACCATATTTTCCTGCAGCACTGCGCGCTTTGGGGAAAATATAATCCCTTGGGTAAAATATAACTCTGTCGGGGAAATGAAATGTTATATTAAAAATATTAAATTAAACTTTTTTTTCTTCAAAATGGCAAAACCATAATTTTCTTTCATTGCTGCTTTGTTTTTATAATAAAAAATGACATGTCAGAAATGAATATAACAAAAATTATGTTAAGAAATTAAAAAGTTACCATTTTGAATTGAAAAGTGGTCCCTTTTAACTTTCCATCGTGTTGCCAGTTCAAGGATATTTGTTCATGTTTTTCTTTAACCCGTTGAGCATGATTTTATTTTGGTACAGTATAACACGCATTTTCCTCCTTTCAAGGAACAACTGAATATCTTCAACCTATTATCATTTTTCTCTTTAGCCACATTCACTTATTTCTCCCAATGCAATAAATATCAGTATTTCTCTTTTTCAGCAATGAAATGAATGCATTCTCTCATTTAAACATATATGAACCACACATATAGATCCACTTTAAAGTTCTTTTATTTTCTATCTAGATGCACAAAAAAGGGTGTTTGTTGTTTTATAGTTAGGAGAGATTTCAAACAATTGAAATGTCAAACACACCATAGTGAACAGACTTCCTCTAAAGAGTATATCTCATTAAGCAGTGGTCTTGGAATATCCTGAAAACTCTGATTTCTATTATTTTTTTAAGAGAAGCTTGAGTTCTGGGAAAGGTGAAAAATAATTTGTGAGCTTTCTCAACCTTTCCATGTCAGTTAGGAAGAATATCATAATGAAATGTCCCCCAGGAAGGAGTGCTCTTCAAATGCCCTCATTATGACAAGAAAAAGCTGAAATGTTCAGGGGTAACATTCATGCCAGATTTGTGTGTGGTCCCATGTACTAATTTCTTTGTGCAATGCAAGTTACCCTTTTGGGGAAAGTAAGTGAATTTCTTATCAATTTGAAAATCTTCAAATCTCACACTGGACACCTGTGTTTATATAACTAATCTAACTCTTCCAGTGGCTTTGGAACAGTTTCTTTCACATTATGATTGCATGACCAGAACTCCAGTTTATCTTTAAACGACAGTACCTTTATTGCAGCAGGGTATATCCTTCCTCCGATTTCAAAGCTGCCTTTCTTGAACATCATCACAGATGTGTTATTGATACAGGTGCCTGCAAACGGACAAAGGAGAATCAAAGTAAAGGCTTGTTCAGACATGAGGAGACAAATCCCTGCAACAAAACCCACAACATTTTAGGTTTAAAAGTCAAAGGGGTATGAGGCGACAAAAAGCTGCGGACCAATCAAATTCTTTAAAAGTTAGCACAAAATACGTTGTCATGATTTTGTCTGCGCAACTTTTGACAAAACTCTTTGAGAGTGACGCATTAATGTGCGTTCATTAACATAAGTGAGGTGGTTTTCACGCCATATCTGAACACTAAAAATGTTGCAGGGATTTGTGGCCTCATATCTGAACATGCCTTAAGAATAGCATGATTTGTGACAAGGGTAATGTATTTGAAACTACACTCTATCTCAATATACCCCCAATACAATATGCATAATACTTGACATTATCTAGATGTTCATACTGATGACAATGATTGATGTTTTGCAATGTAAAAAAACTGTGGACACCAGCTGTAAGGTAGAGTATGTCAATAACTGGGGAAATATATCAAAGACTAGTACAATCTTCCATCATCTCAACCTACAATTTCATTACTCACTGGAAATTTCTGCTTGAATGTAAACATGATATCACCTCAATTCATCTTCAATTCAATTCAATTCATCGTTTATTACCCATATATAGATATTTGTTTTGTATACATGCAGATTAATGGAAAATACATATATAATCATAAGATAAAGAGACATACAGACACAAAAATAAAACATGTGGGTATATATAATTGACATATAACAAAGAAAACAATGATGAGGAAATGTCAGATTTAACTATTTCATTTCTATTTCAACTATTACTGTCATTGTCATATTATCACTATTAAGTGTCTTATTTTCATTACTCATATTTATGTTAATTTAAAGGATTAAATTATCGTAAATTATAAAGGATTCAATTTTAATGTATAATCTTTTAATTGTTTGTTCCTATGAATGACTTATAACCTTTCAGAGCTAGAAAACGATGATATTTTTCATATCTTGGTTGATACTACAATATTCTGCAATCTGCACATGTGCCCATATTCCATCATACAGATCAAAAATTACCTTCACTGAATTACTAAACCCTGAAGGGGGTATCACACTGAGCAGCGAATGCTTGCAAACGTAGCAACAGTTTTGGTAGTCGTAAATACTTTTTCTTGTGGCAAAGAAATATTGTAGTAGTAGTAGTAGTAGTAGTAGTAGTAG
Source organism: Echinometra lucunter (assembly GCA_029962745.1). Classification (NCBI taxonomy): domain Eukaryota; kingdom Metazoa; phylum Echinodermata; class Echinoidea; order Camarodonta; family Echinometridae; genus Echinometra; species Echinometra lucunter. The sequence goes on from CM057159.1 coordinate 3,752,032, forward strand.
TAGTAGAAGTAGTAGTAGCAGTAGTAGTAGTAGCAGTATACTTTATTGGATAACTTGTTTAGCACAAGGCTAATCTTCCCCAAAGTCCATTGAACATGTTCAAAATTTCTTCGCTGATTTTTCTCCAACATTCGTCATAAAACTGAACAAATCAACAATTGCAACGTTCGCAAGCATTCGCCGCGCAGTGTGATACCCCCTTGAAGAATTTGTCACATGTTACATCAACTCACCCTCAGGGAAAATCAACATGGGCATCTTAGAAGAATCCTCTACATGTTCTTTTAACCTGTGATAAAGCATAAAACAAACATAATAAGGAAATCCATGTCCAATTGTCCAATAGACCTGTTTACATCATTCAAATTTATGCAAGTTTCCCTCCAGAGCCCTTGGTTATCAACTATTCAGTTTGCTGGTTATGCATAAAGGCATCTGAATAGATGGAATCAAGTCTGCATACATTAGTTGTTGCTATGTTGGGCAAACCTCTGGCAAGCTTCTTACTTGACATGGGAAACTTCAGTAAACAATTTGATTACACAACAAGCCTCAAGACTTAGGTCACGTATCTTTATGTGAATACTCACGTTTGTGTGACCTTCTTCCTGTCTCTCATCTCTGACCTCTCAAACCAGATGTGATCCATTCCAGACCAGCTCATAGCTTGCTGGATGATACCCAGGAACTTGGTATGCTTCTGACCAATCTATAGAAAGAAGGTACAAGCACAACAACCAAACATAGCATTGTTACTATTGAAAAGAATGATGGTCCGGCAACCTGTGCAATATAAAAGTCTATTGGTAAGAAATCCCATACTGGAATAAAATTTGGCTTTGAATGATGGCATGATAGAGGAACCAGCAAGAATTATTCCCCACATCGAAGTGGCAACAAATTAACATACCCATTCCATCATTTAGCCCATTTTAGGATTTGCAAACCTGAACCTTATTGTATGGATCCCAATTTGAATCCCAGCCACATGCGCTACCTTAGAAGGGTGCCAAGTACAACAGAGTTTCTTGAAAGATTTGAGCATTTTATCTCGGCTATTTGGCTTAAAGGTAGCCAGTCCTTTTTGTAGACTTAATTCTGAAAGTTCCCTGACTCTGTCATCATTTGAGAGAGAAAGGCTATTATAATAATTCCCTGAAATTGACAAAGTGTGAAATTCAGCTTATGGAAATAATCTTCAATAATTTATCAGAGTTTTCTTTTTTCGTACCACAAAAAAAAGATCTGAAGATATGAGATAGCGCACAACAAAAGGATTCACATTACAGCTCTGCTATATGTATGGTACATGTGGTGGCTGTGAGCTGTGAGCTAGCTAGCTAGCTGGCTGCGCTACTGCTGGTGAGCTGATCCGACTTGCTTATTCAAAGTTGGTAGCCAGATTTTCATTTTATATTAATAACTTAAATAAACAGTATCAGGAGGGCATATCCTAAACTCATGCCTAGTTGTATGGATTTTCGTAGATTTTGCAAAAGGGACGGGCTACCTTAGGCTTACCCAATACATTCAACACCCAGTGCTTCTGAACTTTATGATCAGTAAATAAAAAAAAAAAAAAAAGACCCTTACGAAAGCATAGCAGTTGTCACTTGATAAAATGAGGACATCTATTGGCGAGGTGTGGTTGGCTACACAGATGCCTCCTCCCTCTGCTCGATTCTCTCTGCAACAGAGAAAAAAATGAAGAAAGAGAGGGTAAATTCTCAATATTATCATTGATGGTGTATAGTGAACTCTCATCAACAAGAACCGGGATACTAAGACCGCCTATTAAGAACACTTTTTTTTCTTTCATCATGTTCAAATTTTAAAGAGAAATTTGAGCTCTAAGAAAGGTGCAAAATAATAGTGAGTTTTCTAATTCTTTTCAATTCAGTTAGGAAAAGTATCATAACAAAAGTTCCCTTGCAAGGAGTGCTCTTCAAATGCCCTCATTTTCTAAATAAGACAAGAAATAGCTGAAGTACTGATTTTTTCTGGTTTTGCGTACTTCCGGTAAGCATAGCTGTGATGTTGATTTCTGTTGACAATGTTTTGGTTGATGCCTTCAGCCTTGCACAAACTCATTTTTTCATTTAATCTAGCAAATTATTGTGCTTTCACAGATTTGCTGTTTTAATGGGATTCTCCTGATGAAGAATAGTTTAAAAAATCGCTGAAGATTTGGTATCAGTTAAGAAAATAAACACTCATGAAGACAAACTAGGTAATAATTTATCACATGCAAAGATGATGCCATGAGACCGGAAGTAAGAGCCCAAACAGTTATGTCCCTGACATCTGTAACAATGGGTGACAGTCAATATCAGCTGTATGCGATAGAGAGAACTGTGGCAAAGTGGAAGTGTTGTGGTAAAGTTGGTAAGAGCACAAGCTCTTAATCAAAGGATCATGAGTTCGATTCCCACTGATGCCTGGCTCCTTATTTGTTTGTTACAGAGCCAGTTTGATATGAGCTGCACAGAGGTGATGCATACCTAGAATCACACATGTTGGAAGATGTAGAGAATAAAAGGGTTGCCGAGCAAATCAAAGTACTTGTATTTGTTAGGGATAGGTGTCACTATGGGGTTGGGGTTCTAAGCAAGGAAGAATGCAAAACAATAATCCTTTGCTTGCATCAAGGGCAGGCTCCGTCTCAGAAGTTACACTGTTTCAGTGGAGGGAGTTGGATTTGGGTACCTTTTTGGAGGAAGGGTGAGCGGGGTGGATCGACGAATGGGGGGTTGCGCTCACTTGCGTTTTTCTGGCAATTTGCTCTTGGCTCTGCAGGTCAGTGGCGCTGATGGCATCATGTGCGGGCAGCTCTGCGTTTGCTATGTTTGTGGGGTTTCGCGTTCCCTCAGTCTCAGTGGAGGTTGCATGTTATCGAGCCCCTGTGGTCTTTGACTATGGGTTTCGGGGATGTGTGGCTTCCAGGGGGTTGGGGGATGTGGGACTTCATGTGCGGATAGGTGGGGGCTGCTTGTGGGTGGAGTCGTCGGTGCTGCCGGTTTGTGGGGCCGAGAGTGGTGTGCTGGAGAGGGTGGGTGCGATTTTTCTTGCTTGCTGAATGAATTTTGCTTGTTTCTTTTATTTGGAATGCATTTCGAGTTTGTCTCCTTCTACTGCAACAATGGGGTTTCTGGGAGGGACTTTTCTTTTTCCATAATAATAATCATTAATAGGTATGCACCATCAACCATATCTTTTTCTTTTTTTTTGCATTACTTTGCTTTGCAGTGATTTTATTGTACATGTATTCATTTGTTGTTCATGTGCTTTCATGTATGCTGCCTTGTATAGTTTTAAAATTGTATGTTGTACCTTTTTGAAGAGGTGAATAAAGACAAAATGAAATGAAATTATGTCTTTCAGCAAGACACTTAATCCACCTTTGCTCCACTTTACCCTGGTGTATAAATGGGTACCTGGCACTGCTGGGGTAGTAATGTTTATGATAATTCATTGTAAGCGCCTTAAGCACCCTTTGGGGTGGAAGTGTCATGGTGTAGTGGTTCTGTCACTTGACTCTTAATGAAAGGGTTGAGGGTTCGAATCCCGGCCTGGCACTAACGTCTTTTGGCAAGACATTAATCCACATTTGCCACTCTCCACCCAGGTGTATAAGTGGGTACCTGGTAGGAAGAAATTCCTGTTAGCGCCTTGCATGGCGGCTCCTTCAGCCGGGGTAATAATATAAACTTTGTAGAGCGCAGTAGAGTATATGCATATAGTAGCTGCGCTATATAAATGGACCATATTATTATTATTATTATTAATATGTTGCGCAGTATAAATATCTTCATTGTTATTATCAAGCACCTACCTGTTATGATAAGTGATAAGGGCAGAGAAACTCCTACATGCTATCCTATAGATGGTAAGGCTGATGTATTTATTCAGAAGTTTCTTGATGCTGCAATGTAGATAAGGACGGAAATTATGACTTCAATAAATTGATTCATTCTGGTCTTAAAAATAAAGCCACACATGAGACTGGCTAAACCATCTAACATAAAAAGAATGCATGGAAAAACTAAAATCATAAAGCACAGAATTCTTTACATTCCATTTATAACACACATGTATTTCATCAAGATTAGGGGCTTTGACTCACATTTTTTCCATTCTGACTTGGGTCAATTTTAGATGACAGTATCATTTCTTGTGAAATCAGTCCTTCATGATGCATGCAAGAAAAAAAAACCCTGAATTTGCAAAGAAAACTATATTTTCTTATAAATGGCTTTTTTTCTGCAGTTTTTACCAGGGTTGGAGGATTTAAATCATGTTGATTTAAATTGTAGTTTAAATCGCGATTTAAATCACCATGTTTTTTTTTAAAAAATCATTGATTTAAATCAGTTCCATTGAAGCATGCACAAATCATTGACAAATTGTTTGTTCAAGGCAGTTTTAATTCTTCAAATCAACTGAAAAACTTTGAATTAACTTTATATCAACTGAAAACACTTTGAATTAACCTTATATCAACAAAAAATCAACAAATCCTTCCTATCTACTTAAAACAAATCAAAATCAAGTCAGTAAAATCAGCTAATTCCTTAAAAACTATAGATGTATGTCATCAACAGTTACTCCATTTTTTGTAAATGTCAAGCTCTTCTTCTGAAATTTTGAATTCTTTGTCACCTATTAATAGTGAAACAAGTTTCTTATTTCTTTCTTATCATTTATCACATAATCCAAGACTTTTCAGAGAGCAGTTTGTAAAAAAATATACAAAAGTCAATGAGAAAAGGTTTGTTAGCAGTTTTCCAGTTTTGATCCTTCACATAAACTACTTCTTTCATGTAAAATTAAAAATAATCATGTAATCAACAGATTTAACATGCTTATTTCTTCTTGTTACATCTATCATACAATTGATGTTTTAAAGAACATGTAAAAATCGCATTAACATGATGTAGTAAAGTTACAATTTGACTGCTGAAAAAAGCTTTCTCTTATAAACCTTTTAAGTCACTGTCAGCTCATTTTATGGTATGTGCTACGAATAACAACGGAGTTTTGTATCTGCATGTGAAAACTGGATCTATAACAACAATTTGCAAAACTCAAAATAAACTTTTAACACTACATTTAAATGTTAAGATATAGACACAGTTGTAAGTCGTTTCTGATTTAAAATAAAATACTTATTTTGTATTAATACATATGTTGCAATATTTGCAGTTTTTTTTTCTTTTGCAGTTTTTAACCTTCAAGTCAAAAGTACAGTTGTATATGGTCAAAAGTAGAGGTGTTGTGGCCCAGTGAATAAGTCTCCGGACTTTGAACCACAAGGTACGGGGTTCGCATCCCTGCCGCAGCACTAATGTCCTTTGGGAAGACATTAATCTACATTTGCCACACCTGACCCAGGTGAGGTAAATGGGTAGTATTGGGTACCTGGCAGGAATTAATTCCTTGAAATGCTTGTGCACTGTAAAAGGCTGCTGGGCTAAAGCCAGGGTAATAATATCCAAAGTCCTTTGGAAGCGCATAGAGACGTTAGATAATAACGTGATATGCGCTATACAAGAACGAAATATCATTATTATCATTAAAGACTCAACATGTATTTTTTTCCTACTTCATGTATCAAACAGATTTTGAGAGAACATGTGAATATAAATTGTAGATTAATGTGAAAATCACAATAACATAATGTAGTGTAGTCACCCTTTGACTAAGCTGTCTCTTATATTGGTCTCCAACACTGACAGTTTTGCATCTCTATCTGTAGAGCTTTAATACCAATTTGTAAAACTGTCACAAAGCTGTTGTGTGCACATTTAGATACAATTTTCACTGAGGAGTGCCTTGGGATTTTCCTTTGGGATTTTTTAAATACTGAGTGGAAATTCCCAGAGGGGAATTTTCTCTACTCATTGGGAATTCTCTATGGAAGTTTCCTGCGTAGGCCTAGGTATGATAGAATTAAGTTCAGATTCATACATGATTCCTCAATTTGATTTTTATTTGCCCATTTTGACTGGAATTAATTACAAAATATATGGTTAAGAAAAATATTAGGAGTGAAATGTATTTTAACATTAAAATTGATGTCATTGTAAGGGTAAGGTTTTTTGGTAATAACTAATTACACTTTTTTTCGAATGAACTTTAACAAAAAATAGAAAAAATTAAAAAAAATCGAAAAGATAAAAAAAATCCGATTTAAACAAAAAAAAAAATCCCATTTTTTTATCTAAAAATAAAAAATAAAAAAAATCACCAACCCTGGTTTTTAGTTTTCTTCCACCCCAAATTATCATTCCTAAATCTAGACTCTCAACAACTAAAAAACATTTTATAGTGGCCGCATCACAGATTTTTTGAACGACATCCAACTTTCTATATGAGAAATCATCTGTCTTGCCATCTTCAACAGATCCTCAAAACTTACCTTTTCCCCAGTGATTCAAGAAGATCTCCTTCCTGTGAGCCTGTCAATTTTTGTTCTCTTTTCAAATAGGTGTATTTGTAAGCACTGTAGTTCTGTTTAAGCAATCCTAAATATTCAATATCATCATTATCATTATCATATCAAGACAATATTACATTTATATCACATCAAGAAAGTGGAATGACTGACTCACAGATTTTATCAGACCCTGAACATTATTCTCCTACCGATGCCACTAACTGTACATTATTGGTGTTGGAAACCCATTCGCAAAGTAAAGTGGGACCTGCAAATGCCGATGTCCTCTACCTTTTCCCCCACAACAAAGAAAACTTATTATGGGAAAAGTGTGATGTGTGACTATCCCTTTATCCCATTAAAAGTGACTTACTTCCAATCCGGGAAATACCCAAGGAAGGCTCCAGATACCACCAAGTATGTAATTGCGATGGACAGGACTGCCAATCTATGCAGATTCAAAGAAACATGAAAGTATTACAATAATGCGCAGTGATAATTGCTTGAAACCAGAAACCTTGTAGGCATGAATAAAACTTTCTCTAGTTTCAAGAAAGGTTCACATAGTGTCAGCACTGCTGCCCTACTACGACAAAAGGAAGCAAGTAACAAAAGTGAAATTTCCTGTAAAAGAGAAAAATACATCTGCCATTTACAGATGGTGTCCATTTATCTCTACAAACTAATGGCAAGGAATTCTCGTGCAGGCAAATTAACAATTGCGAAAAGGCTTACACCGTGTCTTGCCTAACATATCTCTTAGCAGGATGAGTGTTCATGCACAAAATTTGGCCCGGATAATGGGCACACGACACTGTAAGTACACATGAAAATATCAATAGCTCAAATTCTGTTGATATGTCACTTGCTTCATTTTATAAAAGTAGGGAGACTAGCAATACTAACAGAATTGTCACTGACATAACAAGGACAAATGAAAATGGTGAGATCTACAATTCACTATTAAGTCCAATGCTGAGTTTTGATTTTACAGTAGTTTATCAAGTGTTGTGCTCTCACTATCAAGTTTGTTTTTATCAGTGTTTCAAATGGGAGATTTTTTGATACTGCTTTTACATCTTTTTAGATTTTATCGACAAGACTGGGTTACAATAACAGGGAACATTTACTTCCAATCTTTTTGTTTTCAAAATAAAAAAAAAAATTATATACCGTAACTGTAAATTATGGACAAAATTTCACTTTGTTTGTTTGAAAACAATCCAATTTTTCATCAATTAACAAAGTCTTGTGGTAAGAATTTTTTATTCCAAATGAAAAAGCAAAGGCACTCTGAACTCTCTAAGTCAAGAATGTTCTCCCATAGTAAAATTTTTAGTCTGCAATTACTTCATTTTCAAGTCATTTGGTTCATTTTTGTTATTTGTATTTGGGAATTACAGTACATCATTAGACATGTGAAAAGTCAGTGTACCCTTTACATGTACTGTATACTAAGCAACCCTGACAATTATTGGTTACAGTTCGTTATTCCGAAGGTTCGTTATTCCGAAGGTTCATTAGTCCGAAGGTTCGTTATTCTGAAAATGAAATAAGGTTCGTTATTCTGAAGGTTCGTTATTCTGAAAATGAAATAAGGTTCGTTATTCTGAAGGTTCGTTATTCCGAAGGTTCGTTATTCTGAAAATGAAAAAAAGAGATTTCTTATTCCGAAGGTTTGTTAATCCGAAAACGAAATAAGGTTTGGTATTCCGAAGGTTCATTAGTCCGAAAATGAAATAAGGTTCTTTCATTCGTTAGTTATTTTCGGACTGACGAACCTTATTTCATTTTCGGACTATCAAACCTTCGGAATAACAAACCCTATTTCATTTTCGGATTAACGAACCTTTGGAATAACGATCCTTGGGAATAACGAACATCACCCCAATTATTCATCATCACTTATCAATATTATCAATTATCATCCTTCTGTGTATGAATTACAAAGTCTAAACTTCATTTTATGAACTACAAACTATGCACTAAGTAAGGATTATAAATGATGAATTATGAATTATGCCTTATAGGTATACAATTTTCATTGAGCAAAGAGACAGAGAAAAAAAAAACCCTTTGGAATAATACATCAAAAGAGCAATTCCACAACATATGGGACATAGAGCTCAAAATCTGAAATGGCACTGTGCCCTGTAAATTCCAAATAAAAATCTAAAATTACTACAGGGTCTTCTTTTTGTTACAAATAAACATTTAAGATAAAAAAATCTGCAATTGGACCTTCTCACAGAGAATAACATAAACAAACAAAATTTGCAAATATGGGACTATGGTCAGGGAAATGTGTTTAAATGCCTCTTATTCTTATATTTAGTCATTTTTTCAGATTTTCTTTTCATCTAATTGATTTTAATGGATTACTTTAACAGATTTTGGGTAGTTAATGAGTGAAACACTAATGGAAATGTGCAAAATCTATGTTGAATTTAAGTGTAACATCAGTTACCAACATGTCTTCAGTAAATTTTTCATGGCACTAAAACAAATTAAATTGCTCATTATTTTGCACATCTCTTCCCAGGAACCTAGCTGTAATGTCAAATGAATTACATAATCCTTACAAGTCTGAGACATGAGATATATGAATTTCATTCTACACCATCATTTTCCATGTTCTTTTTACGTAACATCAATTACCAACACATTTTTGCTTGCTGTGTGATAAGAACTGCAGTTTGAGATAAAAACTGTCTATGTGTTTCTTCCCTATTATCAACTTATTTATCTATAGTAATTAAAAGCCGAAGCAAGTGTCATTCACAAAACTACAATATAGACAATGCCACTAGTACTCTATCTTGGTAACGTCAGTTACCGTGGAATTGCCCAAAAGGTTGGGCTGACCCTTTGCAATTTTTTTTTCTTCAAATTAATGCCCCCCTACAGGAAATATGCAATGAAGTATACTCTGTTTTTAGAAAAGACGCATTTCTTGAAGGTGTCCACACATCGAGATAAAAGGTTTCCCCCGGACTCACCTGAGAGGAAGCAAGAAGCAATAACGAAAGACACAGCCCATAAACCATAGCACTGTCAGTCGTAAACTAGAGCAAGAGAGAAAATAAACATCTGATTGCAAAGATTTCAATTCAATAGTACACTTCAATCATTACGATTAAAGGCCTTTTACTTGAAAAGAAAGGTAGTCATTTTGAAATAACAAAAGGGCTCATAGAAACATTGAAACAATTCGAAGAGAGTTTGTTTTACTTTTTGACAGCTTTTTTCCTGTAGAGATTTTCTGATGTAAAATTCAATTAAATGCAATTCAAAACAACATTTATTTTCTTCCAGTTGTTTCAAGCATTTTACAAATTATTCCGAAAAGATGTACATAACAACCACAGTACTTAAAGACAGTGGTTAACATTGTTATGATTTTTAAAAATCTCATTATGTTACTTGAAAATGGGGCAAACCTAAGGGTTATAGTGTAAAAATACCAGTCTGAAAGTTTCAAAGTATAATATCCATGGGAAGTATTTTTAAATATTAGAAATGTGAACTAATGTTTGAAAAATATAAGAGGGTCAGTTGCACAGACCAGATGTAAGGCGTGCGCATGGCTCACCGGACTGTACTGTGTGTATTTGCATATCACGCGGCGGGAGGCAGATAACGGTATTTTTTAATTCAAGCAAAATGGTCCTCTTACTTATTGTCTCTTGAGACGAAAAAAAATAAAATCACGGTTTGCATCTAACTTACAATTTTTCATTCCAAATTATGGTTGGTTTCAGGGTTTTTGAGTACAAATACAAATACTCATACACATGTTTCAACTTAGTTTGAGAATTTTTTAAATCAGCTGCTCACAAAGTTCATCAATGTCTTTTACTACTGTGTTATAACTGTTCACGGGGAAGAAGGTGTACCAGAAGTAAAGTCTTGAAAAGCGAGGATGTGGTTTTAATGGTGAATGTTAAATGATTACAGCCTGGGCTTCCTACTCTAATATCATACATGTATATACAATGTATGGTATGGTATTTATTAGATCATTCATCGCAGTTACATATACTGAATTGCACATGGATATACAAAGTCATTTAAAAGAAGTGTACAGATTATAATAGTGCCATTATTTACATAATTGAAAGTACACATGTATATACCAATATACAGTACATGTTGAATATACATAGACAGTATTGCCTGCAACTGATGACTGCTACATGTACATCCCTTTCTCATTGCTCCATGACATTGACAATGACCTTGAGAATTGACCTGGGACAAGAAAAAAGTGGTTCATCTACCTTTCTCTTCAAATACAAGATTCACGTACCAATTGTGGTGCTTGGAAATGCACACATTTGCATTGTGATGTATGTTTACTCTTTAGTCATTTCCTCAATATTCCAGGGGAACGTTTCAAGAAGTGTCTTGTCAGTGATTTTTACCGACAACTGTTATGAGCTACTGAAATCCTTGCATCTGACTGGCTGCGAGCAAATTTGTCAGTAAAAATCATTGACAAGACTCTTCATGAAATGCTCCCCTGAAGCTCAATGCACCATACACATGGCTCTGGTTTTTGACAGCTATTAGACATATCATTCACACTCACGTTAAAGTGAACACAGGGCAATGTGTAAAGGCATGTGCACTTTGAAATCTATAACAAAACACTTAACCTAGATCTGTAAACCTGCACATCGCATAACAGACTCATAAGAGAGAACAGACACACTAGGCTTTACTGGGCTATATGCACATGTATAGGTACCAGGTCAGTTACATTTCCTGAAATTAATAGCAGGCCTATGATGAAAGTGAATACTGTATGTGTAAACACAATAGTTGAATTTTTTCTGTTTTCCTCTATTTCTGTGCATCGGAATGTTCTCTTCACACGGAAGTGAAAGGAAAACTTTCAAGGAATTTCCCTAAAGTGCTTTCTTCAAGTAGAAATCAGAAGAACAAAACACTTTTGACTTTAATGGTTTCTTACCTTAAATACTGATATCTCATACTTGTCCTGGTTAAGAGATTCCAAGAACCCAACTCTAAAGAAGTTATGAGTGAAAGAAAGAAAAAAAAATAATTCTGTTATGACAGAACATTTAAATATCTGCATGCAAGTTCCTGCTTTCACAGGATATACTGTACGAGCTGAAATTTTCACGGTGGTTTTATTTTCGCGAATTTCGCGAATCACTCACCTATCGCGAATTTAACAACACGCGAAAATATCTGCACGTTTGCTTCAGCTCTCGTCATTGGCACTTATTGTTGCCATTGACATGCACGATGCGGAAAGCGCAGCAGTCCTCCATACTGTGTGTAGCATCATATCACAACACAGAGAGAAATTGTCACTCACCACAAGTTAGTTCCATACATAGTCACCTTCAAAACCCCTATAAGAAGCCCAATTCTGCTATAAAAAATGCGGAATCGGTGACATTTTTCCAAAGCATGTGGGGCTTTGGTGGGGTGGTAAGAAAGAGAGTCGCTGAAAACGCTCTATAAATCAAGAAATCAGAGGTTTTGTGACAACTTTTTTTTTTATCGCAAGCTACGAGTGTGATGGTATTAGCAAAAAATAATTAAAAAACAAATCTTCCAGATCTGCCGATATGGCTCTTTCATGTGCACATAAGCTTACTGCAAGTCCTGCTCTTGCATGCGGTTGCGAAATCAACAACTCGCGAAAATGTCTGTGAGCCTGTGATTCGCGAAAATATCTGTATGCGAAAATATTGGCTTATACAGTAAATGAAGCTACTTTTTTTTTTCATACATATTACAGCCCTTGTAAAAAAAGTGCCATATTACACATGGTAATTTGATGGTATTTTGCATGATTTGATGGTAATTTGATCAAATTACCATGAGTACCATGGTAATATTTTACAAGGGAGTCAAATGTGTAAACAAAGCTCTACATGTACACAACTTATTTCACTGGGGATCTGCACTGAAAATTTAAAGGTCTGCGTGAATGGAGCCACGATTGAATTAATTTTCATTTATTCATTTCTCTCTTTTTTCGTGGGGGGGGGGTAGAGATTGTGTTTATTATTTAACTTGAGGGCTCATAAGCATCAGACACATTCCATGCTCTTGATAAAACAGCTAGCATCTGAAATGAGGCATCGCACAAAAACTAGCCTCTCTTGACAAAAATATTTCTCAAAGGAAACGCACAAATCTGACTTTATACTGTTTGACATTAACAGGGGTTTGAATTCGATGCACAACAAATTTCAAAATTTTCGTACCAGATCCTCACTAAAAGATCAGTGTAGACTTTCCTGCATTACAGGTTGATGGTCTTCATCCCATTCGTGACAGAGGTCCACATTTTGTGGTTTTGCCTAATATCTTTTGATGCAAAGCCCTAAAAATCATACCAAATACATGAGCAGAAAGAGCAAAAAAATCTACATTTACTGTGCCCATTTTGGTTGCGTCAATATTTGTTGTTTGATGCTGAAAATATTTCAAAGGAAAATAAGCATTAAAATCCTTAAATTGGCAATGTGATAGAAAGTTTAAAATCACCATTTCCCCTGCAAATTGGCAACTTTTTGACTTCTCATCATAATTTCTGTCAATTTATATTCATTTCAGATACATGATGTTTTATAAGAAAAATGTAGCAATAATATAAAAATATTGGTGTTGCCAATTTGAAGAATAAAAGCTGATTAAATTAGGCTTTAAATAATTCCTGTCACGAATGGGTTAACGGTTTCACTTTGATATACCATTCATAACGAAGGAACTGCTCTGATTGGAATCAACACATGTGGTCTTAGTAGGCAGGTACCAGTACATGTAGTTTCTAGAGCAGTTTTGTCACCATGCAAACTCACCTTCCGCAGAAAATCTTTTTGTGACTTCATCATCACAGATTGCCTAAAATAATATGGGGGGGGGGGGGGAGGGAGAGAAAGTTATTATAATGAAATGTGATAACTATAACAATATGAGTTGATGTAAAACTGATTTTAAAGCAACACTCAGCTATTGTACTTATCAATATGCTTTTGATTCAACTCACATGTAGGTTGCAATCAATCGTAAAAATCAATCCTACGATCAATTGCTAAGCTTTGTGTTATGGAGCCTGGATATCAAACATATTTTTTGCCTTTTATTTGTTTGATATTCAGAGCAAGGAGGAAAGAACTTCACAGCATCTTAGTTTTTCCTTTTTATCTTGCTGCTGCGCAGCTAACAGCAAAGAAATCTGACAAAAAGTCTTTGAGGGCCTACCAAAACTGTACATACATGTAAACTTTAAGCTACAAGATATGAAACAATCTTCCTACTTTTCAGCATGTACGTTGGCCTACATGGAATTTTCATGATAACTTAAGAATTCAATCCAGCAACTGTTCAATATTTCTCATCTATGTGTACTTTTGATGACCATAACAGTTTTTAAGATCCCTTTAAAATGCAGTCATTTCACATTCACATTAAATACAAATTAAGCTACAAATAGAAGCAAAAGCAGGAAATATTTATAACGAGACAATCAATTTTGCAATTCCCTTTCACACATGTTTTTTCATTCATTCCCAACTTGCAAACTAATCAGTCCCCTGGAGTACCCCATCCACACGCAATGGTCATAATTTCCAGACACTCAAATAAAAGAATCCGTGAGTCAAATACAGTTTTCCCTTTTTAGATGTGCACAAGGTACAAAAATGAATGATTTTCATAAATGTCATTAAACTCCAAATGGGAAGCATACAGGAAAGCCATAAAATCTACACAGGATATATACAAGATATATTTATATATCCAAACGACTGAAGGAGCTGTATGTAAAAGAGGAGTTTAAGAAAGAGTGAAAAATAAATGAAAGGGCAAAAGGCCAAAATGCCCAAGTAAATAACAGCTTTTTATCTGCAGCTTTCTACGTGCTCAAATGACTGTTAGTTTTCTTCAGTGATTATGTTTTAAATTCTACCCAGTATAGCATGAGGCCATTTTGAAAACTACTGTTAGTAAGGGTTGCATGCACACATGATTCATAGCCACCAGTATATTTAATTTTCTTTCTTTTTTTTTAGGGGGGTGTGGAGGGGGATACATGTGCAATTCAAGTGCAACCCTCTTTTTAAAAAAATCAATAAACCCATGATTTGATTACTACCTGTTGTAAGCTTGATTAAAAATAATATCATGGTGGGCGTTAGGGCGAATCCTTTTGTCTCGGCCTATTGTTCGGATTCACCTTAACGCATGCTCTATTTGCCTTGCCCTTAACACTCTCCTGCCCTATTGTGATGAAATAAACCCATTCATTGGATTCGCTCTATGGTAGGTTATAATGTTATAATAATGATACTACTACTACTACTACTACTACTACTACTACTACTAATAATAATAATAATAACAATAATAATAATAATGATAATGACAATAATAATAATAATAATAATAATAATAATAATAATAATAATAATAATAATGATAATAATAATAATAATCACCAAGTCATTAGAATTTTACAAATGTACTCATATGGGAAGCTGCATAGAGAAGACATTGGGAAGATTAGAGCACTGTGAATCAATATGGAAAATCCAAGGGCTCATTCAGATATAGAGCAGCCAACCATTCCAACCTTACCATGTTAATGAGATGTGCATTAACACATCAATAATACAATGTAGACTATGTAGTTCATGCTCAAATAAAACAGATTAAGCCAACATTTGTGCCAACTCATGATGTCGCATTTTCCGCTGACTACAATAGAATTCTGAATTTCATTGGTCCACACCTTTTCCGGAACCAGGAGGCAAAAACGATACATTTTGCCTCGTTTTTTTTTTTTTGGGGGGGGGGGGGGGGGGGGGGGCTTCCTCATATACTGTTCATTTAAATGCAAAAAAAGTGTAGCAGATGCCACCTCATTTGTGAACAAGACCTACGGGGGATACATGTACTCAAATGTTCTCTGTCTACATTTTATATAATTTCTGTTATTTCATATATGTAGGTTGTTTCATACGATCTTAATGTGAATTTCAACAAGATTGTGTGTTAATAAGTGTTACATTTTATATAATTTCTGATATTTCACAGGCTGTTTCACAGAATCTAATTGCACATGTGAATTTCGACAAGCTTGCAGGATAACCATTGATGTAATAAACCACTGTGAATTCAAATTATTGCTTTTTTAAATGCATTGTCCAATAAAATATAAAATGCACTGAAATGGATGCAATAGGTCATAATGTGTGAAAGGCACAAAAATTAGAGAAATAGAAAAGTTAAAAAGAAACTAGAAAAAAAATAATAATTCAAAGCTTTTACCATCTGAGATCACAACCAATTTAAATCTTCATTTAGTGGATCAGTGAATGGTACATGTAATTTGAAAAATCTATCCTCCTCACTGTACAGTCAAATTTCATGAATTTCAAATTTCTCACCTAAGTAACTTTCCCTCAGGGCTGTACTCAAGATATTATGCATCAGTTAAAGATTTCCATATGCATACAGAATGATGACAGATTTTGTAAAGTGACAAATTTCTTATTCTTCATTCAATTTTGTTCCGAATTATACTAATCCCCAGAATCTTTAACCTTTTCTTAGGGCAATTTCTTCAGGTAGATTGCTCTTCAGATGAAACTCATACCACAATTTTTAGAGTTGTTTTGGGTTTCCATTACCATATGGTCAGCTTCAAATATACGAACTAAAATCACAATTTTAGATATTCTATACAAATGAATGAAAATTGTGTCTAGAATACACTTTACTTGATGTACCAGTTCTTGACACAGAACTGAAGTCTAACTTCAATTCTCTGTGCAGGTGCTTAGATCTTTCCCTTTTTCTGTTACTGTTTGTTTTATTTATCTTTCTCTTCTTCATAATCCTCCACCTTTCTTCCACAGAATGGTGGGCTAAAGTGTGTGAGTATGTGTGTGTGTATGTGTGGGGCAGGGAAAAAAATAATTAATTTTTTTCTGGGGCTACTTTTTGAGCCCACCGGCCCAAATTTTCCACATTGTATTACAGTTAACATTGGACCCTATGAGAATTTCAGGGGCTCTTTTTTAGTTTTCCAGGGCTCTTTTTGGCATTTCGGGGGCGAATTCGCCCTGAGCCCCTGTGTATTTTTTTCCCTGGTGTGGGGGGGGGGGGGGGGAGGTGATTTCATTTTTTGCACTACCTACATGTACTACTTCTAGCTGTGCACAAGATTTATCTCCTTCAATTACAACAACAACAAAAAAATGGAATCATAACAAATTCCTGAAATAAGAAAAAATCTGGTAAGTGTACCTCAACGCCCTTCTTGCAGAAATAGCAGACGTCCGAGAGCTCAAACTCCCTCCTGAACGTATCAAAGGACCTGTTGTAACGCAAGCCCTTCGCTTCTGCTTTGATACCATCGGCTAAGTGCTTGGGAGAGTCCTTGTGAATTAAGTTGGTCCCTGGGAAACAGATCAAAGATCACAAAGATGATCATTTCTACAAGGTTAAAAGCAATCCAGACATGTTTATTCAATGATTATACACATATAATTACTCTTTTTATCTTTCACCCTCTGCACCTTGATATATGCCAATCGTAGAATCATTCAATTTTACATTATTCACTATATCTGAAGTGGATTTAATTATTTCAAATAGCATGCACAGGTTCATTAAATATGAGTTCTGAATCCAACTGTATCTTAGTATTCAAATAAACAAAGCAGACTGTACAAATAACACAGGTCGAAGGCTGCAGGTTTATACAAGTTCAGATGTCCTTTAAATCCCTTTATCCCCAAATTAAGTAAATATTTGATATTATCTATGGACATGTATTTGAATAAACGTACATGTATACCAATCACTAAAAGACATTTTGTACTCCATGTCAGAGATTCACTGTCAGTTTAAGGCCCATATTCATAAAACCTTTAATACTCAGATAGTTGTCAACTAATTACATACAGTATGCAGTTAGTTGACAACTAGGCCTATGAAGGTTTTATGAATATGGGCCCTGGTGTATAAAAAAAACATGAGCTTTAAACATCACTTCTTTAAAAAAATATTGCACATTCAAATACTAAAAAAATTCAAATATTAAAGCGAGTGGTGCGGTTTATCTACTTGTAGGCACAAGTATGGGCATGAGTTTATGCATTTATATCGAACAGCCATTTGATTCCATCGACACCGAAAACTGTATGGTCTTACGTTATCTTTTATTTTCCTTAAAACCCCCTCAACCGTTAACCCCTAAAGTGCCAGGTATTTTCATTTGTTTATGTTTGTTTGTTTGTTTGCTTGTTGTTGTAGTTTTTTTCTTGGGGGGGGGGGGATGATGTCACACACATTACATTGTACAATGTAGCTGTACACAATTATTTTTCAAGTGCTTGGAACTTTTGATGTCAATGTTACCTCTTTGCTGATATGATGACACACGTCCAAAGTACACTTCATGCATATATCAAGTTTAGAACACTGGTAAATTTATCATTTTAAACTAAGGCAAAAGATTCCCTATGGAAAGAGAGTTAACTTTCTATCATATCAGTGTACAGTGTAAAACTCTAAAAGAGCAGCCTGGGGCCTGCAACATAAATAGATACAATCAATCTTACGATCAACTGTAACTCTTTTATACATTGTTTGCCATAGACTTTATGACTGATATCAATCGTACAATTGAATGTATTTTTTATGTTACAGGGCCATGCTAAGTGCTTACAAACATGTACTTCAGAATTACAAAACTGTGTTCTGAAAATTGCAGTTTTAAGATTGCAAAAAAAAAAAAATAATAACAAAAATCAACCCCCCAAAAGAGAGAGAGAGAGAGAGAGAAAGGAGATGAAAATGCATTTTGTATTTAACTGATGGAAAATAAAACAAGAAAATATTTTTTAAAATGGAAAATCCTATATAATTTCCAGTACATCTACATGTATCTTATACAGTGAGATGTATTAAAGTGCCTGGGGTATTCAGAAAATCAACAAAATGGAAATACTGTAGGCCCTGTTCAGGCACTTTTTGGAAGCAAACCGCACTGTACCAACCCCTGCCATGCTGAAGTGTATCGTGCCAGCACTGCCATGGTGGTTAGAAAGCAACTGTTCAGGCGCTTGTTGGGAAGCGTACCTCAGAGATATGTATTCGGTACCAGTCTGCGTTCAGATGCTCATCGAGGCATGGTGCAGTTTGCTTTGGCACACTCTGGTCGATTATCAAGTGGATTTGGCGCCTTACAAATCTTATATACGTGTATTATCATATTTTCCGGGGGGGGGGGGGGGGCACTGTCATTACAAGGTAGACACCATACTCATACATGTACATGACTTTCAAAATGGACCCTAAACAAGTAATTTGTCACCCTAAACTATTTACTCTCTACACGCACCCAAGCAGTTATAAAAGTATACCCTTTTTTCCTGATTTTTGCAATTTTGATACCCTTTTCACTGTATGCACGTACATGTACATCACCTACATGTATCCGTGAAAAACAATACACGTTTTTGTGTGCGAGCATGGTGTCCACCTTATAATGGCAGTGGCCCCCGGGGTTCATTTTGAAACTACCGTGTCTAAAAGTGAACAACCATCAATTTAAGTACATGTATCCGTAACCATTATCAAACAAACAAGCTACATGTATGTATGTTTTTTTTTTCCTGAACCAATTTACAATCACAAATAGATGTACATTGTTATTTTGTTTGTAAAATTTTATGTGTTTTTTGGTTAGGGCTCCACACTAACTTTTTTGGTTAGGGGTCCAGATCCAAATCCCGGGCTCCTCATGTATTGAGCTCTGTGTTAAGATTTTGGGAGCCTGGACATAAATTTTGGGGGTCCATGTGTCCCGGGCGCCTGCTAATGTCGAGCCCTGGAACCCATCTCTAAAAGAATTAATATCTCTCATGACTGACTGAGCATATAAAACTACATGTAACAGAAAGTGTATATAGCCACTGTAGAACAGGATTTGGCTAAACATGAATTAACTGGAAATTCTTACATTTTTAAAAATGTAATTATGTTATTCTGCTTTTTACATTCCCTGTAATTTTATTTTGAGACTTGGTGATTCTTTTTAATGTACTTATTTAATGTAAAATGAAAATGATTTTGTAGATAATGATTTTGAAGTATGTCAATAAAAATTTGAATTATAAGAAAAATTACAACCACTGTCACACAACCATCTTTTTTTTTTTTTTTTTTTTTGGGGGGGGGGGGGGTTCTCTGTATGTGTATAACAGAACTCTGATGTCTCTTTGGTAGACATACAATAATACTACACAAAGAAAAGGTAATACTACACAAAGAAAAAAGTAAAATATCCAGAGAGAAACTGTAAATGGCTACTACTACTACCACTACTACTACTACTACTACTACTACTACTACCACTACTACCACTACTACTACTACTACTACTACTACTACTACTACTACTACTACTACTACTACTACTACTACTACCACTACTACTACCACTGCTACTACTACTACTACTACTACTACTACTACTACTACTACTACTACTACTACTACTACTTCTACTACTACTACCACTGCTACTACTACTACTACTACTACTACTACTACTACTACTACTACTACTACTACTACCACTTCTACTACTACTACCACTGCTGCTACTACTACTACTACTACTACTACTACTACTACTACTACTACTACTACTACTACTTCTACTACTACTACCACTGCTGCTGCTACTACTACTACTACTACTACTACTACTACTACTACTACTACTACTGCTACTACTACCACTGCTACTACTACTGCTACTACTACTGCTACTACTACTACCACTACTACTACCACTGCTACTACTACTGCTACTGCTACTGCTACTGCTACTGCTACTGCTACTGCTACTGCTACTACTACTACTACTACTACTACTACTACTACTACTACTACTACTGCTACTACTGCTACTACTGCTACTACTACTGCTACTACTACTGCTACTACTACTGCTACTACTAATGCTACTACTACTGCTACTGCTACTACTGCTACTACTACTGCTACTACTACTGCTACTACTACTGCTACTACTACTGCTACTACTGCTATTACTACTGCTACTACTACTGCTACTACTACTACTACTACATGTACTTCTACTACTACCACTATTACTAATAAACAACCACAAAAAACATCAACAATGATAATAATATTAATGATAACAATAATGATAATAATGACGTTGATGATGACAATACAGTAATGAGAGAATGTGATCAATTTTCTCTTAGGGAGCCTCTAACATGTATCTATACAGTGTAAATACAGGAAGTCCCATTTCCCTGGTCTTACCATTTTTTGTGAGGCGTGTTTGAGGGAATTCTCCAGGACAATCTCCTTCTCCTTCTTCTTCATCCTTTGCTTCTTCAGGTTCAGGGGTCTTAATGGCCACTTCCAGTCTTTGCTTTCCAAACTGTATTTATAGAAGAAAGAACAAATTACAACCATGCTCAGTATTGCAATTATTTCAAATATGATCAGATGATATCCTCTTCCCATCCCCCCCCAACTCAAATATAGTTACGTACATGTATCTATTGCAGCCTTACCCCCAAAATATCAATGTGTGTATACCTTGCTCTCTGCGTCTTCTCCTCTATCTTCTAGAGGCTCATTCAAATGCTCAGCAAACTCCAGAGGAAAACCCCTGATGTTTTTTTGTGTGCATGTGTGAAAAAAAGTTCACGCTCAAACCAAAGGAAGTTTTGCCAAAAAATGTGCAAACTGGTGACATCATACATTGTGCTAATTTGATTGGTTCACACCTTTTACTGCAAGGAGGCAAAAAGTATGCCTCTTGCCTTGGCAATTTTTTTGTGTCTGTGATTTTTTGCTGCCTCTTATCCCAATCATCTGTACATGTACACCACAAAAATGTGGGGTTTACAGCAGGGGTTTTCTGCTTACATCCGAACAAGCCTATGTGGTATGAAACCAATCTGAATGACATCAACTTCTTTCATTACAGACTTCATAATCATACTGGAAATAGAATATCAACAAAATGTCACGTCAACCCATCCATGACAGAGTGTCCACATTTGTGATTTGGCACAATAACTTGCAATATGAGCCCTACAAACCAGACTCACAGTCACAAACACATACATGTACATTAGCAGAAAGTTTAAAAAAATATACATATACATGTACCCAGGGTTCTCACTAGAAAAAAAATTGACACATGGTTCCCCTCTGCGCAAAGCGCGTAATTTTCGGAAGTTTTACGGAATAACACCTAAAGTTAGGTGTGGCAGCAGTATATGCTATAGCAAAAGGATGAAATATACTTCTTGGTAAGCAGGAGTTGTCTACTAATGGCATTTAATAGTAAAAATACATTGCCAAAAAGCAAAACAATCTGGGGCATTTATCATTATTGTTGGGAATATATACTCCAGTATTTTTTTACCCTTGTTGCCACGCATGGTGCAGCAATTTCACACATGGTTCTTCCTTGTCTGAAATCCTTTACGCATGTCATTGGAACCATGGGTGTTACGTACTGGCGAGAACCATGCATGTACCACGCCCATTTTGATTGTGTCAGTACTGTCTGGTGATGAACCCTTTTTAAAGGAAAATAATCCCTGATATCCTTAAAGTGGCAACATGATTGAAAGTTATTTCTAATTACTGTCTTACCAGGAAAATGGGAAAATTTCTAGCTTTTCAACATATGGCACTTCTGGTCAATTTATATTCATTTCAGATCTATACATGTACAGTAAGTGACTTTTCATGTAAAAAAAATGACATTTTAAAAAAAATACTGGTGTTGCCAAGTTGAAGAAGAAAAGATGATCAATTTAGGATTTAAAGTGATTACACAATGGTAAATTCTTTTTGGATATATGATCGAGAACAAAATTCTAAGAAGAATAACATTAAAAATTTGATGGTTTTCAATTGAAATCAATGCATCTTGGCTAATTTTCTCATGAAAAGTCAAGAGTTGACAAAAAAATTTGAGTATGAGGCATTACGTACCCAGCTTCGTGCATTGCAGTAGTGCCGCGCTAGACTGTACAATATGTACTATACGTTGCGCGCATTTTGCTAGAATTACGCGACATGGTACCCACTTTGACGTCATTTTGACGTCAAAGTGGGTACCCAGTTGAAACTGGGTCACAGCTGAAGGGTCAAAAATATCCTGAAATCTTACCACATTTGGCAACAAAACGTTTTAAAAAACTTTAGGCAGATGATTTTCTGCTAATAAAATCATGCTCTTTTAAATGAACTAACATTGTTTCAGCATTGGGTATCCCCTTTAAGTTTTTTCCGTCATGAATAGGCTGACAAAAGGAGTGAATTATGGGAACTTTAATCATACATGTACTGTATCAGTTTTCATTACATACCTGTCATGACAGTCACCCTGGAATCACGTTGAAGTTACACCGCACCATGTACACGTACAAATACATGAACGTGACTTTATGGGGCTACAGCTATACACTACATTTGATCTGATTTGAAGTCAAGTAAAAAGTTCATGCAGGGTTCTCACTAGAAAAAAAATCCACACACGGTTCCCACTCTGCGCAAAGCACGGAAGTTTTGGAAGTTTTACGGAATAACACCTGAAGTTAGGTGTGGCGGCAGTATATGCTATAGTAAAAGGATGAAAAATACTTCTTGGTAAGCAGGAGTTGTCTACTAATGGCATAAATGTAAAAATACATTGCCAAAAAGCAAAACAATCCGTGACATTTATCACTATTGTTAGGAATATATACTCCAATATTTTTTTACCCTTGTTGCCACGCATGGTGCAGCAATTTCACACATGGTTCTTCCTTGTCTGAAACCCTTTACACATGGTACTGGAACCATGGGTGTTATGTACTGGCGAGAACCATGAGTTCATGCAGTATATTCTATACCTTGTCAGTCAATATTTGCTATGACTTTACTAAAAGAGCACCTGTTGTGATTTTGTTTGATAATTTAAGTTTCAGTGGTAATGGTAGAAATTCATTTTCACCACGGTTACAAATTTTCATCAACTTACTAGAATTTGACTGACAAACTTTAAAAGAAGGGTCCATATACTAAAATATGCCTGAAGTCACGAAAGAGGACTTAATTAAACCATGGTTTAAATAAGCACGGTACACTGTACATGTACCTCACCATTTGGCCTTGGTGGTCAGTTATGTGCTTACATGGTACATGTACATTATGTTTATAAATTTGCCTATTTACACTTATTTTAGTCCTAGGTAGAGTTTAAACCATAGGTTAGATTATGGTTTGAAATAAACCTCTTGTGAATTCTGGCCATACATGTACATGTGGCACTAAAGTGTGTGTTTAGTGAGGGATACTGTGAATACTCATGTCTAAAGCATAAACAATTTGCTATAAACTCATGCACAATAATATACAATACGAACCACACTCACTTGTACTGCCACAAAACTGCACTACTAGCAAACTGTTTACACAAACGTTATTAAAAATATGAAGGAAAAAAAAAATCATTCACATCAGTACCATGCTCTCCAAAAATCAGTATCACAGTATTTAATACAATATACAACTACAAAATTCATTTCATTGGAGTTTATGAGAAAGATAAAACAAACCATATATTAAACAGAATTTACAATTTAACTACATGTACATATATACATGTATGTACACCTGTACAGACCTACTGGCCTGTTTTTAGTGTCCTGATGGGATGTGTTGCAACTGACTGTGAAAAAGGAGTGAAAAGATCTTCCCTTTACACTTGAAGAACTTTGTACTAATAAATATTCACCAACATTCTAGAACATGCAAAACTGACAACTGTCCAGTTTCTTTCAACAAACTACAAACTAGATATAGGCTACCAGTACAGTAATTATGAACATCAATACAAATAAATAACATAGATATATGCCAGTCATTTTTTGCAAGTCCAAGTCAAGTCTTTCTTGCCGATTTTTTTTTCTGTCGAACTCACACTTAAGTATAAACACACGCACTCACCCACCTGCAAAGACCTCCTTAGACACATTTTTATTTTTATTTTGCAAGCGAGCCAAAAATTAACACTTTTTTTGGTTTTCAATCGCATTTTCAAATAGAAATTCTATAATATGATGAGCGAGCAAGCCAAAAATAACCACTTTTCTGGTTTTCAATCGCATTTTCATATGAAAATTCTAAAATATAATGAGCGAGCCAAAAATAAACACTTTTCTGGTTTTAAATTTCATTTTCAAATAGAAATTCTAAAATATTTTGGCTGTTTATGACAGATTATTAAAAGTTTTATTAACTGATTAATTCAAATATCATTTCTTCCTTAAAAGTGGGGTGATATTTGTATACGCCATTCCTCTCCCTCTCAAAAAGTGGGGGGATATATCCCCCCCCCCCAGATTTACGACAATGCCCCCCAGCCCCTCCCGGTTCCGTGGCCCCTGTAGATATCCCCTACTTCTACGGTTGGCTAAAATGCCTTTACGGTAAGGGGATTCCTTTACGAGGAACAGTACAGTCTTGGCAGCTGCCGCGCTCGCTCATAATACAACCAATTTGCGTACTCAAATTGCACAAACTTTAAAACAAAAATTGAAAGTGATTGAAAGTGATTTAACCTTTTTGAATCACTTTCTATTTTTGTAAAGTGAGTATTTAAATGGAGAAATTTTATCTTATCATTTTTTTAAAAAGTGGTGACGAGAAATGTGTCATATTTTCTATGTTTTGAGTTACAATGTATATAATACATGTACTTTCACTTTGTATTTTCAAATGTAATAAAAAAACTTGTACATGTACTATGCAAGGTGGCCTGATTCCAAAATACAAAATGCAATTGTCTGTTTCGTTCTTTGAACGAAGTATTTTGGCAGAGAATAGACAACTTTTGCAATTTTTTTTTCTTTTTTCTTTTCCTTAGATTGTAGTTGGTTATTAAATCTGGCACTTTGCGCTTCTTTGTTTCTTTACTTCTCCCTTATGCTTCCCCTCTCTTTCTCTCTCTCTCTCCCTTTTCCTCCTTGGTCGGCTTGGTATCCATGGAGCTTTTTGCGCTTTTGCGCTCTGTGCTTTTTATGTTTGATACTTATTAATAAATATTTATCATTACCTGATGAAGGCCTATGGCCGAAAATTTGTAAATTTCATGTCTGACGGAATTTGTTTATTTATTGGCATCTTTCCTTTTCTATTCTAACATTCTGAAGCAGAACTCATATTTTTGATATTCTATATATCAAAAAATATAATATCCTTATATTTTTTGCTATACTGAATATAGCAAAAAATATAATATCAATATAGCAAAAAAAAAAAGAAGAGATGCCAATTGAACTTTTCCTTAAAATACCAAAACTACTTAAAAGAAATGATAATGATATAAAAAAAAAATAAAGCTTGTTGGTGATAATAGTCAAGACTGACTGATTGCCATTCAACACGAATCAACAACAACACAACGCACGCTCGTGTGAGAACCACTGAATCATATACAGTGCTTGTGGCTGGTGAAAACATTCCGTACCCAGTATGGGCGCACATATTAGCTAGCTAGCTCGATATGCGGCCAGTCCGTTCGATCAATCAGTCATGCGCCGTACCATGTAGTAGAACTAGAAGGGACCGGGAGTACTATAACTTTACATTAAGAGTGTTTGCGATAAAGTACCATGACTTTTTTCCCCTAGCCCGTTTTGTACATAATTTACGTGACTTGAAGTGACTTGAAGCCAAGTCACAAGTCATTTTTGTCGCAAGTCAAGTCAAGTTACAGGTCATTGGGGAATGTATCAAGTCAAGTCAAGTCAAAATAGTGACTCGAGTCCCAGTCGCATGACTCGAGTCAACAACTCTGATAAATAAACAACAAAACAAAAATTAAGAAAAGAAACAAAAGGCAGTTTTTGACATGTGAGGCACTTTAAGTTTTTCCTGACAAATACAAAAGGATAGAAAAGCTTAAAGGCATTGGCTAACTTTGTGAGCAGCTGATTTAAAAAATTCTCAAACTAAGATGAAACATGTGTATGAGTACTTGTATTTATACTCAAAAACCCTGAAACCAACCATAATTTGGAAGGAAAAGCTGTAAGTTAGACGCAAACCGCGATTTCATTAGCTTTCGTCTCGAGAGACACTGAACTAAGAGGACCGTTTGCGCGAATTCAAAAATACCGTTACTTGCCTTCCGCCGCGCGATACGTCAATACACACAGTGCGGTCCGTTGAGTCATGTGCGCATGCGCACTCCTTATGTTGGGTCTATGCAACCGACCCTAATATATTTTTCAAACATTGGTTCACATTTCTAATATTTAAAAATACTTCCCGTGGATATTATGCTCTGAAACTTTCACACTGGTATTTTTACACTATAACCCTAATGTTTATCCCATTTTTAAGTAACAAAATGAGATTTTTTTTAAATCATAACAATGTTAGCCAATGCCTTTAACACTGTAACAAAGTCTGACACATCATCAACTAAATACAGCTCTAGACAGCTACTGTACTAATTTTATCTAAAACTTTCTCCAAAACAGTCTGAATACTTTTCTCAGCAAAACAGTTATGCATCATTATGAGCAAGTTAAAGAATAACAAAAATTATATTGGAACGAGTTGAAAAAAAGAGGAAAAACATGCAAAGCACTTCTATAATTCTATTATTGACAAGGGAATGGGAAAGGCAAATGTGTATGCTAAATCTTAAGTGCTTCATACTGTACATGAGGTACAATGTTTAGTGTGTGTTATACTTCAATTAAAAAAGCTTAAGGTTATCAAAAAATAAAAAGAAAAAAAATAATTCCGTACACAGAGATACACCTAACAAGTCCAAGGTTACAATATTAAATATTACTCACTGATGTCAATATTGTGGAGTTTGATTGTTTTGCCAACTATATGTAGAAAAAAAATGAAATGACATTAAGCATTAATAAACATAAAATGGCTTACAATATCATGCCCAAAAGTAATGGATTCTGTTGACATATTTGCATATGAACATAGGGAGAGTTGCCATGCACTTCATATTTTATCTCTGACATTGACGTAAAATACGCTGTAAGATTTTTCTCTGCACGGAGGCATAAAAAAGCAAGCTGACCAAACGCCTTAGCAAGTTACAGATGGCCCAAATGAATGCCTCCGCATTTAACATCAAAGGAAATTATGTCAGATTGATGTGTCCATGCAAAGCATTTTTTTTTTTTAATTGCATTGCTCACATCTTTGCGCATGTGCCAAACTGTCGCCATTTTCAATTTGTATTACAAGTAAAGTCATAGTGATGCAAGCATCGGTTGAGCTTTTTTGACACAGTTTTCCAACCAAGTTTTCAGTCTACT
Source organism: Echinometra lucunter (assembly GCA_029962745.1). Classification (NCBI taxonomy): domain Eukaryota; kingdom Metazoa; phylum Echinodermata; class Echinoidea; order Camarodonta; family Echinometridae; genus Echinometra; species Echinometra lucunter. The sequence continues at coordinate 3,779,875 of CM057159.1, forward strand.
TTATACTGAAGATTGAGGAAGCATCCATTTTTTTTTTATTTGAGCTGAAGGTTGGAGAGGTAGAAAACCAAGTTATCAGCTTTTCATTGCCACTGGCCCATGGAAAAGTGATTTAGAAATTGTGAAATAGCTACTGTACATGTATGTTAGCCAGATACATGTAGGAAAAAAATGCCAGGAAACTGGGAAAGTAGCATTAATTAGCTTTTTTTTTTACTCTGAGGACGATCCTGGTTAACAAAGACAATCTGCATTTACAGACTGGCGCCCCTACCTACTGCCTGCAGCCATAGACCCTAGGCCAACTTTGACTTTAGTTGAAGTTTAGACTCTAGACTAGTTTCAAGATGATACTAGTCTTACCTTGGTACATGTACAGACCTAAATTAAATACCACATACATGTACAGTATACTGAATAGGAACAGAATAAGGTGAGGCTACTGAATAGTAAAGTACATCAAGGGCTTGTAAATTAAAAAAAAAAAAAAAAGGAAAAAAATCCAGGCAGTTCCTGACCAAGGGCAAGGTTTATTGCCGCCTTCATTTGGTGTCGCTCATACATTGAAAGGCAACTATTTATCAGTGGCATCCGTATACAGAAGTACGCGCGGGCACAAATAATCCGCAGTCACAAACCATAAAGTAACGAAAGATGCCAAAATTTGCTTGAATTCACAATACGTTTTAGACCTAATTTACGTAGCATCTAAATCTCATGTAAGTGAAGAATGTGAATAGAGCTCAGATCAATAATCAGTAAGGTAGCAACATAGAAAATCACATTTTAAAATGATGAAAAAGACAGTTAAAACAAACCTCAAATATTTTCAGCAGAGCCTTGATGTAGAGTCTCCTAATGCCAAGAGATACGCCGAAGCAAGCGGGGACGATAATGATAGCGACTATGAACAAAAAAGGCGACACAATGAAGCCAAGAACAAGAAAGATAAACTGCTCCGAAACAGTCATTTTCGTAATTGAATTATATTCCAGATGAATAAAGTTACTACAGCTATGAAAAACGAAGATCTGAAGATAAAATCACATGATTTCGGATGATTGAGAAGGTCAGTTTCGCGGCGACAACAGGGTCACGTCAGCCAGTACACAGTATTGCGTCAGACTCCGGCCGATCACTTGTATACCGCTAGCCTAGTCTAGATTCTGGATGGTGGTGGTGAATTGGGTTTTTACAGACGTGTATCAATCAATTCTGATATTTTACGTCTGGGACCGACCTTTAACGTCACCATCCGAAAGACGTGGCAAATGTAGATTCATGTCTTGCCAAAGGACATTAGTGCCGCTGCAGGGATTCGAACCACGGACCTTGGGGTTCAAAGTCCGGAGACCTCTGGACTCTTTTTATGAAGTTTTTATATTCCTTGTTGTTGTTGTTGTTGTTGAATTGGGTTTTTTCAGACGTGTATCAATCAAATATGATTATTTCCGTCTGGGATCGACCCCATCCGAAAGATGTGGCAAATGTAGATTCATATCTTGCCAAAGGCCCAAAGCAAAGGACATTGACACGATCGACCCCCCTGTTTTTTTGTCCCCCCCCCCTCTCTCTCTCTCTCTCTCTCTCTCTCTCTGTCAATTGCACAGTGGCGGCACCAGGATTGTTAAAGTGGGGGGGGGGGGGCAAATGGAGGGCAAAAGAAAATGTTGGGGGGGCAAGGGCAGTCAATTTTTTTTTGCGTGTATGGAAAAATCGAGCATGAAGCGCGAGTTTTAGTCGCTGGCGTAAATCCACTTTGAGGAGTGGGGGGGGGGATAACTGAATTTTTGGATTTTTTTTTTTTCTCTTACACACATCTTAATATCAATTTTGCGAGCGAGTAAACAAAAAATAACCACTTTTTTGGTTTTTAATTGCATTTTCAAATAAATATTCTGAAATATGATGAGCGAGCGAGGCGAGCGAGCCAAAAATGGCTACTTTTCTTGTTTTCAATCGCATTTTAGAAAAGAAATTTAAAAATATGACGAGCGAGCGAAGTGAGCGACCCAAAAATAACCACTTTTTTGGTTTTCAATCGAAGTTTTGAAGAGCGGAAAATGGTATTTTAGAGCACTTCACAGCTTGAATATGATTCTTATGACAACATCTACTTATTTACAAATTACTGTATAATTTTTCTTTTCAGTCCTCAAAATTTCTGGGGGGGGGCAACTAGGGGTGCAAAGCTTCTGATTGGGGGGGGGGGGCAAATGCCCCCCCCCCCCCGTGCCCCCCCCCCCCTTGGTGCCGCCACTGCATGATAATGAGATAGTAATGTTGTTGACGGTGATACAAACCCTGATGATGAAAATGATGAATAAAAGGCTAACTGTCATAATCATAGATATCATATCCATATCAAAAAGACGACAGACCACCTAATTCTTCTCGTTTTTATTCCTTTTCAATGAAATAATTCATTTAAAAAAAAAATAGATAAGGAGTTTTATTATTGTCTGAAAAAAATGAAGTTGAAGTATAAGTAACATTGTTAGCATTATTATGAAATTCGGGTCTTCTTGGGATTTCTAATTTTTCCATGTTTGATATTTTTCATCTGCCAATTTTTGTTTGTTTTATAGTGTAATTGTCACTGAATCAAAAAAGTTAGTTTCACATGATTTTTGTGGATTTTCAATTTTTATAGTAAGTTTTTTTTTTTGTAAAATCACGTTTTCTATAATTGCATTCGTGGTCCAACTCACAAAACTTTGAATCTACTAAAAAGTCAATACTGAGGCCTTTTTTCATATTTTGTGTATAAGAATATAAATTTAGGAGCATTATTTATAACACTATGGGCAAGAAATTAGAAAGTAACTAAAATTGCATATAAGGAAAACTTTGAAATCCTATTGAAACTACTGGAGTTATCTCTCTTTCCCTGCACAAAATAAATGGGGGCATGCATTCGTGGTCCATGGTGTACATCCTCTTTATATCATCAAAACTTCTTTTCCAAATGTTTTTTTTTTGGGGGGGGGGATTTGTTGTTTCTAAAAATAATTGAATATATCTATCATCTTTTCTTTGTTATCATTTATTAAATTAGTATAATTTTTCTGTAAAGGATCATTTAAACAGAGTATATTTTACAACTGCTCACTGCTATCATAGCGCCCTCTAACTGATCAATTAATTATATTTTGCATGTAAAATGCATATGGCCGGCGCGGCAAGCAAGAGCTAGCTGTTTACCCTGACTTTGGATGGAGAGCTGAGACTGAGAGAGATATCCAAAGTGAGACCTTCAGAACTTTGTGTACTTGCATCCTATTTTACATGAATTTTTGAGATAGAACTGCATCACACATGCCACAGGAGAATTATATTGAATGGTAAGTTAATCTATGGCTGCCAGACCTAGGCTAGACCGTCTAGTTTTTTTTGGATCTATTCTGGATGTGAACTCTTACTGTCTTAGTGTAGGCCTACCTAACTTAGGTAATCACAATGGTTCTGGTAATCAAAAGAACATCCTTCACAGCTATGTTTAATCATTTAGTTCCAGGTGAATATGCATGTGGCACCTGTTCCACATATTTTAGACAATAGCAGTGGAGGGATGTTCTTTTGACTACCATACCAGAACCATTGTGAAGGGTAGAATGAGGGGTTGTTTAGTTTATTTTGTCCACTTTCTTTGCGCGTCATGTTTGCCATTTTCTTCCACAATGCACAGCCTGGCCCAGTGATGTAACAGGTGCACCGTGCACCGCACGTCACAGGCAATGCACAATGCGAGAGGTAGCATTAGAGGTAACATGGTAAGGTCAAAGTCATTTGCGGTCACATCGTCGCTCTCACCATGATTGAACCGTCCTCTCTGGCCAAATTTCGCATTTTTATCATTTTTCAGTTTTTTGCATTTTTCTCATGTACTCATGGTTACCTACATCCTGTAAAAATTTCAGAGCATGAAAATGCGTGGTTACGTAATAGTGACACCATCATAAAGCGTCCTCTTAGCAATACAGTAAATAGGATTTTCTGTACCATGAACCGTCCTCTCCATAACATAAGGCATAACTGCGTGCAGTGCGTGAACGCGCGCCATAGAGTTTTATACGGAGAAGCCTTCATGGCATGCGCAGGACACTTACTCGTGAAGAATCTAATGCAATTTGTTAAAGTGAAATGAATGAGTTTATGAAGTGATATGAATCCTGAATTTTAGTTCTCTATAGGATTAGATCTAAGTCAAATGCTTCCAGTTAATATGTCTTTTTTCTTCAAAGTTACTGCAGTGAAGAGATTGACTGTCACACCATAGCAGTCTGGACGGTGTCCATCAGTCTTTGTGTAGAAGTGACCACAGGAGCCAGACAATATCTTCTCAGAACAATGGTCAACATGAGAAATGAAGCCCTTAGTCAACCTGAAGACTTTCAGGCAAGATTTTTCATTAAGTGTCTACAGATCAAAATTTTAGAAATTAACTCTTTTATGATTAAAGGCATTGGCTAACTTTGTGAGCAGCTGATTTAAAAAATTCTCAAACTAAGATGAAACATGTGTATGAGTACTTGTATTTGTACTAAAAAACCCTGAAACCAACCATGATTTGGAATGAAAAGCTGTAAGTTAGACGCAAACCGCGATTTTATTTTTAGCTTTCGCCTCGAGAGACAATGAACTAAGAGGACCGTTTGCACGAATAAAAAAATACTGTTACCCGCCTTCCGCCGCATGATACGTCAATACACACAGTGCAGTCCGTTGAGTCGTGCGCGTGCGCACTCCTACGTTTGGTCTGTGCAACCAACCCTCGTATATTTTGAAACATTGGTTCTCATTTCTAATATTTAAAATACTTCTTGTGGATATTATACTCTGAAACTTTCAGACTGGTATTTTACAATATAACCTTAATGTTTATCACATTTTCAAGTAACAAATTGAGATTTTTTAAAAATCATAACAATGTTAACCAATGTCTTTAAGGTAAATGACTTTTATGACGAATGAAGAGAACAACTCAACAAAATGCCTCTCGCACCTCCCCCCCCCCCCCCCCCCCCTCCCCCATCCTGCTGCCCTGAAGAAAATTACTTGATTGCACATGGCATTTCGTCCATATCACCATGCTTGATGGTGGGCACAGTGTTCTTTGCGTCTAATCCTTCTCCTTTCTTCCTCCATCCATATTCAGCTTCTTTTATTGGCCAGGTAACTCTGTCTCATTAGGCCACAGGATGGTTGACAAAAAGTTGGGTTCTTTCAAGGCCTATGTCCTTGAAGACCTTTTCCATGCAAGCACTTTTATAATGTGCAGCTTAAAAACCAAGATCATATGGACTACCAATGTGTGACATCATCAATTTTTTTTTTTTTTTTTTTTTTTTTTTGCATTTTAGCACTTTCATGACCATATTATAGTGCTGGGGTATATTTTAAATGAGAGATTCTTGTAATATCAAAAGCTAAGTACTCATCACTCCTTCTAAATGCAGGTATAAGACTTATAATCAATTTCTTTTTTGCTAATGTAAAGGATTTTTCATTTGTAAGAGAATAGTATACACAGGATTCAAATGAACTGAATTTGTTAAAGTGAAATGAATGAGTGTATGAAATGATAATGAATCCTGAATTTTAGTTCTCTATAGGATTAAGTCAAATGCTTCCATTTAATATGTCTTTTTTTCTTTGAAGTTACTGCAGTGAAGAGATAGAAAGTACACACCATAGCAGTCCCTCCTCGTGGTCGTCCCCTCCTCAGGTCATCATCCCCTCCTCTCATGGTGTGTACCGTCTGATAGAAAGTACACACCATAGCAGTCTGGACGATGTCCATCAGTCTTTGTGTAGAAGTGACCACTGGAGCAAGACAATATCTTCTCAGAACAATGGTCAGCATGAGAAATGAAGCCCTTGGTCAACCTGAATACTTTCAGGCAAGATTTTTCATTAAGTGTCTACAGATCAAAATGTTAGAAATTAACTCTTTTATGATTTAGGTAAATGACTTTTATGACTCTCCTTTCTTTTGCCTCTTTGAGTGTGAGAGTCTCACAAATACCACCTCTTCCAGCATTTTGGAAAAAAAAACCGCCGCAATGAGGTAGTTTCTAATCAACAAGATGGTAGAGACGTCATTAGTGTCGATTGTGCACTGTGCAATTTTTTCTTCAGAATAAATAGAAATAAAAGAAATGAAGCCCTTGGTAAACCTGAAGACTATCAGGCAAGATTTTTCATTGAGTGTCTACAGATCAAAATGTTAGAAATTAACTCTTTTATGATGTAGGTAAATGACTTTTATGACTCTCCTTTCTTTTGCCTCTTTGAGTGTGAGAGTCTCACAAATACCACCTCTTCCAGCATTTTGGAAAAAAAACCTGCCGCAATGAGGTAGTTTCTAATCAACAAGATGGTAGAGACGTCATTAGTGTCGATTGTGCACTGTGCAATTTTTTCTTCAGAATAAATAGAAATAAAAGAAATGAAGCCCTTGGTCAACCTGAAGACTTTCAGGCAAGATTTTTCATTAAGTGTCTACAGATCAAAATGTTAGAAATTAACTCTTTTATGATGTAGGTAAATGACTTTTATGACTCTCCTTTCTTTTGCCTCTTTGAGTGTGAGAGTCTCACAAATACAACCTCTTACAGCATTTTGGAAAAAAAACCCCGCCGCAATGAGGTAGTTTCTAATCAACAAGATGGTAGAGACGTCATTAGTGTCGATTGTGCACTGTGCAGTTTTTTCTTCAGAATAAATAGAAATAAAAGAAATGAAGCCCTCGGTCAACCTGAAGACTTTCAGGCAAGATTTTTCATTAAGTGTCTACAGATCAAAATGTTAGAAATTAACTCTTTTATGATATAGGTAAATGACTTTTATGACTCTCCTTTCTTTTGCCTCTTTGAGTGTGAGAGTCTCACAAATACCACCTCTTCCAGCATTTTGGAAAAAAAAAACCTGCCGCAATGAGGTAGTTTCTAATCAACAAGATAGTAGAGACGTCATTAGTGTCGATTGTGCATTGTGCAATTTTTTCTTCAGAATAAATAGAAATAAAAGAAATGAAGCCCTTGGTCAACCTGAAGACTTTTAGGTAAGATTTTTCATTAAGTGTCTACATATCAAAATGTTAGAAATTAACTCTTTTATGATGTAGGTGAATGACTTTTATGACTCTCCTTTCTTTTGCCTCTTTGAGTGTGAGAGTCTCACAAATACCACCTCTTACAGCATTTTGGAAAAAAAAACCGCCGCAATGAGGTAGTTTCTAATCAACAAGATGGTAGAAACGTCATTAGTGTCGATTGTGCACTGTGCAATTTTTTCTTCAGAATAAATAGAAATAAAAGAAATGAATCCCTTGGTCAACCTGAAGACTTTCAGGCAAGATTTTTCATTAAGTGTCTACAAATCAAAATGTCAGAAATTAACTCTTTTATGATGTAGGTAAATGACTTTTATGACTAATGAAGAGAACAACTCAACAAAATGCCTCCCCCCCCCCCCATCCTGCCGCCCAGAAGAAAATGACTTGATTGCACATGGCATTTCATGTATATTTCGTCCATATCACCATGCTTAATGGTGGGCACAGTGTTCTTTGCGTCAAATCCTTCTCCTTTCTTCCTCCATCCATATTCAGCTTCTTTTATTGGCCAGGTAACTCCAACTTTGTCTCATTAGGCCACAGGATGGTTGACCACAAGTTGGGTTCTTTCAAGGCCTATGTCCTTGAAGACCTTTTCCATGCAAGACTTGCTCAGTGCTGAACCATATCACCTTCATCCTTGGCTAGTCAAGGACCTTGGTTGTGGTCAACCTATTTGCTATTAGCGATAATTCACTCCAAAAAAATCATGGAACGTTGTAACCACACTCATGTAGGATAACATTGCATAAAACAACAATACTGCATACCTCACGATCAGGCTATCTAAAGCTAGCAATAACAAAATCAACCCATTTTGGGATGTTATCGCTATACCTAAAATTGCCTGATAACAACCATCCTGCCCATGCACCATTGGGGCTATTTTTTTCCCTCATCTTGATAAGATTCATTATCGGCATTACCATGTTTCATTAGATATATGGCAACTTGTGCCTACCTGTATTATAACAACCACCTGAACACCATTCAGGCTAATCGTTTCTAGCCATAGCCATTCATGTATGATCTCATATAGAAATCAGACATGATGAAAAACAAATAACCATCTTTCATTAATCAGGCCACACGTTCTTGGAAATGTCATAATTTGAATTGTGGATCGACAGGTATGCATAACAAGATCCAAGATCCAAGATGATTTATTGTCATGTATAAAAAATACACAAAATTTGTCTTTGGACATGGTAAGTGCATATGAAATGAAAAAAAATCTATAAGAAAAAGACAAAACTTGTGCAGGTGCAAAAATAGTCCATGGTAGCCACAGTGCAGCGCCCTCCAACATAACACCAACATTACACCACCGTTGCATTTGAAACAGCCCTGCATACCAATCAGGCTAATCCTTTCCCGCAATACGTAAAACCAGCCTTTCATGGGGCATTATCACCACAGCATGTAACACTGTATAACAACCATCCTGTGCACAACACAGGCTAACTCGTCAATGACATAACATTAAAAAAGGTAATAATACTGAAGTGTTGCGATAACATCCATCATCGCCTTTTACAGCCATTCCACATACCACCGGGGTATCCATTATTGGCAATATCTCCAGAGCCCCCATTCATTGCCATTATAATATACCCTACAGATAAATCCAAGTCTAGTAACGATAAACTTTACCCAATAAACATAAACGATTTACTTCTTCAGATAGTGACCCTTCCGACAACAAACATTGTCCATTAACCTGGGAAAATCATAAGTAATCTGGTTAACACCCATTCACTAAACTTTTTTTCTTTAGTATGGTCTTCTATACATGCCAACAATTAAGTACTCTTCCCTCAAAGCAGAAGTTTTTATCATTCGTGCCTCTACGGACATCTGTTTAACTATCATAGCTTACGGCCTCCATTAATTAGGCCCGCAAAAATCAATTGAACGATAACAACAACCCTCCAACTAGATTCATATATAATGCAACTAGCATTCCAATAGTGAGCAGAACCTGAATAATTTCCACTGAATACCATGCTAAATTCCTTGAAACCACCCTTCTCTTACCAGCCAAAAGCCGTGCCTACACTGACCCACTGCTCAGCCTCCTCCTGCCGGTCGATTCTGGTTGTGAATACTACGGGCACTATTGAGCCAAGAATCCCTGAACTTTGTAGCTAGAAGCTGCTCCCCGAGTACAAATCGCACTGTTCATTTATATAATTCACAGCTTAATGACATCTTTATTACATACAAGGCAGACAAAAATTCGCTAGCCTACCCCCCCCCCCGACTCATGGGATTGTTATTTCGCCACAAGATTATCACAACTGTCTTACATCTTCCAGTCAGCATTCAATCACGAAGATCCATCTCATATTCTATATATATTCTATGTTCATTCCACATTGATTTTTGATTGTCCTAATCCACATGTCTAGCTCCGACAAAAAGCCAGGAGGGAATGACACAATTTCCATTCCCACGCGCATCCATATCCTCTAGGAAAGGACCATAATTTGCCCATGTATATTCAAGCATGCATGAAATTAAATGTTGAATACATGGTTGGTAATCAACTTTTGACCCTTGTCTTGGATTATCTTTTTAATATTCCTATAAATGTTAGAGTGTATAAAAGTTGTATTCTTCACAGCAATGAATACATGTACATAATTTTAGTATCTTTTATTAATTCAGTATGTCCTCTGTATAGGATCCTCTAACAAGCAAGGATCATCTCTGTAACATCTCTGATGACAGGTACTTGCCCATTGAAAACACTGACAAATCAATACATCTAATAAATTTCATAGAGTATATTCACTGTTTGTTTTAATCAAACTACAATTGACTAAAATTTGTTTTAATTAAACCATGTAGGCAAGAGAACACCTGGGCCAAGTATTTTGGCCAGAGTTGCTGTTGACTACCCAGCAGATTTTCCTGACAAGTTTGGGAGACACTTTGCACTTCCTGCCATGCCCAGTGAGATTTTTAACAATGTAGAACCTCTTGTACTTGTTGATTAGGACGCATATGATGCAACTTCTTTTTATCCTGTGATACTTCATTGACAAGGTTACCTTTGCCTCTGGAAGTAAGCATCCCCATGGCATTGCATTATATTTCCGGCGTATCACCATGCTTGATGGTGGGCACAGTGTTCTTTCGGTTGAATGCTTCTCCTTTCTTCCTCCATCCATATTCATCTTCCTTTAAGGCCAAGTTACTCCACCTTGTCTCATCAGACCACAGGATGGTTGACCAAAAGTTTCAAGGCCTGCGTCCTTGACCTCCTCCATGCTTAGTGCATGATTTTGATACTTACTGGCGAAGCATTTCTGCTCTGTATTCTTTCTTTTCTTGCTCGCCAAGGTCAGGGTGTTTTCTTCTCAGGTGTAGTCTCATATGGGTGATGATTAGGCTGCATATGATGCAAGGTCTCTCTATCCTCTGACAATTCTTGGCTCCTACTTCTTGAGTATCCCTTGACTTTGGTTGTTTTGCTACTGTCTTTGGACCTCCTAGGTCAGAGATATTTTTTGGAGTATCTCTTGACTTTGGTTGTCCTTGAAGACCTCCTCCATGCTTAGCACATGATTTTGATACTTACTGGCGAAGCATTTCTGCTCTGTATTCTTTCTTTTCTTGCTCGCCAAGGTCAGGGTGTTTTCTTCTCATGTGGGTGATGATAACTCATTAACTATATGACAGATCAACTTCAAACTTGGCTCAAGTATGCATGTCGGAGGGACAATGATCTGCTTAGATTTTGGAGTCTCAAGGTCAAAGGTCAAAGGTCAAAGAGGCCATTTTATACATGAAACTTTGCTTGTTCTTGTGATATATCAATAATTGTGACAGATCTCCATTCTCTCTTTGTATTTGTTCCAATTGTTGAATGGCTTTGTAACAAACTGGCCCAAATCTGCTCGGTTTCTTGCAAAAAGAGAACAATGTATGCAAAATATACTTAAGCACACACCATTGAGCTACCATTGGAATATAATTTATATCATTGTACCATTTATCTTATGGTATTCACCATTCACACAACTACCATTTGCCATTAAGCACACACCACTGAGCTACCATTGGAATATAATTTATATCATTGTACCATTTATCTTATGGTATTCACCATTCACACAACTACCATTTGCCATTAAGCACACACCATTGAGCTACCATTGGAATATAATTTATATCATTGTACCATTTATCTTATGGTATTCACCATTCACACAACTACCATTTGCCATTAAGCACACACCATTGAGCTACCATTGGAATATAATTTATATCATTGTACCATTTATCTTATGGTATTCACCATTCACACAACTACCATTTACCATTAAGCACACACCACTGAGCCACCATTGGAATACAATTTACATCATTGTATACCATTTATCTTATGGTATTTACCATTCACCATTCACACATCTACCATTTACCATTAAACACATACCATTGAGCCACCATTGGGTTACAATTTACATCATTGTATACCATTTATCTTATGGTATTTACCATTCACCATTCACACAACTACCATTTACCATTAGACACATACCACTGAGCCACCATTGGGTTACAATTTACCTTATGGTATACCATTCACCATTCACACAACTACCATTTACCATTAAGCACACACCGTTGAAACACCGCTCGAATACCATTTACTCACCATTTACCATTTAATTCACCATTCAACTACCATTAGCCACCATTCAGATACCATTGGCGATTTTTATAAGGGAGTTCAACTTTAAACTTGACTCGTATGCATATAGAAAGGGCAGTGGTCTCATTAGAGTTGGGGTCACAAGGTCAAAGGTCAAGGTCAAAGATGTGATTGTAGAAATAAAAATAAATCAACATGAATGTGCCAGCCTTCTATTCAAATGGAAGGGATAGTGGTAAAATATCATTTGAGTGCCTTTTGTGTTAATTGCATTGTCAAAGAATTGATGCACATCTTTTATTAATCATTGTGAAGTAATTTGTCTACAATAGCGAAGAAGCCAAGAACGCAAGGTTTTGTTGACTATTATGTTGAAATTTAATGGAATGATGTTGAATTGGCATGCTGTGTCAAAGAGTTACTAGTTTGGATTTGATTGACCACAACTTTAAAATTCGTAACTCACAATGATATGGGCATTTTTTGCATAAAAACTTTAATGAATGGCAACTGAAAATATGAAATATCAAATACAACTCCTAAATGTGCTCTGCTGAGCTAAACGTTTTCTGCGAAAGACCACAATTTCTCTCACAATCTGCATTTACTCAAACAAACTTCTTTATTGTTTTTTGTGTACTTCCTCTTTTAGCTAATGTTTTGGCTCTGAAGGGGGGGGGGGGGTGGGGAGTAATTGCTAGCCAACTTCAGCATTCAAAGCAATCTCACTATACCGGGTGTCCCAGAAAAAGCAGAACGGTACCTTACCTACAAAAAAGTAGATTATCTTTTTACATCATTGGGTAAAAATCGTCCACGAAAGAAAATGATACCAAGATCATTAAATTTGATATAGTAATTTTGATTTTATGACTAATTCTTAAAGTACAGTAATTTTCAAATTCCGCGTGTTTATCCCTACTGTGGAGAGCTGAATTTTGTTGGGAATGGCCTTTCATATGGCATGTGTATGGCATGTTTTGTTTCTGGCATGCATCAGTTGACATCCCTCAATCATCTTATTATGCAAGGCCATCCTGACACAAAGCTACTCTCATCAGTTGCCAAAACTTTGAAAATTATTGCATTTTAACAAATGGGCATAGAATACAAAATACTTCACCAAATTCAATGAACTTGGTATCATTTTATTTTGTAGAATGTGCTTTACCAACCTACTTTTTGAAGGTAAAGTACTGAAAATCATCCATTCCACTTCTTCTGGGACACCTGGTATATATTACATCTTTGGTCTTCTCATACAAATCCACTTTACATGTCAATATGTGACTCATACATACTCTTGTCCATCATTGTCTTCCAGACTCAACTGCTTCATGTGCTCAAATTAAGTGATGTACAGGATGTTACAATGACAGAACTGAAACTGACATTTAATTCATATTCCAGTCCTTTTTATTGTTTTTAGAGTCATTTATCTTCCTTTTTTTTTCTCAACATATTGATTTTTTTTTGGTATGTGCTTTAACAAAATTTTGATGGCAACCAGACGCTTTGAACATGTATACATGGTTCTGAAATACATGTAGCACACTGTATCAGCTTCTACATTGTTCTCTGAATTCCAAACCCATGAAGTTAGAATGCAAAATCCATGTGCAATAACATTTACTTTATAGCATGCAAATTGACACTTTGTTGTCAAGGAACCAATTAATGGTATGTGGTCAACACTTCATTATCAGTTATGCCCAAGTTCATCATACTTACATCATGATTTTATATGAGTACCAGTATTAATTATTTCATAATAAAGTGGCAGTTCCTATTGAAGACTTTGCTTGAAAATTGAAGCAAATACTAGTATACAAATTACTTTTTAATACAAATTTGTTTTTGGAGCGACAACACGAGTTCAAATTTATATCGTAACTCAATCCGTGTGTCAGTATTACACTAATTCCTACTTAAATTTTTTCCAAAAGCCTTCACAACAGTAAGCATGTGGTTTTAGATTGCACATTTTATAAACTGTCTTTACATGTTATTAGTTATTCTTGATTACATTCAACCTTCAAATATAGAAGAGGCATAGAACAACCAGGACCATGGTTTACAGATTAGGCAGGGTACATGTAGCATACATGTAAATTATAAATAACCAAGATTGCAAAGATGAAATTAATAAGATAGATGCAAAATACTTATGACTAAAACCTGCCTTGATTTAATTCAAAAGAATGCAATTACAGTATGTGATGGTGGAAAGTTAACCCTTACCGAACTGGACTGTTTTGAGCACCTTCTCATAGTCTCGGCCATCGAATGTGCGATGAACACGAAAAATGGCTTTCTTTTAGATATTCACATTATTGTTTTTTAGGGGGGAAAGACAGAGAAGTCATTAGTTTAATTTCTTCAGACGTGAGCATGTGGGTGCAAATTTCGCACCGGCTCTTACCACACGGGCAGTTGCCTTTCTGTTTAGGTTTCTTCGAGACTGCACTTTTCACAAGCAAGTTTCGCAGGTTTCCAGGTTACTTCTGCGCATTGATGGGATGTTTTGAGAATGTGGTAGGCAAAGATTTGTCGAGAGAAAGGTGTTTCCACTCCTTGTTGATTTCCTTAATCAACGTCCTGGTAGAGGGATGGTATGTGGTAACTAGAGGTAGAACTTGATGTTTTCGTTCACTTTTCCGAACTCATCTACAAACTTCACTAGCGACTCATCATGTCCAGATCATGAATATGTCGTCAATGTATCAAAGATACAATAGAGGCTTTTTCTCACATTCAGAAAGAAATCTTTCTTCTAACTCACACATGAAAATATTGGCATACAAGGGGGCCATTTTTGTGCCCATCGCAGTACCATTAGTTTGGAGATAGAACTTATCATCAAACGTGAAGAAATTGTGTTTGAGTATGAACTCTGTTAACTTAGCGATATCAGATACAAACGATGTTTGTACGTCTCGCTTAGCAAGGAAATCTGACATAGCTTTAATGCCATCAGCATGACCGATGTTAGTGTAGAGGGACGTTACATCCATAGTGACCAGAGTGAATGACTCAGGCGGCCTATCATTAATGGACTTGATCTTATTGAGAAAGTCTGTAGTGTCCTTAATGTAGCTAGGAATCGAGGGTAGATACTTTTGTAAAGTTCCATCTACGAAAGCTGACATCAGTTCTGTGAGTGAACTGCAGTTTGATATTATGGGCCAGCCTGGTGGGATAATGTTATTTGATCTAGCTACGTCAATTACCTGGTCGCTGGAGATTTCATCTTTTTGTTGCCCAAGATGTGAGGCCACTTTGGCTTGAAGTTTGTGGATCTTCGGCAGGAGATAAAGGCGGCTGGGTCTGGAATCGGCAGGGAGAAGATCTCTGCTTTCAGCTTTCGGGATGGTAGAGAGTGATGATATGACTCCTTCCGCCTCCATGATGAATTGTTCTGTAGGATCCTCTGGCAGGGGTTTGTAGAATCTGTCATCAGAAAGTTGGCGTTGGGCTTCAGCGATGTAGTTGTCCTTGTCCTGGACGGTAACCGCTCCTCCCTTGTCGGCTGGCTTGATGACTATGTCGTCGTTGTTTTGTAGGGATTTGATATGGCTCGGCATTCACTTGTGCTCAAGATGTCAGCTGCACATTCTTTATCTGTCGAGCGAAGAAAAGTGTCAAAGTGCTGGTTGACACTGTCGATGAAGGCGTCGATGAACTGGTTACGATTCTTAGTGACAGGTTGGTGTCATTCGAAAACCGACACCTGTTTGAGATCAAAATGATCATAAGGAATGAAAGCTACAAGAAGCCAGGCTTGAACCTAGACTTGTCATGGTTCTCCAACTACACATTCTTCCGTTAATACATGTACCTAAACTCATTTGTGATGTTCTTCAATACTACGTCACCTTTTCTTTTTATGACGTTGCCAATTTTCATTTTGATATTATGTCACCTTTTCTTTCTATGACGTTGCAATGATTTCATTGCTCAGCGTTTTATCCCCCCCCTCCCACCCCGTGGAGGACGTTTATTAAAGCCCTGGTTTTGCTTTAGGATCTGCTGTTGTGACGTTTTATTTGGGTTGATTTTGAGCTGATGTAAAGCATTGCCAAGGCAATACGCACAGCCACCTGCACTTTGCCCTGGTAACGCTATCTAAATAATAATTTCAAAGTTTGTCATTGTCATTCTCTTGAGAAAGACGGTATGGACCATCGAAAATTATTGACAGATAAATAGAAAGTTGGATTTAAGCATGAACTTTCTTCTTTTCTGCTTTATTATTTTATACCAACACGCAGACTTTGTATTTCACATATATATTACTACATACCACTTGTTGGTATGAACTAGTTTTCCCTCTTCTTCTGTTGGCTTCACAAGCAGCTTTGGTGCGATATATCATTGCGGCATCTTCTTCCTCCCTGAGAATCTTCTGTAAGAAATCACCATATTGAAGTAGAATTATATAATTATATAATGCCCTAAATAGGCAGCGCAGATTTGTTTTACATATATTGAAGCATTTAGGAGAGTGACCCAGCTGTGGACCATCTGGGGAGCATTGGATGAAGAGCGCTCGTCAGTAATTTTCACTGACAAAAGCATCTGAATGGCTGAGAGCTTATAAAAGTTATCTGTGAAAAATCACTTATAGGACTCTTCATGAAATGCTTCCCAGGAGGTGAATGGATGGAATGTCTGGACCATTCACAGTTCATTATTCTTAGTTTGAAGGTGAAAAGTGTGACATTGACCAGACTGAAATGCACCTTGTGTTAAAATGTATCATTTCAATTCAATTCAATTCAATTCAATTCAATTGCAATTTATTAAAAAGCATACCAAATGAAAAGTCCGAAGACTAACAATATTTGGTTCACATTAAGAAACTACTACATGTAACAGACATTTACAGCTTAACATATTAAAAATATTAAAAAGAACCTGCCAAATGAAAAAGGGAGACAGAGATAGCAAAGAAGTACAGGAGAAAAAAGAACAAAAAGAGGAAGAAGGGGAAAAAAGAAAAGAAACAAGAATGGGCCAGGGAAAGTTCAAAGGTCATAGAGGTCATTATGTACATAGAAATGGTTCCTTCTTGCGATAAGTCAATAAGTATTTGAATAATAAATTGTAAACTTGGCTCATGTGTTCATGTGGCAGTGACAATGATCTGATTACATTTTGGAGTTTCAAGGTCAAAGTCATAGGTCATATGCATACTTATTCTTGCAATAAATCTACAACTCTGTGACGGTTCAACTTCAAACTTGGCTCATGTATGCATATGGAAAGGGAAGTGGTCTCAGAATTGGGGTCACAAGGTCAAAGGTCAAGGTCAAAGATTTCATTGTAGAAATGAAAATAAATCTACATGAATGTGCCATGTATTTCCGATCTGCCAATGGTGGAGGCATAAATTTCGACCACGCACAGTTGCGAATTTAGTTTATTACATTATCAAATCATACCGTTTTTTTCTTCTTCTCTACTGGTTCTAGATCTGGCTCCCAATCAGGGTCGTCATCCTCAATAAAAATACAAAATGATTGCAATATGTCATTTTTATGTGTATATCTAATGGCCTCTGACCATGTTACCATGGTGCAGTAGCTTCCTATTAATTAGGAATCTGAAGTTAAATCCAGTCCACACAATTGTTGTACATTTTTAGTGAACATCTCTTGTCATTATCTTACTATTATGTTTGTTATATAGAGTTTCACATTAATATGAACATTTAATCGTCATGGTTTCCTCTATGGTACTGCATCTTCATATCAATTAGAAGTTTTAAGTCCATTTCAACTGAATTTAGGAAGTCAACTATACCTCTCCTATTGCTCTCTTGCCTGAGACTCCTCCATTAGACCAATGTGGAACATCCTGAAATCCAGTATTTTATTAGAAATATTGGTTAATTGTATTTTAATGTTAATTCCTTTAAAACATAAGTATTATGTCATTATTGAGACTGTTTAGTCATGCTCCAGTTGTTATCCCCTCTCCCCCTCCCCTCCCCCCCCCCTCAGTTTTAATTAATAGAGCAAGAAAATGTGTTAGATGAAAAGCAAGGAAAAAATACCCAATACATTTTACTTTGCTAATCTAAAAAAAATTCAAATCTTACATCTTGTGCACATAGCAAAAGATAATGACAATTTTATGAGATTCCTTCTGTTTTGCAAAGGCATTGATAGCAAAGGAATGTGATGTACATGTCTAGCAAAAGGGGATACTCCTTTTGAATTTGGCAGTGCAGCTTGGAAAAAAACAATTTTGGAAGATTAATGGAAGATTAATTGGAAGATTGATCTGCAATCAAACCCTACCTCTTAATTATGTAGAACACACAGATTGGGGTAGGTGAACAAGACATTCTGTCTACCTTTGAAAGCCATGGTGTTGACACTTCTTGAGGCTCCTGTAAAATTAGGATAAATCATTTACTAATGAAAGACATCATATTTTATCAATAGAAATAGGATAAGCATTTTATTTCATTCTTTAATTTACAGTTCTTAATTAAACTAAAGATGATAAATCATTCAATACTCAATCCAATCCTGGATTTATTATTAGATATCAAAGATAGCAAGTCGTGTGCTTCTGCATCACATATACAGCATGCCTGCAAACTAAATTCATTTCTTTATGGAATTATTCATTAGGTGTCCATGTTAACTGAAAGCCAATGAAATGTCAGCTATTCTCTTGACCTACTTATATCAAATCCTTGATATCATTAAATGGTTCTGAAATCTGAATGGTTATAAATGGTTATAGATTGTTATAAATTGTGGGTTATTTTACCTGACTGCTAAAAAAGCATGTGTATGCTTGTTAGTAAGTAGCCAGGGACTGACGGCTGTAAGTCCCCTCCAAAGGACTTGGTAATGAGGATTACAATGTAATACCTTATCAAAAGGGCATTAGCACATTTCCTTGGTTTCAAACTCGGGTACTCTTGGTTACAAGACCACTGCTCTACCACTGTGCCACAGGGCAAACCCCCCTTTTTTTTTAATGAAAATTTTCACAAATTCACCAAAAGTGTGCACGTAATCCTTCAATTTCAATTTTAAAAATGCAAAAGTGCACGGTCACTTTGCTCCCTCGCTTTCGAGTTTCTTCGAAAATTTTTACGCCTCTTGTCCCCCCACTGGGTAAGTTTGAGGCTTGTACATCATTCGCGTAAACAAACACGTAAGAAAAAGGTCATTTTTCAGCACCTGGCAGGGAACCCCGGGATCCACTTTAGGCAAAATCAGCAAAAATCTGAAAAATGGGTATCAAATTAACAAGTACCAGATCCCGAAAAGGGTAGAAAATTAGATAGACTCTGATGATGGAATGAAAATATGGCAAATCAATCGCTCTGTGTGTATTTTGTGGAAAAAAGAAAAGAAATTACCTCTCTTTTAATGAGAATATTCTGTAATGTATTTACAAACAGGTTTTGTTAACCTGGAAAATGTCTGGTTGAAGATATCCCCGCTCAGGGTATAATGCAAGATATAAAATCCCTGTTAAGGGTCTAAAAATCTGACATCGTTCATGGGTTTCCCTGTCTTGGGTTTCAGAATTACTGCTACCTTAATCCCCTTTTAGAGTGCTTTTCAGAAAATTATTTACGCGGATGATGTACAGGCCTCAATGAGCCCCCCCGGACAAATATACATTACAATAACCTTGTTCCACATGTTGTCTATTATCTCGCTGCACTCTGCAGCCACCCTCTCCTCTTGATATGCAACGTAGTATTTCTCTTGCACCTTTTCAGAATGTCGCATGTGCTTTGCGACATTCTTGCATTCTTCCTTGCTGAGGTGTTCTCTTGCCTACATGGTTCAATTAAAACAAATTTTAGTCAATTGTAGTTTGTAAAACAAACAGTGAATATACTCTATGAAATTTTTGAGATGTATTGATTTGTCAGACATTGATCAAACTGTGAGGTAGATGTGATAAAAAGATAATAAAGAAGTAACTAGTAAGTAGAAGAAAATACGAATTCACAGAAAACATTCTGATTGCAGGTCTGGAGTTTTGCTAATTTTTGTCTCGCCTGCGTAGCGGAGCGAGACATAGGTATCACTATTTCCGGTGTCGGCGTCGTCGGCGTCGGCGTCGGCGTCGTCGTCAACAATTGTGTTGTACACCCAATAACTTTCTATAGCTTTAAGGTGGGATCACCAAATTCATACCAGAGGTCCATCTCTTGAAGGCGCAGGTCAAGTTCGAATATGAGTCGAATTTGAATAAGGTCAAAGGTCAAAGGTCAATGAACTTTCCATGACTGGCACTGTGCTATATTGTACACACAATAACTTTTTATACCTTCGAGGTAGGATTGCCAAATTCATACAAGAGGTCCATCTCTTGAAGGTGCAGGTCAAGTTCGAATGTGAGTTGAATTTGATTAAGGTCAAAGGTCAAAGGTCAATGAACTTTCCATGACTGGCACTGTGCTGTGTTGTACACACAATAACTTTCTATAGCTTCCAGGTGGGATCACCAAATTTATACCAGAGGTACATCTCTTGAAGGCACAGGTCAAGTTTGAGTATGAGTTGAATTTGAATAAGGTCAGAGGTCAAAGGTCAATGAACTTTCCATGACTGGCACTGTGCTATGTTGTACACACAATAACTTTCTATACCTTCGAGGTAGGATTGCCAAATTCATACAAGAGGTCCATCTCTTGAAGGTGCAGGTCAAGTTCGAATGTGAGTTGAATTGATTAAGGTCAAAGGTCAAAGGTCAATGAACTTTTCATAACTGGCACTGTGCTATGTTGTACACCTAATAACTTTCTATAGCTTTGACGTGGAATCACCAAATTCATACCAGAGGTCCATCTCTTGAAGGCGCAGGTCAAGTTCGAATATGAGTTGAATTTGAATAAGGTCAAAGGTCAAAGGTCAATGAACTTTCCATGACTGGCACTGTGCTATATTGTACACACAATAACTTTTTATACCTTCGAGGTAGGATTGCCAAATTCATACAAGAGGTCCATCTCTTGAAGGTGCAGGTCAAGTTCGAATGTGAGTTGAATTTGATTAAGGTCAAAGGTCAAAGGTCAATGAACTTTCCATGACTAGCACTGTGCTGTGTTGTACACACAATAACTTTCTATAGCTTCGAGGTGGGATCACCAAATTTATACCAGAGGTACATCTCTTGAAGGCACATGTCAAGTTTGAGTATGAGTTGAATTTGAATAAGGTCAGAGGTCAAAAGTCAATGAACTTTCCATGACTGGCACTGTGCTATGTTGTACACACAATAACTTTCTATACCTTCGAGGTAGGATTGCCAAATTCATATGAGAGGTCCATCTCTTGAAGGTGCAGGTCAAGTTCGAATGTGAGTTGAATTTGATTAAGGTCAAAGGTCAAAGGTCAATGAACTTTTCATAACTGGCACTGTGCTATGTTGTACACCTAATAACTTTCTATAGCTTTGACGTGGAATCACCAAATTCATACCATTTTTCAAACAATAAGTTTGCCATAACACCTTAATAATTAATTTAATTTTACAATTTTACTCACATTATTATCAGTTACATTCTTTTTCACTAACATTCATTTCCTTACTTGCATGGAAATAATTATAGCTTCATAGTATTAACAGCATTCTTAGTGTTATCTGATTTCCTAGGGATAAAGTAGGCCTATACCATTATTGCATATGTAAACTGTCAGAACCACAATTCACCCCCTAAACTGCTGACAGCCTCAGAAGTCATATAGCATAGTTTTGACATGCTGTCTCTTCATGACTGCAATATGCAGGCGAGACAACGCTTAGCGTTTGCCTTGTTTGGATTCTTTCTTGCTTTATGATACTGCAAAATGTAGGAAAGTAAATAATGTTGAAGTGCACATTGCTCATATATTTTAAAGGAAATCATAAATAATGAGTATTGTCCCAGGGGGTGGCTATCTGGGAGATGGTTGTCTAGGGAAGAAGGTGTCTGAGAACATTAATAACTGTCAAATTTTCAAACTACACTCTGCACTGTAGTTGTATATCTTTTTCCATTTAGTTCATTAATATGCCATGCAACTATTGAATAGAGTGGAAAACTTAAAGCAATATTCCTGAGATAATAGGTAATTTTTTTCAATCCCAGCTCTTTTTATCGTGTTAATCTGTTAAATCTGATATAATAAGATTCCTGTGACAAGGTTAATTTCAATGGTCCCAAGGACCTTGTTATACTGAATTTCAATTGTAATAGGAATTTATAGGAATTCATACAAACATGAGTGGCTGTGGTCTTTCTAATGAGGGTGGGCAGCAGAACTCCT
This sequence comes from Echinometra lucunter, assembly GCA_029962745.1. Taxonomy (NCBI): domain Eukaryota; kingdom Metazoa; phylum Echinodermata; class Echinoidea; order Camarodonta; family Echinometridae; genus Echinometra; species Echinometra lucunter. The sequence continues at coordinate 3,801,956 of CM057159.1, forward strand.
TCTCTCCCATCTGAAGTCCACATCCTCTTCAGTGTCTGGCCTGCATTGTGGAGGCCCTTTCCAGTACTCTCTAAGAAGAGTGGGCCATCTCCCAATGAACCGCAAGGGTACTTGAAGCTCCGAATTTCTATGTATTTTTCAAGAACTTCTGCCGACTTCATGTCAAGGCAGATGTCTGCCGGGCCATAATCCTTGCGTGTCTTATGGTGTTGGATCTTGTCATTGGGGAAAAATAATCAGTTATTTAAAAAATCATGCATAACTTTTTGAACTGATTTATCAAACTCTCTTCTGGTTTCTTGACATGGAATATTGTTTAAAAATTGTGATATTGCAAATTTACTGTTACTTCTATGCTATTAATTTTGAGTCTCGATGTACTCAACAGTGTACAAACTATCCCTGTGAGCATTTTGGTGACATCTCACTGTCCTGACATGGTACTCAACTGTCCCAGTGGAAAGGATATATTAACACATGACGAAAAAGGTTAGCAGATCCATTGCATACGCCCTTTGTTAACGATCATAGACATCTGTGTGTGGCCTACATTTTGGAGGCCTTTTCCAGTGCTCTCTAAGAAGAGCGGGTCATCCTCTGTCAAGGCAGATGTCTGCCGTGCGGGGTTGGCGGATTTAAATCACGTTGATTTAAATCGTGATTTGAATCGCGATTTAAATCACCATGATTTTTTTTTAAAAATCAGTGATTTAAATCACTTCCATTGAAGTATGTACAAATCACTGACAAATTGTTCAAGGCAGTTTTAATTCTTCAAATCAACTGAAAAACTTTGAATCAACTTTATATCAACTGCAAAAACTTTGAATTAACCTTATATTACCACAAAATCAACAAATCCTTCCTATCTACTTAAAACAAATTAAAATCAAGTCAATAAAATCAGCTAATTCCTAAAAAAACTAAAGATGTATGTCGTCAACAGTTACTCCATTTTTTGTAAATGTCAAGCTCTTCTTCTGAAATTTTAAATTCTTTGTCAGCTATTCTTTCTTATCATTTATCACACAATCCAAGACTTTTCAGCGAGCAGTTTGTAAAAAAATTCATAAAACTCAATGAGGAAAGGTTAGTTAGCAATTTTCCAGTTTTGACCTTCACATAAACTTACTTCCGTCAAGTAAAATTAAAAATAATCATGTAATCAACAGATTTAACATGCTTATTTCTTCTTGTTACATTTATCATACAATTGATGTTTTAAAGAACATGTAAAAATCACATTAACATAATGTAGTACAGTTACAATTTGACTGTTGAAAAAAGCTTTCTCTTATAAACCTTTTATGTCCCTGTCAGCTCATTTTATGTTCAGTGCTATGAATAATAACGGAAGTTTTGTATCTGCATGTAGCAATGGAAAGAGCTCTATAACAACAATTTGCAAAACTCAAAATAAACTTTTAACACTACATTTAAATGTTGAGATGTAGACACAGTTGTAAGTTGTTTCTGATTTAAAATAAAATACTTATTTTGTAATACTTATGTAATACATATGTTGTAATATAAGCAGTGTTGCAGTTTTTATCATTTAAAGGCATTGGCTAACTTTGTGAGCAGCTGATTTAAAAAATTCTCAAACTAAGATGAAACATGTGTATGAGTACTTGTATTTGTACTCGAAAACCCTCAAACCAACCATAATTTGGAAGGAAAAGCTGTGAGTTAGACGCAAACCACAATTTTATTAGCTTTCGTCTCGAGAGACACTGAACTAAGAGGACCGTTTGCACGAATTCAAAAATACCGTTACCTGCCTTCCGCCGCGTGATACGTCAATACACTAGTGCGGTCCGTTGAGTCATGTGCGCATGCGCATTCCTTACGTTGAGCCTATGTAACAGACCCTCGTATATTTTTCAAACATTGGTTCACATTTCTAATATTTAAAAATATTTCCCGTGGATATTATGCTCTGAAACTTTCAGACTGGTATTTTTACACTATAACCCTAATGTTTATCCCATTTTTAAGTAACAAAATGAGTTTTTCTTTAAATCATGACAATGTTAGCCAATGCCTTTAACCCATTCGTGACAGGAATTATTTAAAGCCTAATTTGATCAGCTTTTATTCTTCAAATTTGCAACACCAACATTTTTATTTTATTGCTACATTTTTCTTATAAAACGTCATGTATCTGAAATGAATATAAATTGACAGAAATTATGATGAGAAGTCAAAAAGTTGCCAATTTACAGGGGAAAATGGTGATTTTAAACTTTCTATCACATTGCCAATTTAAGGATTTTAATGCTTATTTTCCTTTAAAAAAATTTCAGCATCAGACAATGAATATTGATGCAACCAAATTGGGCACAGTTTGTGTAGAATTTTTTGCTCTTTCTGCTCAAGTATTTGGTAGGATTTTTAGGGCTTTGCATCAAAAGATATTAGGCCGAACCACAAAATGTGGATCTCTGTCACGAATGGGTTAAGTCAAAAGTAGTTGTACATGGTCAAAAGACTTGGCATGCTTTTTTCCTACTTCATGTATCAAACAGATTTTGAGAGAATATCTGAATAAAAATTGTAGATTAATGTAAAAAGCACAGTAACATAATGTAGTGTAGTCACTCTTTGACTAAGCTGTCTCTTATATTGGTCTCCAACACTGACAGTTTTGCATCTCTATCTGTAGCAATGGAAGAGCTTTAATACCAATTTGTAAAACTGTCACAAAACTGTTGTGTGCACATGTACATATGTAGACACAATTTTCACTGAGGATGCCTTGGGATTTTCCTCTGGGATTTTTTAAATATTGAGTGGAAATTCCCAGAGGGGAATTTTCTATACTCACTGGGAATTCTCTGTGGAAGTTTCCTTCGTAGGCCTAGGTATGATAGAATTAAGTTCAGATTCATACATGATTCCTCAAATTGATTTTCATTTGCCCATTTTGACTGGATTTAATTACAAAATATTCAGTTAAGAAAAATATTAGGAGTGAAATGTATGATAACATTACAATTGATGTCATTGTAAGGGTAGGCCCCTAAGGTTTTTCGGTAATTACACTTTTTTTTTCGAATGAACTTTCAAAAGAATCAAAAAAATAAAAAAAATCTGATTTAAATAAAAAAAAATCTGATTTAAATCCAAAAAATCTGATTTAAATCCAAAAAATCCGATTTTTTTTTATTTTTTTTTAAAAATCAAAAAAATCGCCAACCCTGCTGCCATGCCATAATCCTTTCTTGTCTTATGGTCTTTGGATCTTGTCATTGGGGAAAAAATAATCAAGTTATTTAAAAAATCATGCATAACTTTTTGAACTGATTTACACTCTGTAGTGCTTTTGCCTTCTCTGCTCCCTTTCACTTTAATGTTTTGTTTAACAGAGAACATTTTGTAGATGTTTGGACTTTCATCATCAATGGTGTCTAAGAGTAAAGCGCATCTACCAACTCTCAGAGTGCAAAATCTTGGTCGGGAAGGAGGACCATCCAGGTTAAAGTTTGCTGTCTCCTTCCTAGGCAGCCAAGTTTTACACTCTGGGAATATGTTTCTTGTTTGTAATTGACTTTCTGTTGTATATCTTCATGTATTTTTTGTTCAGAAATGGCCAAATAAATAATAGTAATAATACAACTACTGCTACTAATAATGATAATGATAATAATAACGATAGTAATAATAATTATAATAACAATAATAATAATGATAATGATATAATGATAATAATAATGATAATAATTATAATTTGTTGAGACAATAAAGAAAAAGAAATAAAACAGGTCTTTTGAGCTCTGCGAGTTCAGAACTTATGAAATTTACATAAAAATTCTACCACATAAATCAAAATAAGGTTTAAAGATTTATGTAAAAGCTTTAGCATTGTTAAGGAAGGAAACAAGAATATAAGAAATGAACAGATGTCCAGCTTGATTAGAAATTTAAATTCAGAAATTAATGTAATATTGAAATGAACAGATTTTGTTCCTTTCATGTCTTGTCTTTCTTTCATAGTTGATTTAGTTGGGTGGAAGATTGGGTCAGCTTTTAGTTAGTTATATTGACTTGACTGATTTCAGTTTGGTTGGTCAACAGCTTACTACCCGTCAAAGAGCTTTCCTTGTTTTAAAGTATGAGCAAATGCACAGCCTCTTTACCACTCAATGTGCATTTCAAAAGCGATACCCAGATCAGCCACCACCATGCACCAAGACGATCATGAGGAACTCCCTGAAGTATCGAGTTTGGTAACTTTGAAATGCATGCTGAGTGGCATACAAGGAGGCTGTGCATTTGCTCATACTTTACATCTACAAAAATGTTCTGTTCAATAAAACTTTAAAATGAAAGTAAGCAGAGAAGGCAAAGGCACCACAGTTGATTGAAAGCATAAAGACAGTGCAGAATTGTACATGTAGCACTGCAAACTTGGAATGAGCTGAAATGACTCTCTGTTCAAAACCATTGATGCGAGACCGATGAAATTTTCTCATAAGTTACAGGATTTGGCTTTCAAGATATCAAGATCGAATTGGGACAAATATTACATTTTGGAATTAATGAGAGGGACATTTTTTTTTGGGGGGGGGGGAGGGACGTGCTGTGAGAAGAACAAATATGTTCTCTATGGAGCAAAGTTTCTCCTTTTGTTCACTTTTCACATTAATATCATTATATTTCAATATTGTAAATAATATTTCAATAAAATTCTCTGAGGAAATCTAAACTGCAAAAATTGTTTACTTTCCTTTCTTTTATGAGTATATTAAGGATGCAACAGGGATTGATTATCAGTTACATGTGGAATGGATTCATAAAAAGTGAAGGCATTAAATGTAGTAGCCCACATTCGTAAGTGGCACAAAACCTGCATAAAAGTTTTACTTAAGATTGCTTTAAGCTGAAAACACTTGTACATTCCTGTTTAGGATTGGCAAAGAAATATTAATCATAAATTTGATGAAATCATAGTTTTCATTAAACTTTCCTCATTTAGTAAAAAATTAACTTCTCTTAAAATTCTGAAATGATATTGTGCAAATTGTGGTCTACTACATTTATGGTAAATTTAACATACAAATTTACATGAGAATAATGAGATTATACTGTGTGTTTTGGGTTTTTTTTTTTAAAGTCGAAAAGCATATTGAGTTGAATTAGTGAATTACCTATATGATGATTTTCTTACCTTAATGACTAATCGGTTGTTGATCACTCTCCCTTCTTTTACCTCTTTGAGTGTGAGACTTTCGCAAATCCCACCTCTTCCAGCATTTTGGAAGAACACTTCTGCAATGAGGTAGTTTCTCATCAGCAAGATCGTAGAGACATCAATGGTGTTGATTGTGCACTGTGCAATTTTTTCTTCAGAATTTATAAAAATAAAAGAAAAAAAGTAAAGCAAGATTTACTTGTAGGACAGTGGACAATGGCATATATATCAATCTATGGAAAAGAAAGTAGTTTATTTGGGATAAGACACTTATTCTGATTTTCTCCACAGGATGGTATTTTGAACTTATTTTCTCATTCCCTCCTTCCATCTATTTCCTTACCGCTTTCTTTCTCTTTATCTGTCTCTCATTTATTCTTCATCTTATCTGGCATGTTAATTTGTGTCCACTCTTTTCGACCTATGTCAAACCTCATTTGTTTATAGTACATTTTTTTTATTGATGCCATATTCGGGAAGTAATTCAACTTGTAATTTTTATCCTCTCTCTTTAGCACATTCATGTGAAGATGAAGCACTTGGAATTGGAAGGGGAAAAAAAAAACAATACTGTGCATCACTATTTCATGCATATCCTTGAAATCAAAATAGAAATCTTTATTCTAATGTATTATCTGCTAAAGACACCTGGTCTTGGGCTTTCATGGGGAGTGATTTATTATTTGCCCACCTCAGAAAGGCAACTGAAATACCTGTAATAAAGTTAGATCTCTAGAGCACAGGAACCCCACCAAAGACATTCTTTGGCCTACTTTAGGCATTGTCGGGCCAGGGAAGGTGAGATAATGACTTTACCATATGTGCAAAGGGTTGAGTATACAGCGCATTATATAAGGTTTGTCTGTCATAAAACTCATAGTGATGGACAATACCTGTTACTGGGTAAGCCCTCCAGTGGTTTCAAATTTCCCATGAAAGCCCATGATTGAGCATCTTTATTGCTGCCGGGATCAAGAAAATATATTTAATACAGATTAATATAAAACAAAAACATAAAAAACACTAACAAGTTAGTGTTGCATTCCTCATCAGTGACCAGGATGCAACTGCAGTTGTTTAGTTGAAACTGTCCGCTTCTGAACTGGATAATTGACCACAAAAGTTTACACACCATTGTTGGCTTTCAAGATATTTGATCAATTTTTGGTATCTGTACAACCTTCTATCAACAAAGCAATCATGGAAGTACACAACATAAAAATAATTAAAACCAAAATTCTTAAGCAGTTGAACTTTACGATAGCAAGGATTATGAAGCACATTGAGTTATATTTTTACACTGCTTTTTTCCAATTTGCAGATTATCATCAATTTTGATGTTTCACCAACCACGTGTTTGTAAACTTTCGGAGTCCAGTTTTACAAAGGACAGTCCTCAACAAATCACTTGATTTTCAGAAAATTGGTAACCAGACCTCCTTGGAGTTTGCCTAAAGGCAATGGAAATACAAAATGTGAGCGACAGGACAGTCCCAACAGGTTGTTCATCTTTGTTTTGTAAGTGGGGGTTGATTATTTACCATGTTACCTTGGGACGGAATATTTTGTATTTCTCCATGCCATACTTGAAAGGACATTTGTTCCCAATTTACTGCAAAATGGAGGACATTGGGTTAACACCATCAAGTGATTTGATATGGACATAAACATGACCACTTCTGGTCAGACGGACTTCAACAAAACTTACTGTTATGTGAAAATTTAGGTGCTTAACAAGCTATTCCATTGGCATGTGCTGACATAACTATACAACAGATATTCTTCCTAAGAGATAAACTAGAAACTTCCTATCTGCTGCGGAGGAAGCAGTGGCCATGCCCAAGTGGAAGGAGATGCGTTGCGCTGTTCAGGTGGCCAAGAGCAGGATCTCATTTTGTCAGGGCATGGGATGGTATAGCCAGCAAGGCAGGAAAGGCAGGAGGGATTTGGTGGTTGAGGCGGTTATTGTAGAAGAGGAGGAATGCCAGCTGGCAGTGGCTACGCAGAAGGGAGTGCAGGGGGCGTGCATGGACTTGCTAGGTGAGCGTGGAGCATCGGAAGGTCTCATGGTACGAACTCAGAACACTGTCCTCCAAAGCAGTGGGCCTCATAATCAGCTCCACCTCCGATTTCTTGCCGACAGTGATTTGAAGAGATAGGAGTGTGTGGAAGCTGCAGGGTTTAAAAAGGTAAGGGGGTCGGGAGTGTCAGCTTGTGAAGGGTTATTTCAGGTCTACATACATGCAAAGACAACAAGGTATTGAAGGAGATGGAGGGATTGTCAATGGCAGTGATGGAAGGGAGAAGAAGTAGGGGCATCCAAAAGTGTAGAGGATCCGATTGTAAAGGAGTGAGCGAGATAAGGTACGAGGAGACGGGGGCAAGGGGGTGGTGTGGATAACTGGTAGATGCAGGTGGATGAAGAATATCGTACAATGCCGGTGGTGACGGTCACAGCCATGCGGCCGGACATGATGTTATTGGCTAGGTCAGTATGGGAGATCGTCATGGTGGAATTGATGATTACATGGGAGACAAGAATGGATGAGGCAAGAAAAATGAAGATGGTCAGGTATGCTGGACTGAAGGTGGGGTGTGAGCAAAATGTGTGGAGAGGTTGGGTGCAGGAGGTTTGCTGGATATTCGTTGAGAAGGTGGAGACGGGCTATGGGGTTGAGTGGTAGGGATGAGGAGGGGTGGGGATTTGTACAGTGGCTGGGACGGGATCTGCATGGATTGTTCGGAAAAGCTTGTAGAGGTGTCAGTAGGCGTGCTGTGTAGGGAACCTCAGCGCAGCACCGGCCAGCCAGAGGGAGGTGTCCAGTACTTAAATGGTCGAAAAACTGGTGATCCTGGTGTGCTGTTGATGACCCATTGACATTGGCAATACAGACAATGCATGGCATACATGGACAAGTTCATCCAGCGGACTGACAACAGTATTAACAGCACATAACACAAAGAAATGACAAAAAAAAAAGAGTTAGGCAAGGCATCTAGCAAGCAAAGGGGAGTCCACCCGAAAAAAGTTTGTTTCAATGGAAGCAGCAAAGTCAGAACGTATATGCCAGTAAAGAAGTTATAGAGTAAAAAATGAATAATGTAAATATTTCAAATGAACCCGGTATGTGTGAATTTAAACCACGTTTGCAATGTGGTTTAAAATATGTTGGCCTCTCACACCTCATGTTATTCAAAAAACTGCTGATTTTTTGAGGAAATAACTGCAGAATTTGAAGACCTACGGCAGTTCATCTTAAAAGATTTTATGACGTCTATAGTTTTGAATGATTAATAATAATACTGTGTTTGTAAATGATAGTTACATAACTTATGATTCTAGGTTTTTTTCTCTTTTCTATTAAACAAACTAATGTCAAGTTGGACCACCCTTTCCATATGACAAAAGTTACAAATAAAAGACACGAAAAAATATCTTATAATTGGGAAAAAAACATTAAAACATGCAGTGATAATTCATAATAATATACAAAAATCAAGGAAAATGAAACAAGTTTAGAAGATGTTAGTCGAATTCAAATACATAACCATGTAGTTTGCTGTTCATTTCTTGGGGTTTCTTACCAAGAGCTTTAGTGGACCAATCTTGAAAGAATAAGCACTAATGCACAAAAATATTGGAACGAATTACAAATGTATTTAATAAGTATTTGAAGAAATACTTGCAGTTTGAACATCCTTTAACAATTGAACAAGTCCTGAAAATAGTATTCCTATTTTTTAAAAATTATTTACTTGTCCTGTTAATACATCATTTCTATAGATTATAAGAAATCAAAAACCTACAATGAATAATGGATATTTATGTGCAAATTATTCTTATTGCATTAAATCATTAACGCCGAATTAATCCTATTCTCGAGAATATAGATGTAGGTTATGTTCAGAAACATCAAAATATTGTTTTGAAATATTAAATTTAATTTAGTCCATTTTGGAAATTTGATGCATAGTGTACAACTTATCACATATTTTGTTATAAACAACTTGCAATGTTGAATAGAGCAATGATAATTAAATGCAAACGTAATGATAAATTTATGATTTGGAACAATATGTTTCCAGCAAGAAGCCAATTTCGCAGTGACAGGGGTGCTTCTTGGAGGGGTCCGCCCACTTGACCGAAGGCCCGCGAGGCTGAAGGCCCGTGAGACCGACTTTTTTTTTTTTTGTATCTTATTTTCCTTCATCAGGTGCCGCGGTCGAGTGGTTTAAGGCGCCTTGTTGCAGCGGCGTAACAGGTGCCTGTTATCAGAGGGGGAGGGGGGGCAGAGCCAAATATTTCCCGGTAACTCCGTCTAGAATTAGTGGCGTAGCTAGGATTTCAGTTTAGGGGGCGGTAGTGAGCATGGGAAGCGCGCTCCCAAGGGGGTGCAGGGGAGGGGGGAGTGTCCCCCGCGAGAAGTGCGGAAGCTCCGACGTTCCTTTGACTCGTTCCTTGTCTGCTCCCGCTCATCTTAATACGTCCTCTGCCTGTTATCTGGGGGGGGGGGGTGGGGGCAGAGCCAAAAATGTCCCGGTAACTGAGTCCAGAATCAGTGGCTTTGCTAGGATTTCATTTTAGGGGGGCGGTAGTGAGCACGCGAAACACTTGCGAAACACTTTACTGAGCGCGCGAAAGGCGCTCCCTATAAGGGGAGTTTTCCCCCTCCCCGCGAAGCACGGAAGCTCCGATGATTTCTTCGAATTGTTCCTTGTCTGCTCCTGCTCTTCTTACGTTTTCCCCTTCTTTTTCTTTCTTTCTTTTTTTTTTTGGTTGGCGTTTTTTTTTATGGGGGGGCGCGACCGCCCCTGCCCCCTTTGCTACGAGGGTGTAATCAATTAATAAATATAGATGTTCATTTATTCATTCATCATTCATGCGTTCATTCATTCATTCATTCAGCTATTCATTAATATTTATTCCTTTTTTAATATCAATTTTCTGAGATAAAATTTCAGCTTCTGCCGGAGTATTAACTTATTAGACTTGGAATAGTTTGCAAAAATGTTTTTCATGATACTACGAAATCGGACACCCCATCCCGTCTCTCACTTCATCGTCTAACGAAATCATGCCAAAGTCTCTGAAGAAATCTACAAAACCGTGGTGAAACCAAAAAATGTTACAACAATTAGAACATAATTCTTAATGAACTGACGAACCAAAATACAGTGGTGCCGCATCCGTAGTGGGCTGTTCCAAATTACAAGCTTTTCTTTTTTTAAAGAAATATTCTAACCCTATTTTGCATATAAACGCACACACTCATCCCACCCACTGATAGACACAGAGCACGCTCAAATGAATTGGATATTCTTCCAAGTTCTTTTCCTCTATACTTTTCTCACAGCTCATTTTACTTTCAATTTCTCCTATCGTTCCTCTTGACATTCCCCCCTCTCTCTCTCCCTCTCTGTTCTCTTCCAATTATGTTAACATCTTGATTCCTAAATAAACGCCCCCTCTCTGCACCCCCCCCCCCCTCCCCAGAGAGCCCGTTTCACGCGCTCAGTAAGTGTTTCGCACGATTCGCATGCCCACCACCGCCCCCTAAAATGAAATCCTAGCAACGCCACTGATTCTAAACTTAGTTACCGGGAATTATTTGCCCCCCTCCCCGATAACAGGCAGAGAACGTAAGAAGAGCGGGAGCAGACAAGAAACAATTCAAAGAAACGTGGGAGCTTCCGCACTTCGATTTTTTGGCTCTGCACCCCCCCCCCCCCCCCCGATAACAGGCAGAGAATGTAAGAAGAGCAGGAGCAATTCGAAGAAAACGTCGGAGCTTCCGTGCTTCGTGGGGGAGGGGGAAAACTCCCCTTATAGGGAGCGCCTTTCGCGCGTTCAGTATTAAGTGTTTCGCAAGTGTTTTGCGTGCTCACTACCGCCCCCTAAAATGAAATCCTAGCAAAGCCACTGATTCTGGACTAAGTTACAGGGACATTTTTGGCTCTGCCCCCACCCCCCCCCCCCCCCCGATAACAGGCAGAGGACGTATTAGGATGAGCGGGAGCAGACAAGGAACGATTCGAAGGAACGTCGGAGCTTCCGTGCTTCTCGCAGGGGACACTCCCCCCTCCCTGCACCCCCCTTGGGAGCGCGCTTCCCGTGCTCACTACGCCCCCCCTAAACTGAAATCCTAGCTACGCCACTAATTCTAGACGGAGTTACCGGGAAATATTTGGCTCTGCCCCCCTCCCCTCTGATAACAGGCACCTGTTACGCCGCTGCAACAAGGCGCCTTAAACCACTCGACCGCGGCACCTGATGAAGGAAAATAAGATACAAAAAAAAAAAAAAAAGTCGGTCTCGCGGGCCTTCGGTCTCGCGGGCCCTCGGTCTCGCGGGCCTTCGGTGAAGTGGGCTGTCACCTTCTTGGATACCATCCTTTTGATGTCTTAAAAGTATTACTACTTTAAAAGTGTGACATTTGTAAAGGGTTGACATGAAAAATATAACCGTGGGCCTGTTGCATAAACTTATTATAATAGTAACTTTGCTATTATAGTAACTACAGCCAATCAAAATCCAGAAAGTTACTATAATAGTAAAGTTACTATTATTGTAAGTTTTATGCAACGGGCCCCAGATGTCATTTAGGAACTTCATACATGACTAAGGGCTCAAAATGTGGCGGAGGCAAAAATTACAGGGGAAATATTATAAAATCATAAGGTGAATGAAGACAGTGAGAAATAACACAAGATAATTTTTTTTAACATGTAGGAAAATAATTCAAATGTATAAATAAACCATAAAATTTTTTTGTAATATTCATAATAAAACTTAGAAAAATCACCAAGAAATGGGGAATGAGATGAGAGAGGAATATATTCTGAAATAGATCAGCTACGACAAGAAAATATTCATAAATACATGTAGATGCAAAGTGATAAACATATAGGATTGGAATATACATTGAAAAATAAAAACGTATGGAGTTATGAGAGAGGATGCGTAACATTAAAAAAAAATCGTTGAAAATAATCTTTGAATGGGAATAAAAATACACAGTGATAAATATGAGTTCGTGGGAAAAATATTGATAGCTGGACGAAAAGCTGTCGTGTACAGCTGAAAGAAAATGAAATGAAATCATAACACGATCAAGCAATACAAATCCATCACTACCCTCAGTGATGGGTCTGGATATAGCGCTGTGGTAAAAGTCTTTTTTTCCCGCTACACCCTGTACTGAAAACACACACCAGCATCAAATTGGGGGAAATTAAGTGATGCCTTACACTTACAGAATTCGAATTGCACAAGCAATATTAAAATGTTTATTAAGAATAAAAATATATTTGAAATCAAGCAATAGAAATATATTTGCATTTTGGTTTGTCCTGCATCCTGTTCTCTAATGTTAATTAGAACGTAAAATGATCACCACTTACCACGCATGTTAGATTTAAGTAGAGCCTCCCTCTCCTTAATAGGGGCTTTCAACCCCTTCAGAAAACCTTCTATGCGTAGCTCGCATCGGTGCAGAACTTCATAACTTAGATGTAATATTGGAAGCTTAAGGCCTCCATCTCCCACTCTTGTCATCAGGAAGTGTACAGCCTTCTTTAATGAGCTTAGATATTTGTGGAGGGATTTGGGGCTAAATTCTCTAGGTTCTGAAGAACCCTGTATGCACGAAGTGGGATAAATTTTTTCTCTAATTAATCGCAATTACTTCACACTGCTTACAATATTAAGGAGATCACAAACCATGTTTGAAGAAGAAAGTGACATGTTACTTAAAGCATGTTATTTATTTGTGCGACATGCTAGTATGAATTCTAGTGATTAATCCCTGCAATGAGATTGCTGAATGATTATGATTCTTAAGTTGTATTGAGTTCCATGAGGAAATTAAAATTAATTCAATAAAAATTGTCTGTCACAAAAAAGGATTTTATTTCATTTTATGAAATTAAAAAAAAAACAAAAACATCTATCAAAGATCATCTAACCGTATCAAGTTTCCACTTACATGAATTGTCTCAAAATGACCATCATTGAGCTCAAGGGACCAAAATAATCTTGCTTCATTAATCAAAATCAGAGAAAAATTTTTAATATTTTATAAAAAAAAAATATGTTATCTTATCTTATGAATTCTAACATCAAACACAGTTCATCTCCTTTTCAGTACATTATATGTAGTTTTCAAACAATTCCTGATCATGGAAATACTCTCAGACATTCAAATATTCACTTTCAATTTGCAGAAAAGAAGTAGGATGTAAATGTAGAGCCGATATACACTGATTGAGCATGAGATTAAGTCTTGATTCTCTCAGTACAAATTTAAGATCTCTCTCATCACAATCAGCAAAACATGAATGAATTCAATTATGAAGGAGGGTGGTTGTTTTACCACAATGAAGTCTGCTTGCTTTAAAAGAGATGATACAGAATAAATGTAGTCAAATCAGGTTAACTTTCAGCTTCTCAGTTAATGAAGAAGGAAGATCCACATCTCACACTGTTGATAAATGAAATTGAAGAAGTGTGGCTCCCAAGATGCATAAAAATTCATCTTTACTTGTAAAATAACATCTATAGGTCAAAATCCCCAAAGCTCCAAAATTTGCTCAGCTTACCCAAGATGGAGGAAGATTCCAAAGTGAATTGTATCTGTGCAAAGCAAGACGAATTCAAAATGGCAGAATCCAAGATGGAGGATGAAACCAATATGGAGGGCAAACTCAAGATGGAGGGCAAATCTAAGATGAAGGGTATGCATGTATATGTATGTGTATATATATATATATATATATATATATATATATATATATATATACATACATACATACATATAACAGAATCAAGGCGAATGTCATGCTTTGATCCAACTGAATTTAATTATTTCCACAAATTTCATATACATATATACATATATATATATATATATATATATATATATATATATAAATTCGTAACCATCCATGCAAATCATATGATTGGATTAAGATACAAACAATGAAACATGCAGAGCAGTAACAATCATAAATTTTAATGAACATGCACACAAAATCAAATTATTTGTATAAACATATGAACAATAACTCTAGGGGGGGGGAAATATGGGTTACTACTATCAAAAATCAACTTTGATAAAACTTTGATAAAAGTAATAGCACCATATCATCTGTTGAGAGACAAAAGGACGTTTAATAGTCAAACGCATTCTGCATGGCCAACTCCCAGCTCTCAACAAACGACAAAACCAAATGATATTAGAATTAACGAAACTAAGTCAAATGAACTTGTTACAGATGGGTTATTATTTTTGGTCTTGTATGCAAAAATGAATTAATTCAAGAGGAAAGTAGTTCAAACATCCAATGCAGTATGCTATATTTGGTTTGTTCAGCATAAGATTGATAATACCCAAACCATATACATTATAAGAATTGAAGAATAAAATTGGGAGCTACTATACAAATTGCAAAATCTTATAACTAAAATTCAGAATCTAAGAACATATTAAAAATGACATGTTAAAAAGACATATAATGCATATAGTGCATGTACATGTAAGTAGTGCATAGTAAATAGTGCATTTTCTATTGATGCACTGTTACTAGACTATATGAACTCGAAATACTAAATTATACCTTGTCCAGCTCTAAAACAAAACTGCACTTGGGATGATTTAGTATTTGTCGTGCACATAATCCAGTATAACAAAACTGGAAATCAGTAAAACAAAACTGCACTCGGGATAATTTAGTATTTATCGTGCACATAATCCAGTAAAGGCTACTTGTACATGTTGCAAAATCTTAGAACTAAAATTCAGAATCAAACTAGATGAATCTTCGACCGCGCACAGTCGAAATTTTACATGCATGCCTCACCATCGCCAGATCAAAGATATATTGTACATTCATGTTTACTCATTTTTTATTAAAAAAATGTCTTTTTAGACCTTGAGCTTTGACCTTGTGACCTCCAAATCTATGAGACCACTGCCCTTTCCATATGCATACATGAAGCCAAGTTTAAAGTTAAAATGTCACAGAGTTGATTTACATGTATCTCAAGAACAAGCAAGTTTCAATGACCTCTATGACCTTTGACCTTTGACCTTGAGACCCAAAAATAATGGCCAAGTTTGAAGTTGGTCCGTGAAATAGTTGAGTTATCGCGAGAACCATTCTAAGTACATAATGACCTCTCTGACCTTTGACCCTGAGACCCCAAAATCTAATCAGATCCTGTCCCACATGAGCTAAGTCAAATGGTTATTGAGTTATCGCGAGAACGAACCATTTCTATGTACCTAATGACCTCTATGACCTTTGACCCTGAGACCCCAAAATCTAATTAGATATTGTCCCTCGCGTGCGCGTACATGAGTAAAGTTTGAAGTTTATCCGTCAGATGGTTCTTAAGTTATCGCTAGAACGAAACAGGACGGACGGACGGACGGACGGACGGCCTGAAAACATAATGCCTCTGGCACCATGTAGGGTGGGCGAGGCATAAAAACATGACATATTAAATAGTGCATTAGCCCAGCGTTCCAACCGGAGGCATAAAACATGACATATTAAAAATGACATATTAAATAGTGCATTAGCCCAGCGCTTCTCACCGTGGTCCGCGGCCCAGTGGTGGGCCGCGAGGTCAGTCCAAAATATTTTGGAAAAAATGCTTGAATTTAGGTTGACTGTTACATCAAATTGAAATGAATTTATTAAACATATTACCATATATCACAGTTGATGGATTATTGTCGGTGCATGTGCTTAATTTTGTGAAGATTTTTGTACATCTTGGGTCGGGTATTGTGTCAATATGTCATTTATTGCAACCATACATGTAGGTCAGATTTTGTACCAGTAATTAATGTAGGTAATGTAGTGGTCCAGATAATTTGTTCTCTATTTTCATTTGTCATGTTTTATTGATTTTTTTTTTCTCATTGAGATTCTAGTGAGGTGGGCCTCAAAACATTTTCAAGAATGAAGGTGGGCCTTGAAAAAAATTTAATAGCCAAGTGGGCCTCGAGGTAAAAAAAAGGTTTGAGAAGCACTGCATTAGCCTATAATCTAGGCGGAGGATGCAGCGATTGTCTTTGCTCTTACGCTAAGCGTCTGATACAGCGAGACTATTTTCTTTGCTACGCGGAGCATCCACCGCCTATATATTATCCACTCTCTACGTAATCATATTCATGTATATTAAAAATGGCAGAATCTATGAATAATTCAACAACCGCACCAAATATGGCATCCCAATGTTACGTTTGACCAATGGATGTAAGAAGCCGCAATGAAAGGTAAGCACTAAATAGTACCAATCCTGCAGACGCAAGCTCATAAATATTCTTAAATATTCATAGGATTAGGATTAGGATTAGGATTAGGGTTAGGATTAGGGTTAGGGTAGGGTTATGGTTATGGTTAGGATTAGGGTTAGGATTAGGATTAGGGTTTCAGCTTGCGTCTGCAGGATTTGGTACCTATAGTGCTTACCCAATGAAAAGATCTCGCTCGTCCATATTAGCAGACGGGGGGTGTAATCGGGAGATAGGGAGATAAAAATGAAAGCCTTTAAACTTACATTTTTCTTGGACTGAACAATGGTCGTAATCAAATAATTTTTTATTATGTATTTGACCAAAAAAATTTTTGTTGGTATTTCAAAGGAATAACGTTATCAAATTTACGATGACAAATTCGTATTCCCCCAATGTTTTGAATCCATTAAATTGTCTTTTCACGACAGATTAGTCAAAGTCTAATGCATGCAATGAACTCCACACTACGTAATGTAGAGTTCAGTTATTTGATGTCAGGTAAGTTTGAATCCGTGATCGCGAAGATGATCAACAACCACAAGGGAATGATATATCGGCTCTTTCCAAATCCAGTAGGTAAGGCAATAAAAAATATCCCTGCCGTCGTCAATAATGCCACGAATAGCAGATTCTTGAAGTTCTCAGACTTTTCCTGCAGGAATGCCTAGTTGTTAGCCACGTTTCAAATTACTCGCGGAAAATCCTCGCATTGCAAATACCCGCCATCTTGGATGAAGAATGTGACGTAATGTCTTTTAAATTGCATGTGCATCCACGCGCCTCTTCTCCAAACGTATTATGATTGGTCGATTTAATTTCTTATTCATTTCTTATTCCTGAGGATTTTTCGTACGAAAAACCCCCACTGATTCATAGTCAATAAGAAAACAACGACTAAAGCAAAACAAGTGGATAATCGGATATAGCAGTCTCCCCGCATTAGATATCGCTTAAGACAATAGTCTCGCCGCATCAGACGTTTAGCGTAACAGCAAAGAAAGTAGCTGCATCCTCCGCCTAGATTATAGGCTAATAGTGCATATAAATAGTGCATGCAAGTATAGTAAATAGTTCGTGTTCTATTGATGCACCATTACTGGACTATATGAACTCCAACAAACTGTACACAGGATAATTTAGTATTTGTCGTACACATAATATTTAAAGCTATATACATGTTGCAAAATCTTCGAACTAAAATTCAGAATCTAAAAAAATTGACATTAAAAATGAATTTAAATAGTGTATGTTAATAGTGCATGTAAATAACACATGTAATAGTGCATGTAAAAAGTGCATGAAATATTTCGTCATATAATAAATATAGATAGTATTATGTGCTATTGATGCACCATTACTGGACTATATAAACTCCAAATACTAAATTATACCTCGTGCAGCTCTAAACAAAACTGCACTTCGGATAATTTAGTATTTGTTGTGCTTGCATGATACACTATGCAATATATATATATTATACATACATAAATAGTTTTATATATACATATATATATATACATATAGGAATCAGTTGGTGGTATATATATATGTTTATATTATATATATAGATACATATATATAGAGATATATACATATATAGATATATATATATTATATATATCTACATTATATATAAACTATAAAGGTAATACTGTTCTTATATCTACACATGTATTTGTGGTACATCTTCCTCCTTAGAGCATATGGCACTCATGAGGTATAGCTTAAGCGAAATGAGGATGAAATACATTCCAGCCATGGATGCAAAAACTATTTTGTATAATCATAGAAAAAAAGTACAATTTTAAAGATGTCTGTGATATTTAAGCACGGAAAAGTTGAAGATTGAATTATGGGGGTAAAAATGGGTTGTGTGGTGTGAAAGCGAAAGTAACCCTTTTCCTGTCAACGGCCGGCGGGAAAATGAAGTAAATTAAGCTTTTGGAAAGTTATACTTATGATAATTTCCTCAAATAATACTAGATGTAGATTTCAAATGCCTGACCCACTAAATATCCGAATGTTCTTAAAAATTCATACTGAAATTAGATTAACTGCACAGATTTGAAATATATATAAACAAATATTTGAGCCATCAAATACTTGATGGCTCAGTCCATAATAATAAACCATACAAGATTTCAATGTCTATACTATACCTCTACCATCTTGCTGGCCTTGTTCATTACTCTCCATCATTTGCAATATGTAATGATAAAGATATCACGTACCCGGTAATTATTCATTTTTGAAAAATTGGTTTGGTTTGGATAAAAATCACACCACATGATGACGTTTGACGTTTGAAGTCACAATTCTAGCATAATTTTTAAGAAACAGGTAAATCCTTGACCATGAATAAAGCCTTCACCGCGAACAGTCAAATCTATTTTTCCTCACAATATATGCGACCATAGAATGACCTCTAAGACCTTTGACCTCATGAGCAAAAATCTGATCAGACTATTATGCCTCCGTTATTTAGGCATTCATGAGCCAAGTTTTAAGTCGATCCATCACAATGTTC
>CM057159.1:3821482-3856223 GCA_029962745.1 Echinometra lucunter
CCGCCCCCTAAAATGAAATCCTAGCAAAGCCACTGATTCTGGACTAAGTTACAGGGACATTTTTGGCTCTGCCCCCACCCCCCCCCCCCCCCCATAACAGGCAGAGGACGTATTAGGATGAGCGGGAGCAGACAAGGAACGATTCGAAGGAACGTCGGAGCTTCCGTGCTTCTCGCAGGGACACTCCCCCTCCCTGCACCCCCCTTGGGAGCGCGCTTTCCCGTGCTCACTACGCCCCCCTAAACTGAAATCCTAGCTACGCCACTAATTCTAGACGGAGTTACCGGGAAATATTTGGCTCTGCCCCCCTCCCCTCTGATAACAGGCACCTTTACGCCTACGCCGCTGCAACAAGGCGCCTTAAACCACTCGACCGCGGCACCTGATGAAGGAAAATAAGATACAAAAAAAAAAAAAAAAGTCGGTCTCGCGGGCCTTCGGTCTCGCGGGCCCTCGGTCTCGCGGGCCTTCGGTGAAGTGGGCTGTCACCTTCTGGATACCATCCTTTTGATGTCTAAAAGTATTACTACTTTAAAAGTGTGACATTTGTAAAGGGTTGACATGAAAATATAACCGTGGGCCTGTTGCATAAACTTATTATAATAGTAACTTTGCTATTATAGTAACTACATCAAAAGCCAATCAAAATCCAGAAAGTTACTATAATAGTAAGTTACTATTATTGTAAGTTTTATGCAACGGGCCCCAGATGTCATTTAGGAACTTCATACATGACTAAGGGCTCAAAATGTGGCGGAGGCAAAATTACAGGGGAAATATTATAAAATCATAAGGTGAATGAAGACAGTGAGAAATAACACAAGATAATTTTTTTAACATGTAGGAAAAATATTCAAATGTATAAATAAACCATAAAATTTTTTTGTAATATTCATAATAAAACTTAGAAAAATCACCAAGAAATGGGGAATGAGATGAGAGAGGAATATATTCTGAAATAGATCAGCTACGACAAGAAAATATTCATAAATACATGTAGATGCAAAGTGATAAACATATAGGATTGGAATATACATTGAAAAATAAAAACGTATGGAGTTATGAGAGAGGATGCGTAAGTTAAAAAAAAATCGTTGAAAATAATCTTTGAATGGGAATAAAAATACACAGTGATAATATGAATTCGTGGGAAAAATATTGATAGCTGGACGAAAGCTGTCGTGTACAGCTGAAAGAAAATGAAATGAAATCATAACACGATCAAGCAATACAAATCCATCACTACCCTCAGTGATGGGTCTGGATATAGCGCTGTGGTAAAAGTCTTTTTTTCCCGCTACACCCTGTACTGAAAACACACACCAGCATCAAATTGGGGGAAATTAAGTGATGCCTTACACTTACAGAATTCGAATTGCACAAGCAATATTAAAATGTTTATTAAGAATAAAAATATATTTGAAATCAAGCAATAGAAATATATTTGCATTTTGGTTTGTCCTGCATCCTGTTCTCTAATGTTAATTAGAACGTAAAATGATCACCACTTACCACGCATGTTAGATTTAAGTAGAGCCTCCCTCTCCTTAATAGGGGCTTTCAACCCCTTCAGAAACCTTCTATGCGTAGCTCGCATCGGTGCAGAACTTCATAACTTAGATGTAATATTGGAAGCTTAAGGCCTCCATCTCCCACTCTTGTCATCAGGAAGTGTAACAGCCTTCTTTAATGAGCTTAGATATTTGTGGAGGGATTTGGGGCTAAATTCTCTAGGTTCTGAAGAACCCTGTATGCACGAAGTGGGATAAATTTTTTCTCTAATTAATCGCAATTACTTCACACTGCTTACAATATCAAGGAGATCACAAACCATGTTTGAAGAAGAAAGTGACATGTTACTTACAGCATGTTATTTATTTGTGCGACATGCTAGTATGAATTCTAGTGATTAATCCCTGCAATGAGATTGCTGAATGATTATGATTCTTAAGTTGTATTGAGTTCCATGAGGAAATTAAATTAATTCAATAAAAATTGTCTGTCACAAAAAGGATTTTATTTCATTTTATGAAATAAAAAAAAAAACATCTATCAAAGATCATCTAACCGTATCAAGTTTCCACTTACATGATTGTCTCAAAATGACCATCATTGAGCTCAAGGGACCAAAATAATCTTGCTTCATTAATCAAAATCAGAGAAAATTTTTTATATTTTATAAAAAAAAAATATGTTATCTTATCTTATGAATTCTAACATCAAACACAGTTCATCTCCTTTTCAGTACATTATATGTAGTTTTCAAACAATTCCTGATCATGGAAATACTCTCAGACATTCAAATATTCACTTTCAATTTGCAGAAAAGAAGTAGGATGTAAATGTAGAGCCGATATACACTGATTGAGCATGAGATTAAGTCTTGATTCTCTCAGTACAAATTTAAGATCTCTCTCATCACAATCAGCAAAACATGAATGAATTCAATTATGAAGGAGGGTGGTTGTTTTACCACAATGAAGTCTGCTTGCTTTAAAAGAGATGATACAGAATAAATGTAGTCAAATCAGGTTAACTTTACTCTTCAGCTTCTCAGTTTAATGAAGAAGGAAGATCCACATCTCACACTGTTGATAAAATGAAATTGAAGAAGATAGTGTGGCTCCCAAGATGCATAAAAATTCATCTTTACTTGTAAAAATACATCTATAGGGGCAAAATCCCCAAAAGCTCCAAATTGCCGCTCCTTACCCAGATGGAGGAAGATTCCAAGTGAATTGTATCTGTGCAAAGCAAGACGAATTCAAAATGGCAGAATCCAAGATGGAGGATGAAACCAATATGGAGGGCAACTCAAGATGGAGGGCAAA
Organism: Echinometra lucunter; assembly: GCA_029962745.1. NCBI lineage: Eukaryota > Metazoa > Echinodermata > Echinoidea > Camarodonta > Echinometridae > Echinometra > Echinometra lucunter. The sequence goes on from CM057159.1 coordinate 3,824,314, forward strand.
TCTAAGATGAAGGGTATGCATGTATATGTATGTTATATATATATTATATATATATATATATATATATATATTATATTACATACATACATACATATAACAGAATCAAGGCGAATGTCATGCTTTGTCCAACTGATTTAATTATTTCCACAAATTTCATATACATATATACATATATATATATTATATATATATATATATATTATAATAAATTCGTAACCATCCATGCAAATCATATGATTGGATTAAGATACAAACATGAAACATGCAGAGCAGTAACAATCATAAATTTTAATGAACATGCACACAAATCAAATTATTTGTATAACATATGAACAATAACTCTAGGGGGGGGGAAATATGGGTACTACTATCAAAATCAACTTTGATTAAAACTTTGATAAAAGTAATCTAGCACCATATCATCTGTTGAGAGACAAAAGGACGTTTAATAGTCAAACGCATTCTGCAGGGCCAACCTCCCAGCTCTCACAAACGACAAAACCAAATGAATATTAGAATTAACGAAACTAAGTCAAATGAACTTGTTACAGAGTGGTTATTATTTTTGGTCTTGTATGCAAAAATGAATTAATTCAAGAGGAAAGTAGTTCAAACATCCCATGCAGTATGCTATATTGGTTTGTTTCAGCATAAGATTGATAATACCCAAACCATATACATTATAAGAATTGAAGAATAAAATTGGGAGCTACTATACAAGTTGCAAAATCTTATAACTAAAATTCAGAATCTAAGAACATATTAAAAATGACATGTTAAAAAGACATATAATGCATATAGTGCATGTACATGTAAGTAGTGCATAGTAAATAGTGCATTTTCTATTGATGCACTGTTACTAGACTATATGAACTCGAAATACTAAATTTACCTTGTCCAGCTCTAAAACAAAACTGCACTTGGGATGATTTAGTATTTGTCGTGCACATAATCCAGTATAACAAAACTGGAAATCAGTAAAACAAAACTGCACTCGGGATAATTTAGTATTTATCGTGCACATAATCCAGTAAAGCTACTTGTACATGTTGCAAAATCTTAGAACTAAAATTCAGAATCAAACTAGATGAATCTTCGACCGCGCACAGTCGAAATTTACATGCATGCCTCCACCATCGCCAGATCAAAGATATATTGTACATTCATGTTTACTCATTTTTTATTTAAAAAATGTCTTTTTAGACCTTGAGCTTTGACCTTGTGACCTCCAAATCTATGAGACCACTGCCCTTTCCATATGCATACATGAGCCAAGTTTAAAGTTAAAATGTCACAGAGTTGATTTACATGTATCTCAAGAACAAGCAAGTTTCAATGACCTCTATGACCTTTGACCTTTGACCTTGAGACCCAAAAATACATGAGCCAAGTTTGAAGTTGGTCCGTGAAATAGTTGAGTTATCGCGAGAACCATTTCTAAGTACATAATGACCTCTCTGACCTTTGACCCTGAGACCCCAAAATCTAATCAGATCACTGTCCCACATGAGCTAAGTCAAATGGTTATTGAGTTATCGCGAGAACGAACCATTTCTATGTACATAATGACCTCTATGACCTTTGACCCTGAGACCCCAAAATCTAATTAGATTATTGTCCCTCGCGTGCGCGTACATGAGTAAAGTTTGAAGTTTATCCGTCAGATGGTTCTTAAGTTATCGCTAGAACGAAAACAGACGGACGGACGGACGGACGGACGCCCTGAAAACATATGCCTCTGGCACCATGTAGGGTGGGCGGAGGCTAAAAACATGACATATTAAATAGTGCATTAGCCCAGCGTTTCTCAACCGGGAGGCATAAAAACATGACATATTAAAATGACATAATTAAATAGTGCATTAGCCCAGCGCTTCTCAACCGGTGGTCCGCGGCCCAGTTGGTGGGCCGCGAGGTCAGTCCAAAATATTTTGGAAAAAATGCTTGAATTTAGGTTGACTGTTACATCAAATTGAAATGAATTTATTAAACATATTACCATAATATCAACAGTTGTGGATTATTGTCGGTGCAATGTGCTTAATTTTGTGAAGATTTTTGTACATCTTGGGTCGGGGTATTGTGTCAATATTTCATTTATTGCAACCATACATGTAGGTCAGATTTTGTACCAGTAATTAATGTAGGTAATGTAGTGGTCCAGATAATTTGTTCTCTATTTTCATTTGTCATGTTTTATTGATTTTTTTTTTCTCATTGAGATTCTGTGAGGTGGGCCTCAAAACATTTTCAAGAATGAAGGTGGGCCTTGAAAAAAATTTAATAGCCAAAGTGGGCCTCGAGGTAAAAAAAAGGTTGAGAAGCACTGCATTAGCCTATAATCTAGGCGGAGGATGCAGCGATTGTCTTTGCTCTTACGCTAAGCGTCTGATACAGCGAGACTATTTTCTTTGCTACGCGGAGCATCCACCGCCTATATATTATCCACTCGGTCTACGTAATCATATTCATGTATATTAAAAATGGCAGAATCTATGAATAATTCAACAACCGCACCAAATATGGCATCCCAATGTTACGTTTGACCAATGGGATGTAAGAAGCCGCAATGAAAAGGTAAGCACTAAATAGGTACCAATCCTGCAGACGCAAGCTCATAAATATTCTTAAATATTCATAGGATTAGGATTAGGATTAGGATTAGGGTTAGGATTAGGGTTAGGGTTAGGGTTATGGTTATGGTTAGGATTAGGGTTAGGATTAGGATTAGGGTTTCAGCTTGCGTCTGCAGGATTGGTACCTATATAGTGCTTACCCAATGAAAAAGATCTCGCTCGTCCATATTAGCAGACGGGGGTAGTAAATCGGGAGATAGGGAGATAAAAATGAAAGCCTTTTAAACTTACATTTTTCTTGGACTGAACAATGGTCGAATCAAATAATTTTTATTATGTATTTGACCAAAAAAATTTTTGTTGGTATTTCAAAGGAATAACGTTATCAAATTTACGATGACAAATTCGTATTCCCCCAATGTTTTTGAATCCATTAAATTGTCTTTTCACGAAAGTTATCAAAGTCTAATGCATTGCAATGAACTCCACACTACGTAAGGTAGAGTTCAGTTATTGATGTCAGGTAGTTTGAATCCGTGATCGCGAAGATGATCAACAACACAAGGGAATGATATATCGGCTCTTTCCAAATCCAGTAGGTAAGGCAATAAAAAATATCCCTGCCGTCGTCAATAATGCCACGAATAGCAGATTCTTGAAGTTCTCAGACTTTTCCTGCAGGAATGCCTAGTTTGTTAGCCACGTTTCAAATTACTCGCGGAAAATCCTCGCATTGCAAATACCCGCCATCTTGGATGAAGAATGTGACGTAATGTCTTATAAATTGCATGTGCATCCACGCGCCTCTTCTCCAAACGTATTATGATTGGTCGATTTAATTTCTTATTCATTTCTTATTCCTGAGGATTTTTCGTACGAAAAACCCCCACTGATTCTATAGTCAATAAGAAAACAACGACTAAAGCAAAACAAGTGGATAATCGGATATAGCAGTCTCCCCCGCATTAGATATCGCTTAAGAACAATAGTCTCGCCGCATCAGACGTTTAGCGTAACAGCAAAGAAAGTAGCTGCATCCTCCGCCTAGATTATAGGCTAATAGTGCATATAAATAGTGCATGCAAGTATAGTAAATAGTTCGTGTTCTATTGATGCACCATTACTGGACTATATGAACTCCAACAAAACTGTACACAGGATAATTAGTATTTGTCGTACACATAATATATTAAAGCTATATACATGTTGCAAAATCTTCGACTAAAATTCAGAATCTAAAAAAAATTGACATTAAAAATGAATTATTAAATAGTGTATGTTAATAGTGCATGTAAATAACACATGTAAATAGTGCATGTAAAAAGTGCATGAAATATTTCGTTATATAATAAATATAGATAGTATTATGTTCTATTGATGCACCATTACTGGACTATATAAACTCCAAATACTAAATTATACCTCGTGCAGCTCTAAACAAAACTGCACTTTGGATAATTTAGTATTTGTTGTGCTTGCATGATACACTATGCAATATTTATATTATACATACATAAATAGTTTTATATATACATATATATATATACATATAGGAATCAGAGTTGGTGGTATATATATATGTGTATATATATATATATATATATATATATATATATACATACATATATATATATATATATATATATATATACATGTATATATAAACTATAAAGGTAATACTGTTCTTATATCTACACATGTATTTGTGGTACATCTTCCTCCTTATAGGCATATGGCACTCATGAGGTGTATAGCTTAAAGCGAAATGAGGATGAAATACATTCCAGCCATGGATGCAAAACTATTTTTTGTATAATCATAGAAAAAAAAGTACAATTTTAAAGATGTCTGTGATATTTAAGCACGGAAAAGTTGAAGATTGAATTATGGGGGTAAAATGATTGTGTGGTGTGAAAGCGAAAGTAACCCTTTTCCTGTCAACGGCCGGCGGGAAATGAGTAAATTAAGCTTTTGGAAAGTTATACTTATGATAATTTCCTCAAATAATACTAGATGTAGATTTCAAATGCCTGACCCACTAAATATCCGAATGTTCTTAAAAATTCATACTGAAATTAGATTAACTGCATAGATTTGAAATATATATAAACAAATATTTGAGCCATCAAATACTTGATGGCTCAGTCCATAATAATAAACCATACAAGATTTCAATTGTCTATACTATACCTCTACCATCTTGCTGGCCTTGTTCATTACTCTCCATCATTTGCAATATGTAATGATAAAGATATCACGTACCCGGTAATTATTCATTTTGAAAAATTGGTTTGGTTTGGATAAAAAATCACACCACATGATGACGTTGACGTTTGAAGTCACAAATTCTAGCATAATTTTTTAAGAAACATGGTAAAATCCTTGACCATGAATAAAGCCTTCACCGCGAACAGTCAAAATCTATTCCTTCACAATATATGCGACCATAGAATGACCTCTAAGACCTTTGACCTCATGAGCAAAAATCTGATCAGACTATTATGCCTCCGTTATTTAGGCATTCATGAGCCAAGTTTTAAGTCGATCCATCACAATGTTCTTGACTTTAATATTGCGAGAACAGGACATTTTCATGTACCTCTACAACTTTTGACCTTTCAACACTATTACCCCAGAATCTACAAAGATCACTATCCCTCTCAAAGCAAACCCCACGGCGCACTAGGGACAATCTCCCAAGTTTTGTTACGGCATATTACATCCTGTCACGTTTTGTTGCGGTCCCGCTAGGTTTCTCATAAAATCTAATGAATTGTATGTAAAATCAAAGAGAAATGTATAGCTTTTTGATTGCCAGTGGTTACTAATCATGCATGAATTTGACTCCTTCATGTCCTCACATGTAATAATGCCGATTTTCAGACATTTCTGTGATCATTGAAGCATAACTAGTAATGCGTTGATGATAATGGCTTGTTCGTTAATTCTCCTGATAGATGACATGATGTCTTCTAATTTGATGTATATTTCATAGTATTTCAGTTGGTATAGACCATTTCACCTCCGATTATGTATTTGGCCCTCTATCGGCGATGCCATTGCGGCGCTGGGCAAGCGTGCTGACCGCGCTTGGCTCTGTGTACAAAATGAATGTAAGATATGAGATACGCGCTGATATTGTTCCATTTACTTTATTCTAGATCAATAAAATAAAGCATGGATACATGGGTAGATAAGGTAAGACAATGGCCATATCTGACAGATGAAGGTATGATGTATTTTTGTACTTTCGATGGTTTTTCAACTTAGTTTTGTCAGTAAAAGTTCGATTGCAGCATAGAAGCCCTAGTAACGGGAGCCCTCAATCTTACCCTGTTTATAAAGTCATGTTTTCACTCGTTAAATTTTACGCCAAAGTACATAATGATAATGTTTCTTGACTTCAAAGTCCTTTCTGTTTTTCAACTCTATATTTAATTGTCTATCACTTCCAAAAGAAATTAGACATGGAAAGTCCTCGATGACGTAATAATGACATCATGCAAACTGACGTACGTGTTGAAAACAGCGGATAGTGGTTTCGCAAAGTGACGTACGCGGGAACGTCACTACGCGAAAGCTTTTAGCTGTCGGCAAAGTGGAGGACGAACTGTCGTACGTATATCAATCTTCAGTAGATGGTAAGTAATCGATTTAAAAAAACGTCTCCATCCCAGATTTAAAAAGATTATTAAAAAACTAGTCACGGACAACATATAGATTTGTGTGAAATATCAGTGTAAAAGTATTTCCAAGGATTATAGGGGAAAACGAATACGTAGCCCCACCTGTTGAAAAAATTGTTATCATAAAGTAGATCTGCTCCGTGTTCGAATTTGGCTAGGCTACGACTCGAGATCGTGGCAAGACGGTCAGTGCTAAAACTGTTCATTACCCAGCAATATAGCTAAGGCTAAAGCTAAGAACCAAGACACTGTAATTTTTATTTCATAAAGGTATTGCAGGAGTTTAATTCGAAATTTTCAGCCTAACAACAGGCCTAATTCATACTCATAGTCATAGTCTATCTACATAGACTACAATACATTAACTTTGTTAGATCGAGAAACGGGCCAGGGGTGGGGCCCAGTACAGATCAATATCATGAGTAGGTCTGTATATGACCTACATAATGTAACTGTCAGAGGTTAAAGGTAATAATATACTATACATACAAGATGTGACTCTTTAAAAGGATGAACTAATACTAGCTATCTTGGCATAGATCTACCCAGGTAAAACTCAACTGGAGCCTGTAGAAATTAGATTGTGCAAAATTCTCTGAAGAAAATAAGCAAAAGATAAGAAATTCGTATTACGATCTTGGCAGTTTGCAAAAACAACGGCAAGTCATTAGAATGAACATTGATGTGAAGAAGAAGAATAAGGGAAAATCTGTAATTTCCTATTTTCTTCCAGATCCTCCTGATGCCTTTGGTCGTCTTCCCGTATGCAAGCAGATGTTCCTTTCCACCCTTGGAATCTCTGAGCGACAAGTGAGAACCGTCATCCAAAAGACATTACCTTGTGGAATAATCGAAAAAGACAAAAGAGGTGGAAGGTCTTTACGAGATTCGAGAAGGGATGTCCAGCTCTATCAGGAAGTAAAAGATCACATTGACAAGTTTCCTCGCGTGGAATCACACTACTGTAGATCAAGTAGTACCTGTCAATACCTCTCCAGTGACCTGAACCAGTCTCTTATGTACAAGATGTATCGTGAAGAGTATCCGGAAGGTGCTTCTTTTTCTTTTTACAAGAAAGTACTTCAAAGCCTCAACCTAAGATTCCATAAACCAAAAAAAGATCAATGTGGCCTATGCATGACGTACTTGAAAGCCAATGAAGAGGAGAGGGGACCAATCAAAGAGAGATATGAAAAACACATCTTGGGAAAAAACACGGTTAGACTTCTGAAATATGAGGTAAAACGGTTGGCAACTGAAAAGAGTGACAAGGTATCTGCAGGGGTTTTTGATCTACAGCAGGTGATCTTCTTACCCAAGTCTTCTCGCTCTGAACTGTTCTATAAACGCAGACTCTCTAACTTCAATTTCACTGTCTATGACCTACATGATAGACGAGGTGTTTGCTACTTGGCCCATGAGGGACTCACCAAAAGAGGAGCATGTGAAATTGCATCACACCTCCTTCACTATCTTGCCAATTTAGATCGCTCTGGCAACGAAGAGGTACACTTGTTTAGTGACGGGTGCATTGGACAAAATAAAAATTCTATTGTCCCTGCCATGATGCTACACTTTCTTCGTGAGACTGCAAAGTCAATTCACACAATCACCCTGAGGTTCTTCGAAACCTCCCATGGACAAAGTGAGGGAGATAGCATGCATAGCACCATCGAGCGTGCTTTAAGACAGGTAGAAGAGATATTTGTTCCTGCACAGCTCGTCACCATTTGTCGAATGGCAAGGAAGGATCCTGCACCGTATGATGTTGTATCTGTTAAAACCACAGACATAATCGACTGGAAGACCTACAGTCAGAAACTTGGATTACTTCGTGTACGTACCTCAGACAAGGGTCAGACGATAGACTGGACGAAGTTCATGGCGATACAAGTAACGAAGATGGACCTGAATGCGATACGATTCAAGTACTCTCACACAGATAATGACTTTGACAAAGTCACATTGCCAACCATGCGTCAAGTTTCAGAAGAAGTGTTGAAGCCAGAGTTGCTCTATGCTGGCGGACCCCCAAAACTTTCACTTGGGAAGTACAGAGACTTGACCACCCTGCGTACGGGGGATATGCCAGTCATTGCCCATCCAGACCAGCAGAGATTCTACGAACTCCTTCCCCACTAAGTATGTATGCCCAGTAGGATTCTTTCCTATGATGCCTGCCGTCGTCATGCTTTCCTACTGTTTAAGAGATTAAGTGCAGTGTTGTGAATGTCGTTTTATTTATTTCTGCAGACAAAACTTACAGATACCAGGGTTGGGCTCAATTACAGAGTAACTGATTACATTTTTGAGTAATTGTAATTGTAATTGTAATCGAAGTTTTGAAAGAGAAATTGATCTAATTGTAATTGAAACATTGTAAGTGACTCAAATTACTCATAATAACATTCAATTACTTTACAATAAACTGACTTTTTTTTCTTCAATTTAATCTGGATTCCTTCTTTCTCTTTCCTCAAAGCTAGTACTCTCTGGAAATGGAATGTAACCACATTCTTTTCCAATGGTGTGGAGGAAAGAGAAGGCACCATAGGAATCACAACACATTATATGTTTGCAAGAAATGCACAAATTTTCCATTATAAATATTTGCTTTCTGGTTTGCATGTTATTTGACAAAGCAATTGAATTTACATACTTTGTATTTTCATTATAATTTTTCTGCGGCAAAATATTTCTTCTTTTTTTCAAATCCCTAATCTGGAAAGGAAAAAAAAATATTTGATATATTTCACACCCAAACACATGTACTCGCACCCTTTATAAACAGACATCACAGAATTCGAGGCAGTGGCTAGCAACCCCCCCCCCCCCCTATTTTCGAATACTGCTGATTTGAATTATTTCAAGGCAAAATACTCAGCTGACCAGCAGAGAAAAGGTTTAAAACTTGCATTATGCATTTTAGCTTACAACAAAAGCTTACAAGCTTTTGATTTCTCAGTTTCACTTTTCGCTTCATTTGGGGTCTTCAAAGAGAATGTTTGGCAAAATCAATGCATTCTTAATTAAACATTAAACCTTTATCTTGTCATTTTTTTCTGCACTACAAACAAATTGATGTGATTCGTGACTTTATATAGAGATTAATTGAAATTGTGACTGTAATTGAATGGAATTTATTGAATTTAAATTATCAGTATTAGTTTGACTTCTGATTATTCTATACAATGTCATTTATACTTTGATGTCTTGATAATGGATCAACGGACCTTATTGATGTTATGCACAGTGTGAAGAAGATTATTATGTACATACCATTTTGATCTGCTTAATTTTGCAGTTTCAAATGATTATTCTTGACGTGATCCTGATTGTAATTGTTATTGTTGTTATCGTTCATTGTTGTACATTTTTCTTGGGGAAGTCAACGTGTCTTATATATGAGTACAGACAAATACCTGCAGATGCTCAGAAATATTGTTTGTGAAAATTTTAGAATATTGCAGTATTAAATGAAATATACATGATTAAGCTTATTTATAATATTTAAATTTTAACTTATTTTGATCTAGTATTTAACTACATGCAAAGTATTAGATTCCATGAAGTGTAATGCATGTAGACATTCCATTATTGAAGAAGAGGCTGTAAAGGGAAATCTGAATAATTTGATTTTTTTTTTGTACATGTGTTATAGAAATCTTCAGGTATTCGAATGGAATGTAATATTTTAAAGAAGACCTTCAGTAATTCATTATTACAGGTTATGTGCTCAGTTTTAAATTTTAAAGCAATTGCTAATGCCATCCGCATTAACAGATGAATTTAGCTTTTAGTAATCATTACCTAATGACCAGTCTAGGCATGAATGCAGAGCACAAACAAGCATACCTGAAATCGATGTTTGATAATCCAGCACTCATAAGAAAATGTACTAAATAACATTGCGTATTGGTTACTATTATTGATTGAAATCAAATTTCATTAAATTTATATTTAAATTTGATAAAAGTTTCACTGAGACTTTGTTTTAACATACGAATGGAATATAGGATGGATATAAATGTAAAGTGAAGCGTCAGTGAGTGTTAAGGAAGGACATGGGGGGGGGGGAGAAAACAGGGAGAGGTAGAGAATTGAAAAGTGGAGGAGGTGAGTGAAATGATAGAGGAAAGAAAAAAGTCAGAGGAAGACAGAGAAATGAAAAGGAGAGGAAGACTAACAAAAGAGAAAGAAAGAGAGAGAGATAGAAAGAAAAAGACAGGGATACACAGAAATGGAGAGGAGAGGAAGACTAACAAATAAGAGAGAGAGAGAGAAAAGAAAGGAATACAGAGGGATACAGAGAAATGAAGAGGAGAGGAAGACTAACAAATGAGAGAAAAGAAAAAAAAGGGAAAGATAGAGAAATGAAAAGGAGAAGAAGACTAACAAATGAGAGAAAGGAAAGAAAAGAATGTTCAGTGAAAGATAAAGAGATGAAATGGAGAGGAAGACAGAAAAATAGGGAAAGAAAAAAAGAGAAATGAGGAGAGAGTGGAAGACAGACAAATGATAAAGAAAGAAAAGGCAGAGAAAAGAGGAAATAGAGCGATAAAATAAGTCAAATAACGGAGAGAAAGAACGAAAAAGACAAATGACAAGAGTAGAGGGATGGAGAGAGTCGTAAAAGAGGGAGAGATGGAAAGAAAGAGAAATGAAAAGAGGGGAGAGAGGGAGAGTCAAATGAGAGAGGGCGAAAGACAAAAAATAAAAAAGGAAGAGGGTCAAATAACACGGAGGCCAATGCGCGCATATGGAGATACGTCGGTTTGCGAAACCTTTATTTAGCGTCTCGGTGCAAATTTCAAGGACGGACGGGGATGCGTCACCCATATTTCTCTGTGAGAGCCGAGTTTTTTGGTTTCGCGAAGTGACGTACCACTTTGCTGGCTTATATCTTCTAGTTTCTTATGTGTAGCAACTGAAAATTCTTATCATCAGACAGAATGAATGCCTTAGTATGCTAGCATTCTAAAATATTTACAATCTAGTACAATAATAAGTACGAATTTATTGTTTTGAAAAAAAGAAATCTTTAAATGCGTTTTTCTCGAAACTGTCTTTTCGCATCGCGCGCTGAGATACGTCGGTTTGCGAAACCAGCGACGAGTTAGCTTCCAATTTTTAAACTTTCTCCAATTCTTGTGGCATTTTGAGCACCGCACAGCTGCGACCTGAACTTCCCTGATAATTTCTCATTGCAAATACTAAAAGAAATCTGCATATATTGGTCAAAATAGACAAAAAAAAAATCGAACGAATGTACATAACGCGCTATTGACTTGTGTACTATAAAAGTTGGAACGCCCACCGCAGTATGTCGAACTGTGTCGAATAGTCTGCTGCCCTCTTGCGTTGTGGGATAGGTCTATTAGGCCTACCGGTACTCACTGTGAAAACATTTTTTGATTAATGTCAAATTTCGGTTCGTATCAAAATGAACAAAACCAACTGACATGCTAAGAATTATTATATTAGATCTATCAATTTACATTGATAAAGTCTCACCTCTCACAAACTAAAAGAAGTAAGCCATGATCATGGCAGCATTACGAGTTATGCTTCAATGATCCCAGAAATGTCAGATAATCGGTATAGAAGTGGGCACAATGGATATTCATGCGTGCCGTGAGTGATCACGATTTGTAACTAACTGTGAACGTTAGATCGAGATGTAGACCTAGATCTACATCATGCACATGATCAATGGCTAATCTTTTCTCCTTAATCAGTTAATTTGATATACAATTCAGTAGACTTTATGAAAACTAATTTAGAAATCTTAGAAAGTCTTCTCAGAATACCGACTGTATTTAATTAAATTAACAATTATAAAATAGAGATCAAATGACGCACAAAGCTACTGCAATGCCCCGAGTCGAAGCGGGTCTGGCTCTGACCACAGTGCAGCCTGATCGAACCGCCGCCAGACTCGCCGGCTGGCGAGTCTCTCAAGATTCGCTGGAGTCTTCGAACTCATCTCAAGCGGCGTTACACCATTTTTAGAACCATAATATAGCGAAGAATCACAAAAATAAGTATAATGAATATCAATATTTTAGATCAAAAGACTTACCAGAATACCAGTTGACGTTAACTTTTAACTTTGACCTCAAATTTCAAAATTCTACCGTTAATGATATGGTAACTTTTATGCAAAAACTACTCGATAAAAAGCACCCACTAACTATGGCAAGCGGAGGGTGCAATTACGCACACGGAGAAGATTTTCGGTCTGGACCACGGATGCAAGTTGCATCGGTGGTCCGGTCCACCGACGCTTATTATGGAGAAACTTTGCATACACTAATGTATAAGGTGGACCATGGATGCAAATTGTTTGGACCACGCATGCAAACTTCCCCCCCCCCCCCCTCTCTCTCTCTCTCTCTTTCTCTCTCTCTCTCTATCTCTCTCTTTCTTCTTCTTTTACAACATTTGTTAAAATATACTTTCAAGAGTATTTTCATAGAGACATGACCTCTTTTGTGTGTAAAAGTAGGTACAAATGAGTCTGAATAAATGAATATTTACCTTAATTTTTGGTTTATTGAAAGGGATTGAAAGCAGGGTGGGACAAGAATGTGGCACTTATGACTTTTGAAATATTCATTCCTATGCATTTCTGTGTGTTAAACAATGATAATACTGGGCTACAAAACAAGGTACATGTATTTGGCACCATCCCCGTCTTTTTAGTTTTAATGCAAATAATCATTAAAAATGAGGGTGAAATGGGACACCATGGAGTTGAACTGGGACCGTAATAGGGGTGAAGTGGGACAGTCGAGGAGAGTCGGACAAAACTCTTAAAATGCTAAAATCACCATTTCTTCTGGTAGTAGTCTGAAAATAAATGCTAGGACTCTTAAAGCTAATATCAGAGGCGTCGATCCTGGGGATTTCGGGGGGGGGGGCAAAGATATCATTTTGCCCCCCCCCCCCCCAGTAATTTCCGAACCAAAAAAAAAAAAAAAAGGGAAAGAAAAAAGGGAAAGAGAAAATAAAGGTTAAGGAAAGAAGGAAGTGAAATGAAAGTGGAAAACAATGAAAAAGAAAGAAAATGGGACACTGGGAAGCGCTCGCTCGCTCGGATTTTAGTATCTTAACTAATGCTGATGATAATGACTATTCTTATGAAAGGAAATTGGTTTGAATCTACAGTTCCTATCTAATGCTATACTATTCTTCTACTCATAGGAGGTAATATAACCAAACAAGATATCAATCCAAGAATCGAACGGCCAGTTGACCTAAAAATATATACACTTTCAGTAGATAACGGCCTAGATTTATAAAAAGACATCGTTAGCTCGCTCGCTACTCTCGCTGATAAAAGCTAAAGATACAAGATGATTTCGGACACAAGTAGGTTATCATAGCAGCGAGATTCCAAAATACCATAATATTTGGGCAGCGAGGGGGTTGACAAATTTTGGTGACGAATCCATATAATATTGCCAGGATCGGTCGTTGACTTTGCCTGCTATGGTAGAAAGAGAATGGATTCGGACTGCAAGCCAGGCAGCTAAAACAGTGTCATATTCGGCACACAGGTGAACGGGTGTATTATTTTGATAGATATCATACAGGCATGACAGGTTTATAGTGTATTCTGATATATGATAGTGATGATAACATTCCGTTCTTGTGTGGCGCATATCATATTATTTTCACATTATTATATATTATGATGACGAAATAACACTTCTATCATATGGAAAAGGGTATATTTTTGCTCGCTCGCTCGTTTGATACTAATGGTTTTGAAAAGCAAACGTATTCGGTAAGTGAGATGAGACCGAATAGATAGTATAGATGTTTCATAGGCTCACAGCGTAATTTGCCGAAGGGGTTACTACTTCTACCAGCAAAAACATTGTGTGTGCTTCCTCGCTCGCTTCGCTCGCTCGTAATATTAAAAAAAACAGAGTGGTATTGGGGGCAGCAACAATGGACCAGCGATGTGACAAAATAGAGTCATATTTGGCAGCGAGGTATTAGGTGTCATACAGTGGCGTAGACAGGTTCTTACACATTGGGGATGATTTGCCGTTCACGAGAAATCGAGGATCAATTTCGTATACAGATACACACACACGCACCCGCACACGCCTGCACAGACCCCATTACACACATTTTAATTTTAACTTGTGAGCGAGGGACCCAAAATTACCATTTTTCTGGTTTTCAATCGCATTTTCAAATAGAAATTCTATAATGTGATGAGCGAGCCAAAAATAACCACTCTTTTGGTTTTCTATTGCATGTTCAAACAAAATTCTAAACTATCATGAGCGAGCGAAGCGAGCGAGCCAAAATAAGCGATTTTCTGGTTTTAAATCACATTTTCAAATAGAATTCTAACATAAGATGGCTGTTTATGACAAATTATTAAAAATTTTATTAACGATTAATTCAAATATCATTTCTTCCTTAAAAAGTGAAGGGGGGATATTTGTACACGCCATCCCCCCTCTCATAAAAGTGGGGGATATATCCCCCATCCCCCGGGATTTACGCCAATGATGCACAGACATAAATAGAAGATATACGCACCGTGACAAACGAATATTGAATATGGACTGACACACATTATTGCATATTTGCATCACGCTATATATTTTTTTTTTTTTAATTTTGTTGTTACACCACTTCAGGAAAACTGTGACAGCGCCGAAATTACCCAAAAGTAATATGAATAACTACATAAATCAGAATAACGATCGATATAGTTATGATAGTAATCGTCATTTCAGCCACATTAGCGATGATGATGATGATAACTTCTATTAACATAGGCATAATAATAATAATACATTACTAATTATTATTATTACTATTGTTACTGTTGTGGTTATAATGATAATAATTATTATTATCATTATTGCCGTTCCTATCATTTCTAAACATGTTAATTCAGTTTAATTGTATGCAAACATCCTTCCCTAAAACCTGGGGGGGGGGATGATTGTGCATGTCATCTCCCCCCCCCCCCCACCTTGTGAGGTGGGGGGATACATACCCCTCATCTCTCCCCCCCCCCCCCCCCCCCGCTGTCTACGCCTCTGGTGTCATATATGCCTGTAGTGAATTTTGATAACTAAACACTACCTTCATAACAAAAAATTTGTTATTTTTTTTGCTCGCAAAATTAAAAAAAAAACAAAAAAACAGGATGGTTCACAGTCTAGCAAGATGCGTAATTTCCCCAAATTGAAATTGCTTCACGTTGACATAGGCCTATGTTTTATATATATATATATATATATATATATATACCCATGTATATATATATATATATATATATATATATATATATATATATATATGTATTATGAATTATTTCGACATTATTTTGATATCACTTATATGTGTATATTATTTTGCCTGTTCGTTTCTTATCTGTTCAGACCTGATGAAGGCCATGTTGGCCGAAAGCTTGCCATTACAATAAAAGGACATGATCGAGAGCTACGTCAGCTTCATTCCATTTATTCTCTTTCACTGTATAATTATATATATATATATATATATATATATATATATATATATATATATACACCCCTTATTAGTTCGAAATATAAGTGTCATGATCAGTGGCGTATTGCAAGTAGGCCTACTCATCATTGTGGGGGGGGGGGGTATGATTACCCGTAGACCACAATGAATGGATATAGACTACCCACATATACATACATACATACATACTTTTTTTTTTCCATACTGTTTTATTCTGATTCCATGAACAAAAATATATAACATTTCAATTTAACATTTCAAAACGCATAATATAATATTTTACATTTCATATTTTGACTTTTTTCACTAACTTAATACAAGCATAAATCATATATAACTTAAAGGAGAAAACAATGAAATCAGTTATAAAAAATGGTTGAAACACCACTCCTCCCCCCCCCCCCCCCGCCCCAAACAAAAAGTCTTCCCTTGTACATTTGTGGAGGGCGATTTATACATGGAATACAAGAAAAGAACAAACAAAGGAGACCCAAATCCAATACAAACCAATAAACAAATAGATATACTGAAACTAGGATTCCCTTAAAAAATACATATAATATGCCTAACACTTTTCCTTTCATGTATCAAATATTCAACAATGATTTAAAACTACATGAGATTACTTGGCTTGCACTCATCAAAAACAAAGCAAATCAAAAAAAAGAAATCGATGAGTAAAAAAAAAAAAACATCCTAAAGAATCACCCATCCCAAAGGAAAACTTCATTATCCCTCCCCCCAAAACACACATACATACACCCATATATACACCCCCCCCCCCACACACACACACACACTCAACTGCACCGTAGGAGCGTATGTGGGTGTTTTCTTATAGCACATAATGCTCCCAGAAAGTCCCTATAGGCCAATTCCACAACGCGAGTTGGCAGCAGACTGATCGCCTTATTGCGGTGTGTACAGTACATATTAAGTCGATAGAGCGTTATGTACATTCGTTCGATTTTTTTCTATTTTGGACCAACATATGCATATTTCTTTTAATGTTTGCAACGAGAAATAATCAGGGAAGTTCAGATTGCAGCTGTGCCGTGCTCAAATGCCACAACAATTGGAGAAAGCTAAAAATTGGAAGCTAACTGAGTGCGAAATTCACTCGCCTTTGACTCATGAAGCCCGTTTGTGTGAGAAGCCGTACTCCCTACACAGGTTTCCTGACAAAACTAAGGGGAAAAAGTAACAAAAGTACAAAAATACATCATACCTTCATCTGTCAGATATGGCCATTGTCTTACGTCATCTACCCATGTATCCATGCTTTATTTATCTATCTAAAATAAAGTTAATGAAACAGTATCAGGCATATCTTATATCTTTCATTGATTTTGTACACAGAGCCAATTTTTTACACACCGTGGGCGTTGGAGGGCCAAATACATAAATCGGAGATGGAATTGGTCTATACGCTTTACATTAAGGTAAGTTGAATATCGATACTGTTAACGCTTGCACGCTGATACTTTAGTCAGATCAGCTGTCATGGCTGTCAGAGAACTCTGAAAATCATCTTATATTAGAAAGATCATTGCAATGATTAAGGGGAAATACTGGTCTGGGGTATATGATCATGATTGTGACCGATTCCTTTGTATCCTTGTGGGTATTAGGATTTAGATATACATTGGCAAGTTTGATAGTAAAGCCCGTTAAACACCCTCGCTAAAAAATAAAAAAAATAAGAGTGAACGCGTTCACTCTGTTAAGGGTGAATTTCAGAAGAGGGTGCATTTAGAGTGAATTAAGAGTGAATTAAGAGCAAAAACTGTGGTATTCACTCTTTATTCACTCTTTGAGGGGTGACCTCAGGGAGTGAATTAAGAGTAAATATTGTGATATTCACTCTATATTTATTCTTTTAGGGGTGACCTCAGGGATCACTCAAGGATTGTGAGTGAATAAAGAGTGAATATCACAATTTTTACTCTTAATTCACTCTTTATTCACTCTAAATGCACTCTCTTCTGAAATTCACCCCTAACAGAGTGAACGCGTTCACTCCTTTTTTTTGTTTTGTTAGAGAGAGAGGCACTACACTCCCCTAGACCACTATTGAGTGAGTTTTGGAGAGCTAGATCTCTCCCCCATGTACCATTCCAGATATCTCACAGACTTTTTGACTCCGTTGTCCTCACCAACTCCAAGCCAAACCCTCGCATACATGCCGCCCACACACTAACAAAAGCAAATTATTTTTTACATGGAGAAGTTGGTGACAACCAATTTATCCAGAAGTTTGTATAGGTCATGACAAACTCACAATTTTATAGGTCCCCAACTCATTTTTTTTTCCTGCCTCGCGGTCTCATCCCTCCCTCTCTCTATAAACTCTTTCTATCGCTCGTCTTCTCTCATGTCTCTCTCTCTCTCTCTCTTTCATACTTTCCCCGTCCCTTTTCTCTGCCTATTCTCTCCCCCGCTCCCCTCTCTGTCTCCTCTCTTCAGACAACAACATGCCCTCTTAAATTCCCCCTACAAAAATAGGAATCAAGAAAATGAAATATCAGGTTCAAGCTTGTTCAATACAGTAGACACACATACGGTACAGACATCATGGACATGATGGAACTCGGTGTGGGCTAATAAGTTTCATTTATTTTCCATGCAAAGCGGCGCTGTGTTGCGTGTTCATATGCAGACGTATACAGTATACATAAAAACAAGACGTAAACATGTAAACATTAATAAGAAACAAATTGAAATGGCGTATAAAAGTGGCATGTAGGTAATAATGACCTAAAGAAGTTAATTAAGTCATTGTTAGCACTATCATTAATGTGTTAATGATTCTGTTATGATTCTATATGTAGTAATATATTGTTAACTAAAAACCATTACATTCATATAGGTTCTTACTGGCTTTCTTGATTTTGAAATCAATTTCAACAATTTTTTTGCGTCAAATAGGACAACGACAATGGGTTTCAGTTTCAGTTCCCGATCTGATAGCAATGGCCTTCTTTTTAGTTGCCATGTCACATAAAATCACAATGTAAAGTGCTTTTCTCAGGGCTTGCATTTTGAATGATAATTATATATGACATCATTGACATGTTTAGTATTCCAGTTGATAGAGAAATCCGAATAAGAGAAGGCGTATAAACGAGGTTGGACTGTACATACATGTAAATATTTGGCCCAGTGGATAAGTCTCCGGACTTTGAACCACAAGGTCCGGGGTTCGAATCCCTGCCGCGGCACTAATGTCCTTTGGCAAGATATGAATCTACACTTGCCACGTCTTTCGGATGGTGACGTTAAAGATCGGTCCCAGACGTAAATAATCATAAATTATTTGATTGATACACGTCTGTCAAAACCCAATTCGAGAGAGACATTAGATTCAGATTGCGTGGTGGATACAATTTTTTACTATTTTACATAGAAATGTAGTTGATAATATGACAACAGTACATCCACACAGTTCCTTCAGTGTGAGGCACAGCGTTAAACTGACCACAGTGTATACAGAATCACAAAGTTTATATTACAGTGTGAACAAAACTGCACTTTGCTTACAGTTGTTTCGAATTCGCTGAAAACCCATATTTTCTTCTCTTTGTATTTTTTAATTAAACACCGACTTGCACAGCTTACAATGCACATACATGTAAATGTAGAACGACTACAGAACATCACAGTTGGACTAAACCTACTCACAATATTTTGAACAATTTCCAAGTAATAACTATACTGTATGTGAAAACAATTACTTCCGCACTCTCTGTGCAGTAAAAGACATCAGTTACATACTTCGATCACAGTGCGTTCATAATTATAAACCACACACTGTTGACAAGAATTTTCATTTCCACTCTATGAAAAGATCATTGTTGTCAGAAATCTATTTACGCATTGCATCTTATGTTGTGCACTACAAAGTAAAATTGATTATATACGACTGAAAATGGTTAATAAATTAAATCTTAATATAGGTTTTTCAGGTCAGTTTCATAATTTTGTCATTCAAGTTCATATTCCGAGCATTCAATTTCCCGCATTTTATGCATGTCATGCTCGCAGCTCTGAATCGGCTTTCATATTCATAATTCGGTCATTCAGCATGTTCAGATTCACTATCCAAGCAATTATTGTTCATTTACGTCATTCAAATTTAAAATAGGAGCATGCTTTTTTATCAATGAGTATTCAAATTCATTTCAAGCCACCGACGGAATCTCGTTGGTCATTCATATTCGTGAAAAACCGACCAAGTTCCAAATAAGTGCATTCAATTTAAAAGAACTTTTGCATTTAGTTAGCTGCATGAGGGTCAATGTGGGTCATTTTTCACTTAGTTTTGAATAAATTGGGCTTCATTGTCAAAACATTTGCCTTAATGTTATAATTTCATGCTTAAGTCCAATATGGAATAAAATGCTTCCGTTTATACTGATAACATTAACATTATCAACATCTTATAACAGTATAATGCTTTTTATTGATATCTTATTCATTTATTGGCTTCCACATGAGAGATTGTGAGATCATGTTGTTTGTCAGTTGGCCTTTGAATTGACGCATTGTGTGGATAGTGTTGGGGTGTTGTCTTTTTTATGGGTTAGTGTCATCAAGAGATAAGTTAGAAATATCGTTGTGTTGTTTTGATGCACTGCTGAATGGGCCTTAGGCCTATATAAAGTTTCTTGAAAAGAAACCCCAAAAAGTATTGAAGAATACATGATATCATTGTAAGGAGATACAACTTCAAAACAATATGGAACCTTGAAAAAGATTAAACATACTGCATAGAAGCCTATACAAATATTTGTTTTTGTTTTTGTTTTTGTTCGTGTGTGTGTTAGGGGGAGGGGTGTGCAGGTGGACTGTGTACATTCTAAAAAGGATTGGTCAAAATAACCAATGTGTTGGTGAATATGTGTCTGACCAAAATTTTGGTACATTTTAACCAATAATTTGATAATATTATTGGTCAGTCTTCACCAATACTTTTTTGGTAGGCTGCATATTTGCATATTCACATTGGTTAATTTGGCCAATCCTTTTTTAGAGTGTATATGTGCTCGTTTTATCAGAAACAACAAACGTTCGTCCCCCTCTCCCCCTCATAACCTCCTTATCTTCTCCACTAATTTTGAGTGCACGAAGTAGGAAATTGATAACCTGAAAATGAAATTGAATGCCATAAACAAGCTCATCATGACAAGTGTGTGAATTTGAATGCACAAGTAGGAAATGCAATGCTCGCATTTGGAAATTGGACGCACATGCGTGATTTTAATTTAACGGAAAGGAAATAAGAGCGCCCATAAATGAAATTGATCGATGGATTCTGAATTTGAAAGCCCGAATATTTTCGCGGGCATGCGCTGTCTGAATTTGAATGCACATTCATGAATTGGAATGAAAAAAGTATGAAATTGACCGGGAAAACTATTATGTTAACAATATTTGCAATTATTTAATCAATCAATCAATCAATCAATCAATCTATTAACCAATCAATCCAAAACAGAAGTCCCATACTCCTTCATTCAACGCGGCTGAAAACACTAAGTTCTCTATTTTGTCTCTAGATGGACTCACCAAACCAATAAAGTCCAAGGGCAGAAAATCAGGAAGGTGGTTTAACCAACCATTTACCGTGTATACAACCAAAAGAAAAACTAAAAAATTCATGAATATTACAAAAAATCAAAATATGATAATAAATAAACTTTCTAAATTGCTTAGATTGGAAATCAATCTGTAAGATTGTGGTGAGGGACCAATCCAAAATTAGATTGAGAAAAAAGATTGACTTCTAAATCTATTAGATTGAGATTTTCAATCTAATTTTGGATTGGTCCCTCATCTCAATCTAAAGAATTAAGAGAGAAGAGCATCCTCCTTCATATTCCACACATATACACAAACTACAATACGTAGAAACACACAAACACACACGAACACAAACAATTTACTCCCGAGGACAGCTCCTGTCCTTGAAAGGCTGACGGAATAAGGCTCAAATCCATAATTTGACATCCGAAAGCCCTTGTTCTCGGAAAATTTTCTCGCTGATATAGCTATTCAAGAGCGCATGCGCACATAAAAGTCACATAATGATACACACAGACATAATTTATAACAGAGATACATGAATAAATGAAAAAATCTCTCAGATAGGTGATATTTCGGAAAAAACGAAAGAAGATAGTTGTAGATCCTTTTTCAATTTTCAGTTGTCATTAATTTTTAATCAACTATTTCATAACTAAGAAGTCGCGTAATTTCGGCTATTTCTTTTAAAAGATAATAAGAAGATGAAATGAAAAACGGGTCAGTTATAAAAATTTGATATTTGAATTACTCTAGGCTCGGAAAAGCATGAAAACGAAGCTTCAAGATGCTTCGCCCCCCCCCCCCCCCACCTCGCCTGTTTGTCCTTTTCAGGACTTCACCCAGTTCAAGAAAGATACTATACCCTCTATCTCTCCCGCTTTCTCGCCTCTCATATTCTCCTCCATATCTTTCCACTTGATAGTACTCTAGGACTTACGACATGATGAATCGTATACCCTTCTACGGTTATCCGAACCACCATACAAACCTTCAAACATCAAGATATCGTTTTGTCATTGTCAAGTTACTAGTACTCAAAAGCTTAAAGGGGGTACCCAATCCTGAAACAATGTTAGTTCATTCCAAAGAGCATGATTTTATTAGCAGAAAATCATCTGCGTAAATTTTTTTAAGAGTCGTGTTTCCAAGGAAACCCCCAAATGTGGTAAGATTTCAGGATATTTTTGACCCCTCATCTGTGACCCAGTTTCAACTGGGTACCCACTTTGACGTCAAAATGACGTCAAAGCGGGTACCTTGTCATGCAATTCTAGCAAAATGCACGCAAGGTATAATACATGTTGTACAGGCTAGCGCGCAGCACAACTGCAATGCGCGAAGCTGGGTACCCACTTTTACGTCATACCTCATACTCAAATTTTTTGGTCAACTCTTGACTTTTTATGAGAAAATTAGCCAAAATGCATTGATTTCGATTGAAAATCATCAAATTTTTAATGTTATTCTTCTCAAAATTATATTCTCTATCATATATATATATATATATATATATATATATATATATATTTATAAAATAACCATTGTGTAATCACTTTAAGCGATCAACTGAACACGTATTGCACTAGCAATCAAAATAAATATACATGTATACGCCATAAGATTTTCTCAGTAAGGTAATGTCTGTCCAACAGGCTGAACAACCATAACTACAGGCGTGTCGTAGACCAAGATATCAATGCGACTGACTGTTTTTCTTGAACTTTAGCGGGGTGTATGCCAGTTCCACTTCATGCTGGAAGCGCCATTTAGATATCTTAAACCAACATTTTGTCACAAACTATAACGGCAAGTAAGGAAACTTTGATGTAATCGAGGTTTCGATGCGTTGCTATTATACCGTTATGCGAATTTGGTGTGACGTTTGATTCATTTATACTCACCATTCCGTGTGCAGTTCCGGTCGTAACAGATGCCACATTAATGTTACGTAATTCATATGAACAATTAACGTACATCTTCCACAAATCACCTGAATCATTTACATCCCATACAAGGTGGGCATCAAGATCAATTTGCATTATTGTTGCATATGTGTCACTGGCATAGCACGCCATGGTAATGGCTTCGGTAGCATTAGGAATAGGGAAAAATTCGAGACTCTTTCCGGACACTAGCAAATATGTAACTGTATTAGCTGGTTGTTCTTCTTGGATGTGTTCATTAATTATCTCGTAGGCAGAGGTCCAGTGGATCAGTGGCTCAGGATGTGATGTAACTGGACACGTGATAAGTATGGTTGAATTGTCACTTATACTACAAAATCCGTCATTTTGAAGGGTCAGTGGACATGGATAGTCATTTTCTATCAATGTTTCCAAACTGCTTCCCTTTGCCATCGTTGGGCTAGCACAAGTACCCCGAATGTTAAATCGGTCTTCAAGGTTTATTAGCCATCGATGGGTACAGTCGCATTTGATGGGATTTTGAGTAACATGCAATGTGAGATCATACGGAGGATTGACGGGACTACTAATTGGTACAAGGCTCATAGGAATCTTTTCCAAAGAATTGTTTTCCATAGATATCACGTTTAATAAATAGAATACACCGTAACCGGTTCCACAGACCCAGCTTGAAAACCTGGATAGGTCATTACTTGTGAGGTTTAGTGAGTGAAGAGGATGGAACAAGTCCGCACCTGTTCCGCAACTAGACAAAGCCTTGATGTGATTGTTGGATAACTGCAAAATTTCTGCCCGAGGAAACAGAGAAGAAAACTCGTGGACATCCAGTACCTGGATAGAGTTACTACTCAGGTTTAGGAAGGTGACATTTGGAGCATAAACCCGTGGTATACCTAGGAGACCACTTTCACACCATGATAAACTTTTTGTTTCCACAGCGTACAGCACTGACGACCTGTTCACATCAAATCCATTTAGCGTAACATCAATTAGTTTTACTATGCGAGTATGTGTCCATTCCTGTAATGAAAACCCAAAGGAGTAGTTGCCATTTGAAAATTTGTCTGGTGTCGGTGTATTGAGCACCAAACAACCATCACCGCGAACAATCTGGACGCCAAATAGCTCAACCTCGTGGTGAGGTTTACAAAGAACGCTACTTGGAATTACCAGGTTGTTTGAGCCCTGAATGCCAATGATCGTACTTTCTTTTAAGACTTCAAAAATGCAAGGAGATATAAATTGGGTGAGTTCGGAACCGAAACTAAAGATAGACCATTCTGATTCCAGTGAGATAGAGCAGTTGGTATTTAAATGTGTAAGGGGGTTTCCGTAATAATGTAAATAATGCAGTGTTTTAAAAGCAAAAAGAGTATCCTCGTCGAAATCTTCGAAATGATTGTAACTGAGATCAATGCCTTTCAAAGAAGGGAACACGCGAGGAAAATTTTTGGGAATGCTCTCCAATCTGTTGTTTTCGAGACGTAAGATTTGCACATTGTCAAACATCCCTTCCATCACAGGAAAGATGGCAATACTGGAATTCCTGAGAGACAAAATATTCAACTTTGGTAAGTTCAGGAACGCCGAATAATTGATGAAAGTAATTGGGTTGTGGTCCAGATTCAGGAAGAACAAACTCGGTAAGAAGGGTAGCCCAGCGATGTGCGATATCGCGTTGTGTGAAACGTCTAAGTGGTCTAAGCCGTAAAGACCGATGAAAGAGAGTTGATCGATCAGTGATATGCTGTTGTAAGCACAGTAAATGGACGTGATATGACTATTGTATGCAGTAAATGAAGTCACTCTTATCCTGTTGTCACTAAGATGTATTGTTGCACGACGTAGGGCTGAAAATGCTTCTTGGTCAACCTCTTCAATTTGATTAATGGCTAAATCTATGAGAAAAAGTTTCCTGTTACGAAACTGTCCCTCGATAACAACTATCTCATTGGCTCTCAACGCGAGATAATCAAGTTCACGCAAGCTTTCAAAGTCTGTTGCAGACACACGTTTTATCTGATTATAAGACAGGTCAAGCTTCTGGAGAAAATGCAGTCCAGAAATATCTGGAATTTTTTGAAGAAGATTATTAGCCAAGCTCAAAACCAGCAAGTTTGGTATCTTTGAAAGATTTCCAACATTTTTGATCAAATTCCAGTCGAGAATGAGTTGTATCATTTTTGAGGAATTTGTCAGTTGCAGATGTGGCATTTTGCCATTGGTCACTGTGAGTAAATGAAGACAAGGTGATTGTCTTTGAATAGCCGCGACAGCTAACTGATCGTGAATACGTGACATAGCTAACATTTCTAAATGAGGGATAAAGGGAATAGTCTGAGGCGATTCTTTTACGTTTTGATTATAAAGCAAAGCACTTTTTAAATGCATGTAGGCATTAAGGACAGTGAAATTTGTCAGTTTATTTTCATTGAGATAAATACTAGTAATCACTTCTGAAAAGGAATGCTTTTCTATCACGGAGATACGATTATGATTTAGTCGAACCTGCCTCAGTTCCGGTAGGGAGAATGCCCCTCTGGTGATGATAGAAATTCGATTTTTACTTACATCAATTTCAATGAGTTGATTTAAACCTGCCAAAGATTCATTTGTCATGGTGCAGATCAGATTTCCTTGAAATGAAATAAACGTAAGGTTACGTGGTAATCTATTTCCCTGTATTTCTCGGAGATTATTGTATCGCATTGTTAGGGTGTTGAGGTTCGGTACGTCGATATGGAAATTGTGATGGATGGAGCAAATCGCGTTAGAACTGATAGTCATGTCTCGTATGGATGGTGACTTGTGGAAATTCGGAACCCTTTGAAGAATATTCTCGCTTAGGTCAATATATTTGAGATGATTGAGTCCCGAAAACATGGAATAATCTATAGTAGATAGGGCGTTCCTGGACAAATCCAGGAAGGTCATGTTTCTAAAACGGCGGAAGTAGTCAGACTGCGGTCTCGATGGTGGAAATTGTGCATGACTGGATGAAGATTCATTCAAATATTCTGCATGAAAACGATGCCACTGCCGTCCCTTGAGGAATACACCACGGCAAAACAGTTTTGGCCCCTCAAAGCAACTGCAGAATCTACAAATGTCTACTTCCTGTCCTCCCGCAGATAGGACGATGGCCGAAGATAACATATACACTAATAGCACAATCTTCTGGTACAAGCGCGCCATCTGTTTAAAGCATAAAACACATTTCAAAATATTATTATAAAACAATAGTTCACTCAAACATGTATGACGGACATGTATACATTGAATTATATTTTCTTAGCTGAAAGCAAAAACAAAAAATTAGATTACTTGATAGAAATGGTACTAAATCCACTTTCGGTTATTACTAGTGAAATAAAAGTTTAGTTTAAATAGTGCCAAACATTATGTTTGTAGAGTGGATCTAGGGTGAAAAGGACAAGGAGAGAAAAATAGACGAATGTGCTTGTTTCATGGGGGAAAGGGAAAAGGAAAGAAACAAAAGCTTAATCACAATGTGGATGTTAACTTATTTTCTGAAAATAGCCGTGTTTTGCACATTGTTTTGGGATCGCAATGTGAATTGTAATGTTTAGGCCCTGAAGAGCATGTTTAGCTGAAAGTTTCGCATTAGAAAAAAAAAGTGAGACAATTTTCCCTTGCTGCAATCTATCCCACAGCGGTAACTGATGTAGTTTGGAAAATTGGAGGAGATATATGTAAACGGTAAGATTCATTACGAAGGATGTCGTGTCCAAGTAAATGAGTTATCGAGAATGTTAATTTCTAAGAGGGAAACATTCAGTGATACCACAGGACGGGGAATCATCTTCTTGAGGACACTGTGCAAGACTCGACCCATTCAGTGAGAAACTAGTAAGATAATGGTCTTTAAACAATGATCTGATGAGCTCTACACGAAAGGAGAGAACGAGTGCTTATATATTTCCTCCATTTATCTTTGTATTTTCTTAATTTTCAAAATTATTTGTGTATGAAAAAAACACTCTTGCATGCAAACTGATTCCAAATAGCAAAAATCAGTTTTTGAGAAATCAGTCATATTGTTTCGTAAATGAAGACGCCAGGTTTTTTTAAAATCCAAACTTTTTTTTCTAGGAGGATGTCCTCCCAGAATATAAGGTTCTAACAAAATGCAGGAAAAGTCGTTGCCCAAATAACGAAAAAAAATCATTTCTTGTGAAATCAGTCATGTTGTTTCGTAAATGGAGACGCCAGGGTTTTTTTTAAACTCAAACTTTTCCTTTACGGGGAGGATGTCCCTCAGGAAGCTTTCCTGTTATTGTGCATCCTCCCATGTCAACATCGGAGTCAACACCCCTCTTCCCTCCAACCTTATGACAAAAAATAATATACATACAAACCGGGGGGGGGGGATGTTTCATTAAGCTGTTCGAAAGTTACAAATGACTAAACGAACGACTTGAATATGGCAAGCCAAATGGAATTCGAAATCATTGTAAATGGCATTAGCTAAAGGTGATATATGCAGAGATTTGTTTAAAAATATTTTTATTGTGAAATATATTTTTGCCACAATTTGATTGAGGTTATGGGAAATGCAGTCTCATTTTGTAAAAACGTCGGGAACATTTTTTGGGCATCCCATTTGGCACATCATATTCAAGTCGTTGGCTATGTCATGCGTAACTTCATCCCTAGTATTGTGAAGTAATGATACCGCTTTGGCCTAAACTATCAAGAATCCGTACCATGACAACACCAAAGACTGATGAAAAGTGAAATTTTACTTAGGGTCTATTTTTGAAAATCGACTGAGCAATATCTCGAAGACGTGTAAGGTTCTACAAAAAACGCAAGGAAAAAAATCGTTTCCCGAAAAAGGAAAGCTGATATACAAAGAAAATATATGAATTTATGAGTTATCTTCTGAAAGTGTATTCTTGCTAATATTCTTTAACAACGGATAAGAATGAAATATAGATAAAATATAAATTTATCTCACCATTCGTTGTGCAAACCACTCGCTACTTCTCAGCCTGCCTAATTACAGAAATGCTGAAATTAGTTCATAAACAGAGAAAATTTCATTTCATGGCAGAAATTATTTTATAAGAGAAAAACTTGCTATCAGTACTGACGAAAAATGTCACACTTCTTCATAAAGCGGTTATCTCTGAAATGAGGACTGGGAGGCATCGAATTGTGACTTAAAATGTGTGATCTTTAGGTATCTATGTATTTTTGTTGTTGCTGCTGTTGTTGATTTGCTGATGTAGAAAAGTTGATTTCTGACGCCATCAGCGGTTTCAAGAAGAGAAAGAAGGTGTAGTGGAACAAATATATAATATAAAGGAATAACACTCTTTCAAAAGTACCGTGCGCATCATTGTTCAAGGTTTTTTTTTTTTAAATCAAAGTGTTGATCACTGAAATTAAAGGATTCTTTCCTAATTATGACCTAATAGACAAAAAAGATATTGTCTTGTTTGTAAAATCAATTTGCCTCGACGATAACCCTAAGTTTTTGTATTCCTCGTCTGCCCCTCAGCTGTATTTGAAAAGCCATTAGACCATAATCATTATAATACTGTAAAGCCAGCCATGATGTGACTATGCAGCGTGGTAAAAGGAATAAAGTAGTATTGAGTTAGATTTCAATCACCTTGGTTATCCCGAATAAAAAAAAAAAACATTAGAATTTCTATTACGCACCTTTGAATAATTCCAAAAAGGATACAGGATAAATTTAGTAATGATGAATATTAGCAACTCAAAGAAATTAGAGTCAGCGAAATCAAACTATTAAAAGAGTGGCCATAAATGGTCTCCTAAGCCCGATACGTTTTTGTAGATTATTTTGTGTTTTATTTCAGTTAGTAGGTCTATTTGTTTTACTCTTCTCCCCTTTTTCGTTCTTTCTTTTTCTTTGTTTTGAGGGAATTAAGGGGCTCTGAGAGTTTTTGATGCTGAATTATTTGGGGGATGATTATACAGGCCATCTCCATTCAAAATTTTGGGGAAGATATATTCTCCATCCCCCTCCCCCCGGGATAGACACCCATGACAGTCAGGACAGTGGCGATTGAAGTAATAAAGCGACTTAGTAACTTAGATTGTCAATCAGGTGCATAATCCTCAGTGAGGAAACCATTAGCATGATTAGAATACAGATTACAAACTGTTTGGTAATCGGAAAAAAGAGGTTCTAGCTATTGTTTGGGTTTTTTCGTTTTTACTTTTTTGTTGCTGCTTTTGTTTTATTTAACTTTTTTATAAGGACGTTAACATATAAGTTAGGAATGCTAACTATTGAACTATCGGAAAGTTCCGCAGTCGAAACATTACAGATTGAATTTCCCTATTTTAAAGTCAGTGCATGTTGACCATTATGAATTTTATGTGTCATTCCACTGTGAGGTTACCATTAATTTTGAGGGTCCCATACTTGTCATTTCACCATGAAAATGCCTGCCCTGGATGTTTAAAAATTACTAACTCTTTGCGAAGGTGGTAGTCGTGATAAATTATTCAAAATTTTCGAATTACTGCTATGCCCTTTTTCCTTCGTCACGCACCCACACGAACACTTTAATACTCTTTCCTTATCGTTCCCCATTGGCACGCTATATTTCGTCACCGCATGGTTTCGTGTAGTAGGTACTTGGTACTTGGTAGATAACCTCCAAAATACCTCAGATGGAGTTTAAACTGGAGGTGACGACGGAGGGTGGACTTAAGTTGTGGAACAGTGGTTTAGGACAGCCGTCCTAAATTTAGTTGAATCAGACTGGAAAACTATGCTTCGCGGAAGATTATTCCAAGCGCTGACAGTGCGAGGTATGGTGGCCCTGAAGTACGCTCGACAACAGGTGACGTGCGCCTTGAATTTCGCGACTGGGACGCAAATTTCACGTCAATTGGTCGAGAAATTCACAACGCACGTCACCTGTTATTGAGCGTACTTCTGGGGAGCGTTTCATCAACATTTGTTGTCTGACAAGTTGTCAGATCTGACATCTTTCCTGGATTTTGATTGGCTGAGAAGCATCGTTACTATGGCAACTGTCGGATAAAACAGACATTGTCGGATAAAACATCCGACAAGTCCTTTCATGCAACGCTCCCCAGGGCGACCAAAAGTACGCTTATAGGCTGAAGTACAGGAGATAATAATAATAATAATAATATGCAACATTTATATAGCGCTTAATACAAATGTTTCTAAGCGCTGCATATCATATGTTGTATACGTTGCAACGCTTCGGTGTGCGAAACCATGGCGAAACAAGCTACCTGAAATCATTTAAATTTGGAAGTTTCAGGGTAGCTTTACCCTGACAGACCTTTATTTCACATTCAGCCATCACGAAGAAACAACCTTTTACTTGCCACCTACCCAGAAGTTAGTAACAGTCTGTGCAATGAAAGATTCTTTCATACGATTTAGCGAAACACGACATTATGTACTTTTTGGTAGCATTTGGAATATGAAAAAGCTCGACTCTTTCCTGACACTTTTGCAATGAAAAATTCTTTAATATAATTTAGCGAAACATGACATTATAATAGGAAGAAGCTCGACTCTTTCCTGACACTTTTGCAATGAAAAATCCTTTCATATGATTTAGCGAAATACGGCATATGTAATTTTTTGGTAGCATTTGGAATAGCAAGAAGCTCGATACTCTTATCTGATGACACTTTAATTATGTGACTACTTTAGCTGCCGGCTGTTCTCTGCTCTGTTGTATTCATGAAAAATCTCGTACGAAGAGGGCCAGTGGATCAGTGGCTCAGGATGTAACATTACTGGACTCGTCATAAACGTTTTTGGATCATCACTAATCTGCAAATCCGTTACTTTGATTTTAAAACAGGGGGCGGTCTTGCAAAAAACAAAGACGGGTCAGTAATGAAAAGGACCGGTTATACAAAGAAAAAAAAAACCAACAACAACAAAACAAAACCCATCAGCAACAACAACAAACAAGGAAAGAAAACACAAACACACCACTACCAACAACAAAATAGTGTTTGAAAAAAAAAAGCTCATAGATTGGGTAAACTGAGATATTCTTGCATGGTCGTTAAGGACCTTGTATAAGAGATGCATATCAACTAGACCCCAATCGAGCCCTGTAGTCTTAAGAACTCGAGAAACATTTCCTCTTTAAAAGGTCTTAAAGTAAACCAGTATCATTTTTTTTCGTCCGCTCGCAGGCTTTTAAAGCTGAACATTCCATTTTGAACAAGAGAAGTAACGAAATGCCTTTGAATGCGCGATTATTTCGTAATCATGATGAAAAGGAAAATTTGGGGAAGCATTTAGGCCGGTCAGATCGTAATTCCCATACTGAGTTTCAGTCCCATTTCACCCCTACTGGAACAGTGGAATGCAGGCCATTTTTACGTACCTTTATGTAATGCCCCTTTTTTTCTGCAATTTGCAGGGTGACACTACAAGATTGATTTCATCTTTAACCATCAAGAAGAGCCATCAGCTTCGAAATTTTTAGGCCACCTTCCCTTGAACAATAATCTATTGGATGTAAAACAATAGAAACATTCACTGTATTCAATAAAAATTAGGCACTGCCACTTTAAAGATTTTAGCAGATCTTGTAAGAACT
>CM057159.1:3856723-3969650 GCA_029962745.1 Echinometra lucunter
GTAAGAACTACTACTTAGTATTGTTGGAAGTACAGCCCTGAAATTTGACACAAAATTACAAACTGACAGTAAGTAAGTTATGATAAAATGAAGTTTACTACGTGTCATTACTCCACTATTATCAGCATCACTGTAACAGTAGATTCTTTGCTCACGCTTCTATGCGAACGTCACTCGTAACAGATTGTACAGTGACAGTGTTGGCAAGTTCCTTGCGGAGCTCGAATGAACAGGTAACAGACATATTCACAAATCACCTAAATTATATGAATCCCACGTAATGTAAACTTCAGATCAATTTTCATTACCCTTTCTTTTGATTCGGCAATACAAGCAACGGCAATGAATTCGGTAGCATTTGGAATAGGAAGAATTCAAGACTCTTTTGTGACACTTGCATATAGGTGAGTGCTTTATAAGGTAGCTCTTCATCGATGTATTCATGAAATATCTCGTAGGCAGAGGTCCAGTTGATCAGTGGTTCAGGATGTGACGTAACTGGACACGTGATAAGTATGGTTGAATTGTCACTTATACTACAAAATCCGTCACTTTGAAGGGTCAGTGGACATGGATAGTCATTTTCTATCATTGTTTCCAAACTGCTTCCCTTCGCCATCGGTGGGCTAGCACAAGTACCCCGAATGTTAAATCGGTCTTCAAGGTTTATTAGCCATCGATGGGTACAGTCACATTTGATGGGATTTTGAGTAACATGCAATGTGAGATCATACGGATTGACGGGACTACTAATTGGTACAAGGCCCATAGGGATCTTTTCCAAAGAATTGTTTTCCAAATATAACGTGTTTATTAAATGGAAGACATTGTAACCCGTTCCACAGACCCAGTTTGAAAATCTGGATAGGTCGTTACCTGTTAGGTTTAGTGAGCGAAGAGGATGGAACAAGTCCACATGACGTGTTCCACAACTAGACAAAACCTTGATGTGATTGTTGGATAACTGCAAACTTTCTACTTGAGGAAACAGAGAGGAAAACTCATGGATATCCAGTATCTGGATAGAGTTACTATTCAGATTTAGGAAGGTTGCATTTGGAGCATAGACTTGAGGCAAAGCTTCAAGACCACTCTCACACCATGACAAACTAATTGTTTCCACAGCATACAGCAATGACGTTCCATTTACATAAAATCCGTTCAGTGTTGCATCTATTAGTTTCAGCATGCGAGCATGAGTCCATACGTGTAACGGAATCCTTAAAGTGTGGTTGGCAGGTGAAAACACGACTTCAGTCAGTGTTTTTATTACCGAACAGCCATCATCATGATTTTTTTCGATCTGGACGCCAATTAGCACAACCTCTCCATGACTTTCACAAAGAATGGAGCTTGGAACTGCGAGGTTGCTCGAACCCTGAATGACAATTTTTTCTCTTTCTTTTAACAGTTCAAACAAGCAAGGAGATAAGTAGTGTGTGACTTCGGACCCCAAAAAGACAGAGAACAATTTCGACTCCAGAGGCATCTGACAATTCGCATGAACTTGTCCGAGGGGATTTCCTTGCAATTTCAAATAAATTAGTGGTTCCATAGCCAAAAGAGTGTCCACGTAAAGTTCTTCTATAAGATTGTGACAGATATCAAAAACACGTAAAGAAGGGAACACCCTATTTATATTTTTGGGAATACTCTTTAACTTGTTGCTATTGAGATTTAAGGTGTGTAGATTGTTGAGCACTCCTTCCATTACAGGGAAGATGGAAATTCCTGAATTCTTGAGAGACAAAATTCCTAAGGTCGGTGAATTTAAGAAAGCAGTATAACTGACGAAAACTATAGGGTTATTGTCAAGAATAATTTGGAATAAATCAGGTAAATACGGCAGCCCTACGATGTGCGATATTAGGTTGTTTGAAACATCTAAGTGACCTAAGCCGTGAAGACCGATAAAAGAGAATTGATCAATTCGTGATATTCTGTTGAAAGCGTAATTAATGAATATGATATGACTATTGTATGTAGTAAGTGAAGTCAGTCTTATCCGATTGTCATCAAGATGCATTGCTCCATGACGTAGGGTTGAAAATGCTTCCTGGTGAAATTCTTCTATTTGATTAC
This sequence comes from Echinometra lucunter, assembly GCA_029962745.1. Classification (NCBI taxonomy): domain Eukaryota; kingdom Metazoa; phylum Echinodermata; class Echinoidea; order Camarodonta; family Echinometridae; genus Echinometra; species Echinometra lucunter. The sequence goes on from CM057159.1 coordinate 3,858,806, forward strand.
AGGATAAATTAATGACAGAAAGCTTTGGGTTTTTGAACTGCCCTTCGATAACAACTATCTCATTGGCTCTTAACATGAGAACAACGAGTTCAGGCAAGTTGCTTAAGTCCGCTGCGGACACGTACTTTATCTGATTGTAAGACAGGTCAAGGTTTTGGAGAAAATTCAGTCCTGAAATATCTGGGATTCTTTGAAGTAGATTATTTGAAAAGCTCAGTACCATTAATCTTGGTATCTTTGAAAGATTTGAAACAGTTTTGATCGAATTCCATTTGAGAATCAGTTGTGTCATGTTTGGCGAATTTGTCAGTTGTAGATGTGGCATTTTGCTATTCATCACTGTGAGCAAACACAGACTAGGTGCTTGCCTTTGGATAAACGCTACAGCCAAGTTCCCGTTAATATGTGACATAGCAAGAAATTCTAAATAAGGAATAAAAGGAATAGCCTGAAGAGGTTTGGATCCAGTTTGATCAAAAAGAACAGCCGATTTCAAATTAGTATAGGAATCAAGGCCAGAAAGGTTTGTTAGTTTATTTTCATAGAGACTGATGCTAGTAAGTCCTTTTGAAAATGAATGCTCTTCTATTATCGAGATAAGGTTACGACCGAGTCGAACCGACCTCAGTCCTGGTATGGAGAATGCCTCTCTAGCGATAACAGAAATTCGATTTTTACTGACATCAATTTCAGCAAGTTGATTTAAACCTGCCAAAGATTCATTTGTCATGGTGCAGATCAAATTTCCTTGAAATGAAATAAACGTAAGGTTACGTGGTAATCTATTTCCCTGTATTTCTCGGAGCTTATTGTATCGCATTGTTAGGGTGTTGAGGTTCGGTACGTCGATATGGAAATTGTGATGGATGGAGCGAATCGCGTTAGAACTGATAGTCATGTCTCGTATGGATGGTGACTTGTGGAAATTCGGAACCCTTTGAAGAATATTCTGGCTTAGGTCAATATATTTGAGATGATTGAGTCCCGAAAACATGGAATAATCTATAGTAGATAGGGCGTTCCTGGACAAATCCAGGAAGGTCATGTTTCTAAAACGGCGGAAGTAGTCAGACTGCGGTCTCGATGGTGGAATGTGTGCATGGCTGGATGAAGCTTCATTCAAATATTCTGCATGAAAACGATGCAATTGCCGTCCCTTGAGAAATACACCACGGCAAAACAGTTTTGGGCCCTTAAAGCAAGTGCAAAATCTACAAATGTCTACTTCCTGTTCTTCCGCAGATAGGACGATGGCCGAAGATAACATATACACTAATAGCACAATCTTCTGGTACAAGCGCGCCATCTGTTTAAAGCATAAAACACATTTCAAAATATTATTATGACACAATAGTTCACTCAGACATGTATGACGGACCTGTATACCTTGAATTATATTTTCCTAGCTGAAAGCAAAGACAAAGAATTAGATTACTTGATAGAAATAGTACTAAATCCACTCTCGTTTATTGCTAGTGAACAAAGGTTTAGTTTAAATAGTGCCAAAGAGATAGAGTGTAGTATAGAGTGGATCTAGGTTGAAAAGGACAGGGAGAGAAAAATAGACGAATGTGCTCGTTTTATGGGGAAAAAGGGAAAAGGAAAGAAATAAAAGCTTAATCACAATGTGGGTGTTAACTTACTTCCAAAAAAAAAAAAGCCACGTTTTTCACATTGTTTTGGGATCGTGCAGCATGTGTAGCTGAAAGTTTCGCAGAAAAAAAAAAATGAAAAAATTTTCCCTTGCTGCAATCTATCCACAGCGGTAACTGATGTAGTTTGAAAATTGGAGGAGATATATGTAAACGGTAAGATTCATTACGAAGGATGTCGTGTCTAAGTAAATGAGTTATTGAGAATGTTAATTTCTAAGAGGGAAACATTCAGTGATACCACAGGACGGGGACTCATCTTCTTGAGGACACTATGCAAGACTCGACCCATTCAGTGAGAAACATCTAATATAATGGTCTTAACAATGATCTGATGAGCTCTACACGAAAGGAGAGAACGAGTGCTTATATATTTCCTCCATTTATCTTTTTATTTCTTAATTTTTAAAATTATTTGTGTATGAAAAAACCACTCTTGCATGCAAACTGATTCCAAATAGCAAAAATCACTTTTTGAGAAATCAGTCATAGTGTTTTTGTAAATGAAGACGCCAGGTTTTTTTAAATCCAAACTTTTTTTTCTGGAAGGATGTCCTTTAGGAAGCTTTTCTGTCATTGTGCATCCTCCCATGTCACAACACCCTTCCTCCCTCCAACCGTATGACAATAAATATTAATTATACATTTTAAATCAAACTGGTATTGTGAAGCCATGATTCCTCTCAGCGTAAAAACTGTCAAGAGTCTGTATCATGAATCAAAGACAAAGAAAAGACAAAGAAATTTTAGGGGCTATTTTTGAAAGTCGGCTGAGCACAATATATCGAAGCCGTACAAGTATTGGCGTAGCCAGGAATTTTCAGTAAGAGGGGCCAAGGCGTGGAGCGAGAAGCGACAGAGCGGGGGGGAAGGTGTGGGATCCCCCCTCCCACGGTAGAGATTTTGTGAAATTTCATGCCATGAAAATAGCATTTTCTGCACACTAAAATTCAGTGTTACTTATGTAACTTTATTTCGCAGGGTAGGGGTAGGGTAAGTTATGTGAAGTGGAATCGATGAAAGTTTTTGTTCATCTTTTTTTTTTTTTTTTTACTGTTTTTTTATTTATTTTTATTTTCATTTTTAAAATTTTTGCTCGCCGATCAACAGGGGAGGGGCCCATGGCTCCCTTGTTGCCCCCATTAGCTACGACAGAGCATATAAGGTTCTAACAAAACGCAGGAAAGGTCGTTGCCCAAATAACGAAAAATTCATTTCTTGTGAAATCAGTCATGTTGTTTCGTAATTGGAGACGTCAGGGTTTTTTTTTTAAACTCAAACTTTTCCTTTACGGGGAGGATGTCCCTCAGAAAGCTTTCCTATTATTGTGCATCCCCCCATGCCATTATCGGGGTCACCACCCCTCCTCCTTCCAACCTTATGACAAAAAATAATATACATACACACCGGGGGGGGGGGGGGGATGTTTCATTAAGCTGTTCGAAAGTTACAAATGACTAAACGAACGACTTGAATATGGCAAGCCAAATGGAATTCGAAATCATTGTAAATGGCATTAGCTAAAGGTGATATATGCAGAGATTTGTTTAAAAATATTTTTATTGTGAAATATATTTTTGCCACAATTTGATTGAGGTTATGGGAAATGCAGTCTCATTTTGTAAAAACGTCGGGAACATTTTTTGGGCATCCCATTTGGCAAATCACATTCAAGTCGTTCGCTATGTCATGCGTAACTTCAGTAACAGCTTTTTGAAACATCCCTAGTATTGTGAAGTAATGATACCGCTTTGGCATAAACTATCAAGAATCCGTACCATGACAAGACCAAAGACTGATGAAAAGTGAAATTTCACTTAGGGTCTATTTTTGAAAATCGACTGAGCAATATCTCGAAGACCTATAAGGTTCTACAAAAAACGCAGGGAAAAAAATCGTTTCCCGAAAAAAGGAAAGCTGATATACAAAGGAAATATATGAATTTATGAGTTATTTTCTGAAAGTGTATTCTTGCTAATATTCTTTAACAACAGATAAGAATGAAATATAAATAAAATATAAATTTGTCTCACCTTTCGTTGTGCAAACCACTCGCTACTTCTCAGCCTGCCTAATTACAGAAATGCTGAAATTAGTTCATAAACAGAGCAAATTTCATTTCATGGCAAAAATTAATTTATAAGAGAAAAACTTGCTATCAGTATTGACGAAAAATGTCACACTTCTTCATAAAGCAGTTATCTCTGAAATGAGGACTGGGAGGCATCGAATTGTGACTTAAAATGTATGATCTTTAGGGATCTATGCATTTTTGTTGATTTGCTGATGTAGAAAAGTTTGATTTCTGACGCCATCTGCGGTTTCAAGAAGAGAAAGAAGGTGTAGTGGAACAAATATATAATATAAAGGAATAACACTCTTTCAAAAGTACCGTGCGCATCATTGTTCAAGGTTTTTTTTTAAATCAAAGTGTTGATCACTGAAATTAAAGGATTCTTTCCTAATTATGACCTAATAGACCAAAAAGATATTATCTTGTTTGTAAAAGCAATTTGCCTCGACAATAACCCTAAGTTTTTGTATTCCTCGTCTGCCCCTCAGCTGTATTTGAAAAGCCATTAGACCATAATCATTATAATACTGTAAAGCCAGCCATGATGACTATGCAGCGTGGTAAAAGGAATAAAGTAGTATTGAGTTAGATTTCAATCACCTTGGTTATCCCGAATAAAAAAAAAAAACATTAAAATTTCTATTACGCACCTTTGAATAATTCCAAATAAGGATAAAGGATAAATTTAGTAATGATGAATATTAGCAACTCAAAGAAATTACAGCCAGCGAAATCAAACTTTTAAAAGAGTGGACATAAATGGTCTCCTAAGCCCGATTCGTTTTTGTAGATTATTTTGTGTTTTATTTCAGTTAGTAGGTCTATTTGTTTTACTCTTCTCCCCCTTTTTTCGTTCTTTCTTTTTCTTTGTTTTGAGGGAATTAAGGGGCTCTGAGAGTTTTTGATGCTGAATTATTTGGGGGATGATTATACAGGCCATCTCCATCCGAAATTTTGGGGAAGATATATCCTCCATCCCCCCCCCCCCCAAGGGATAGACACCCATGACAGTCAGGACAGTGGCGATTGAAGCAATAAAGCGACTTAGTAACTTAGATTGTCAATCAGGTGCATAATCCTCAGTGAGGAAACCATTAGCATGATTAGAATACAGATTACAAACTGTTTCGTAAACGGAAAAAAGAGGTTCTGGCTATTGTTTGGGTTTTTTTGTTTTACTTTTTTGTTGCTGTTTTTGTTTTATTTAACTTTTTATAAGGACGTTAACATATAAGTTAGGAATGCTAACTATTGAACTATCGGAAAGTTCCGCAGTCGAAACATTACAGATTGAATTTTCCTCTTTTAAAGTCAGTGTATGTTGACCATTATGAATTTTATGTGTCATTCCACTGTGAGGTTACCATTAACTTTAAGGGTCCCATACTTGTCATTTCGCCATAAAAATGCCTGCCCTGGATGTTTAAAAATTACTAGCTCTTTGTAAAGGTGGTAGTCGTGATAAATTATTCAAAATTTTCAAATTACTGCTATGCCCTTTTTCGTTCGTCACGCACCCACACGAACACTTAATTTAATACTCTCTCCTTATCATTCCCCATTGGCACGCTATATTTCGTCAACGCATGGTTTCGTGTAGTAGGTACTTGGTACTTGGTAGATAACCTCCAAAATACCTCAGATGGAGTTTAAACTGGAGGTGACGACGGAGGGTGGACTTAAGTTGTGGAACAGTGGTTTAGGACAGCCGTCCTAAATTTAGTTGAATCAGACCTGGAAAACTATGCTTGGGGGAAGATTATTCCAAGCGCTGACCGTGCGAAGTATGGTGGCCCTGAAGTACGCTCGACAACAGGTGATGTGCGCCTTGAATTTCGCGACTGGGACGCAAATTTCACGTCAATTGGTCGAGAAATTCACAACGCACATCACCTGTTTATTGAGCGTACTTCTGGGGAGCGTTTCATCAACATTTGTTGTCTGATAAGTTGTCAGATCTGACATCTTTCCTGGATTCTGACTGGCTGAGAAGCATCGTTACTATGGCAACTGTCGGATAAAACAGACTTTGTCGGATAAAACATCCGACAAGTCCTTTCATGAAACGCTCCCCAGGGCGACCAAAAGTACGCGCATAGGCTGAAGTACAGGAGATACGTTGCAACGCTTCGGTGTGCGAAAGCATGGCGAAACAAGCTACCTGAAATCATTTAAATTGGAAGTTTCAGGGTAGCTTTACCCTGACAGACCTTTATTTCACATTCAGCCATCACGAAGAAACAACCTTTTACTTGCCACCTACCCAGAAGTTAGTAACAGTCTGTGCAATGAAAGATTCTTTCATATGATTTAGCGAAACACGACATTATGTACTTTTTGGTAGCATTCGGAATATGAAAAAGCTCGACTCTTTCCTGACACTTTTGCAATGAAAAAATCTTTCATATAATTTAGCAAAACATGACATTACAATGGGAAGAAGTTCGACTCTTTCCTGACACTTTTGCAATGAAAAATCTTTTCATATGATTTAGCGAAATACGGCGGCATATGTATTTTTTGGTAGCATTTGGAATAGCAAGAAGCGCGATACTCTTATCTGATGACACTTTAATTATGTGACTACTTTAGCTACCGGCTGTTCTCTGCTCTGTTGTGTTCATGAAAAATCTCGTACGAAGAGGGCCAGTGGATCAGTGGTTCAGAATGTAACATTTAACGTTTTTGGATCATCACTAATTCCGCAAATCCGTTACTTTGATATAAAAAAGGGGCGGTCTTGCAAAAAAACAAAGACCGGTCAGTAATGAAAAGGACCGGTTGTACAAAGAAAAAACAAAACAAACAAAAAACAAAAAAAAACAAAAAACAAAAATAACCACCAACAAAAAAACAAAACCCATCAGCAACAACAACAAACAAGGAAAGAAAACACAAACACACCACTACCAACAACAAAATAGTGTTTGAAAAAAAAAGCTGATAGATTGGGTAAACTGAGATATTCTTGCATGGTCGTTACGAACCTTGTATAAGAAACAAGGAAAGAAAACACAAACACACCACTACCAACAACAAAATAGTGTTTGAAAAAAAAGCTCATAGATTGGGTAAACTGAGATATTCTTGCATGGTCGTTACGGACCTTGTATAAGAGATGCATATCAACTAGACTCCAATCGAGCCCTGTAGTCTTAAGCACTCGAGAAACATTTCCTCTTTAAAAGGTCTTAAAATCAACCAGTATCAATTTTTTTCATCCGCTCGCAGGCTTTTAAAGCTGAACATTCCATTTTGAGCAAGTGAAGTAACGAAATGCCTATGAATGCGCGATTATTTCGTAATCATGATGAAAAGGAAAATTTGGGAAAGTAATTGGGCCGGTCAGATCGTAATTCCCATACTGAGTTTCGGTCTCATTTCACCCCTACTGGAAGAGTGGAATGCAGGCCATTTTTACGTACCTTTATGTAATGCCCCCTTTTTCTGCAATTTGCAGGGTGACACTACAAGATTGATTTCATCTTTAACCAGCAAGAAGAGCCATCAGCTTCGAAATTTTTAAGCCACCTTTCCTTGAACAATAATCTATTGGATGTAAACCGATAGAAACATTCACTGTATTCAATGAAAATTAGGCACTGCCACTTTAAAGATTTTAGTAGATCTTGTAAGAACTACTACTTAGTATTGTTGGAAGTACAGCCCTGAAATTTGACACAAAATTACAACTGACGGTAAGTAAGTTATGATAAAATGAAGTTTACTACGTGTCATTACTCCACTATTATCAGCAATCACTGTAACAGTGGAGTCTTTGCTCACGCTTCTATGCGAAACGTCACTCGTAACAGATTGTACAGTGACAGTGTTGGCAAGTTCCTTGCGGACCTCGAATGAACAGGTAACAGACATATTCCACAAATCACCTAAATTATATGAATTCCACGTAATATGAACTTCAAGATCAATTTTCATTACCCTTTCATTTGATTCGGCAATACAAGCAACGGCAATGAATTCGGTAGCATTTGGAATAAGAAGAAATTCAAGACTCTTTTTTGACACTTGCATATAGGTGAGTGCTTTATAAGGTAGCTCTTCATCGATGTATTCATGAAATATCTCGTAGGCAGAGGTCCAGTTGATCAATGGTTCAGGATGTGACGTAACTGGACACGTGATAAGTATGGTTGAATTGTCACTTATACTACAAAATCCGTCACTTTGAAGGGTCAGTGGACATGGATAGTCATTTTCTATCATTGTTTCCAAACTGCTTCCCTTCGCCATCGGTGGGCTAGCACAAGTTCCCCGAATGTTAAATCGGTCCTCAAGGTTAATCAGCCATCGATGGGTACAGTCACATTTGATGGGATTTTGAGTAACATGCAATGTGAGATCATACGGAGGACTGACGGGACTACTAATTGGTACAAGGCCCATAGGGATCTTTTCCAAAGAATTTTTTTCCAAATATAACGTGTTTATTAAATAGAAGACATTGTAACCCGTTCCACAGACCCAGTTTGAAAATCTGGATAGGTCGTTACCTGTTAGGTTTAGTGAGCGAAGAGGATGGAACAAGTCCGCATGACGTGTTCCGCAACTAGACAAAACCTTGATGTTATTGTTGGATAACTGCAAACTTTCTACTTGAGGAAACAGAGAGGAAAACTCATGGATATCCAGTATCTGAATAGAGTTACTACTCAGATTTAGGAAGGTTGCATTTGGAGCATAGACTTGAGGCATAGCTTCAAGACCACTCTCACACCATGACAAACTAATTGTTTCCATAGCATACAGCAATGACGTTACATTTACATAAAATCCGTTTTGTGTTGCATCTATTAGTTTCAGCATGCGAGCATGAGTCCATACTTGTAACGGAATCCTTAAACTTTGGTTGGCAGGTGAAAACACGACTTCAGTCAGTGTTTTTATTACCGAACAGCCATCATCATGATTTTTTTCGATCTGGACGCCAATTAGCACAACCTCTCCATGACTTTTACAAAGAATGGAACTTGGAACTACGAGGTTGCTCGAACCCTGAATGACAATTTTTTCTCTTTCTTTTAACAGTTCAAACAAGCAAGGAGATAAGTAGTGTGTGACTTCGGACCCCAAAAAGACAGAGAACAATTTCGACTCCAGAGGCATCTGACAATTCGCATGAACTTGTCCGAGGGGATTTCCTTGCAATTTCAAATAAATTAGTGGTTCCATAGCCAAAAGAGTGTCCACGTAAAGTTCTTCTATAAGATTGTGACAGATATCAAAAACACGTAAAGAAGGGAACACCCTATTTATATTTTTGGGAATACTCTTTAACTTGTTGCTATTGAGATTTAAGGTGTGTAGATTGTTGAGCATTCCTTCCATTACAGGGAAGATGGAAATTCCTGAATTCTTGAGAGACAAAATTCCTAAGGTCGGTGAATTTAAGAAAGCAGTATAACTGACGAAAATTATAGGGTTATTGTCAAGAATAATTTGGAATAAATCAGGTAAATACGGCAGCCCTACGATGTGCGATATTAGGTTGTTTGAAACATCTAAATGACCTAAGCCTTGAAGACCGATAAAAGAGAATTGATCAATTCGTGATATTCTGTTGAAAGCGTAATTAATGAATATGATATGACTATTGTATGTAGTAAGAGAACTCAGTCTTATCCGATTGTCATCAAGATGTATTGCTCCATGACGTAGGGTTGAAAATGCTTCCTGGTGAAATTCTTCTATTTGATTACAGGATAAATTAATGACAGAAAGCTTTGGGTTTTTGAACTGCCCTTCGATTACAGCTATCTCATTGGCTCTTAACATGAGAACAACGAGTTCAGGCAAGTTGCTTAAGTCCGCTGCGGACACGTACTTTATCTGATTGTAAGACAGGTCAAGGTTTTGGAGAAAATTCAGTCCTGAAATATCTGGGATTCTTTGAAGTAGGTTATTTGAAAAGCTCAGTACCATTAATCTTGGTATCTTTGAAAGATTTGAAACAGTTTTGATCGAATTCCATTTGAGAATCAGTTGTGTCATGTTTGGCGAATTTGTCAGTTGTAGATGTGGCATTTTGCTATTCATCACTGTGAGCAAACACAGACTAGGTGCTTGCCTTTGGATAAACGCTACAGCCAAGTTCCCGTTAATATGTGACATAGCTAGCCATTCTAAATAAGGAATAAAAGGAATAGCCTGAAGAGGTTTGGATCCAGTTTGATCAAAAAGAACAGCCGATTTCAAATTAGTATAGGAATCAAGGCCAGAAAGGTTTGTTAGTTTATTTTCATAGAGACTGATGCTAGTGATTCCTTTTGAAAATGAATGCTCTTCTATTATCGAGATAAGGTTACGACCGAGTCGAACCTTCCTCAGTCCCGGTATGGAGAATGCCTCTCTAGCGATAACAGAAATTCGATTTTTACTGACATCAATTTCAACAAGTTGAGTTAAACCTGCCAAAGACTCATTTGTCATGGTGCAGATCAAATTTCCTTCAAATGAAATAAACGTAAGGTTACGTGGTAATCTATTTCCCTGTATTGCTCGGAGCTTATTGTATCGCATTGTTAGGGTGTTGAGGTTCGGTACGTCGATATGGAAATTGTGATGGATGGAGCGAATCGCGTTAGAACTGATAGTCATGTCTCGTATGGATGGTGACTTGTGGAAATTCGGAATCCGTTGAAGAATATTCTGGCTTAGGTCAATATATTTGAGATGACTCAGTCCCGAAAACATGGAATCATCTAGAGCAGATAGGGCGTTCCTCGACAAATCCAGGAAGGTCATGTTTCTAAAACGGCGGAAATAGTCAGACTGCGGTCTCGATGGTGGAAATTGTGCATGACTGGATGAAGATTCATTCAAATATTCTGCATGAAAACGATGCAATTGCCGTCCCTTGAGGAATACACCACGGCAAAACAGTTTTGGCCCCTTAAAGCAAGTGCAGGATCTACAAATGTCTACTTCCTGTTCTCTGGCACATAGGACGATGACCGAAGATAACATACACACTAACAGCACAGTCTTCTGGTACAAGTGCGCCATCTGTGGAAATGTTTGAAGCACAATGCATATACAAGATATTAACGAGACTATCTAGCTGATATGGAAATTTTTAGATAATTTTCAGTACAGCAGGAAGGGGTTTCAGTGCATTTCAGGAATAGGGCAAAGTCTGCTCTATAAAGTCTGTATATCTTACAAATATATACACACCTCACAAAAAATAATTAACCACTTTGTCTTTGGATTATAACTCAAATATGGCGTGTTGTAATCGGACAACTTTTAACAGATTTTGAAAGAAAATTTAATTCCAAACATTTTGACACTTCATTTGTTGATACTGAATAAAGAATGTTATAACATTAGTGATTCATATGCACATACCCCCAATATAAAAGTTGCAGCAATCCCTGATGATATGGCAGTGTCTATTCACAGAATGGATTTCTGGCTGTAAACTTCATCTCTTTGTTTCCGGGTAATAGAGAATAAACAAAAAAAAACACGGAGGTGTTCTATAAAATGACAGTCAAAACGTATGCTGATGAAAGTCATCAAAATGCCTGAGGCAGTGGATGCCGGCAAGATGCCATCTCCACTCTCCTATTCAGACAACGTGGGCATCCTTTTGGGCACTCAAACTTTCCTTGCCGGACATCCACTGCCTCTTGCATTTGGAATGACTTTGATCGGCATATTTTGATTGTCACTGAAAGACCACCTATTTTGTTTATATGCTGTCCGAAAAAAAAAAATCATATCATTTATAATGCGCCAAATCCACTCAGTAGAGTGCTCCAGGCGTAGAGATGAAGTTGACAGCCAAAATCCATTCTGTGAATAGACACTGCCATATCAATATCACCAGGGATTGCTGCAACTTTTTGTATGACTGCCTGTTCAGTTATTGAACAATTACTGTCTACAGTTATTGTTTAGGTCAGATGGTTGACTTGAAGTCATCAATGGCTTGTACTTGGTAACCAGGGGGTATTGTTCCAATTTGAGTATTTGAATTTTTGTAAAGTAAGGGTTGGAAGGGACAGGAAACAGGTGAAAATGATCCTTCTTTTGCCAAAGTTCACCTACAGTGGCATAACAACGGGGGGCACGGGCCCCCCCCCCCCAATCGGCTGGCAAAAAAAAAGAGAGAGAAAAAAAAATAGAAGGAAAGAGAAAAGAAAGGGGAAACAAGGAAAAGGAAAATGGTACATCGGGAAGCTCTCCCTCGCTTCGCTCGCTAGCATTTAAGTAACTTAACCAATGCCGATGCTAATTACTATTCTTATGAAAGGAATCAGTTTGCATCTTGTGTCTTAATATGAATAGATTATTTAGATATTTATATTCATAAAATAACACTTCTACAATGAAAAAAGAAGAGTATAATTTTCCTAGCTCGCTGCGGCTCGCTCGTGAAATAATTGTTTAATGGATTTTTAAAGCAAACGAATTGGGCGCAAAATTTAAAAACAGGGTGGTATCTAGCAAGATGCATCATTTTCCCCAAATTTTTAAACGCTTCACGTCCCTAAAGACACCTTGGTTCGAGATTACTGTCGTTATTGTTAACATGACAAAAATAACCACATACACCAGCTCAAACTTTTCCACTCGGTGCCATGGCTGCACGCAGCAGGGGGGCAGGGTGGAGGTTGCCCCCCCCCCCCTCCAGAAATTTTGAATACTTACCATTTTTGTTACTGAAATTGTCAGAAAATCCATGAAAAGTGTGTACCACATCCTTCAGTTTCCATTTCGAAAATGCAAAGCGCCCTTATATGACCAGCTCGATCACTTCGCTCCCTCGCTTTTGTATTTCTTCGAAAATTGTACGCGCCTTGCCCCCCCCCCCTGGAAAAATTTTCTGCGTACAGCCATGCTCGGTGCCCCCCCCCCCCCATGCGTCATACGTTGACCCACGGTACGCCACTGTTCACCTAGAGTTGCTTTGAGGTCAATAATAAGTAACAAGTGACAGTAATCATTGGCATACCATTAGTTGACTTCAAGTTGCCATATTTTAGGATTTAGATTCAATTAAACTGTCAAAGTGTCCCCCCCCCCCATTTCTTTTCTCTTTTTTTCATGGGAGGGAGGGGGGTACATCTCGGAAAAATTGACCTAGAGTTATTGTTTAGGTCAAAAGGTTGATTTGAAGTCATCAATGGCTAGTTTTTGTTAACCAGGGGTATCGCAACAGACAGCCATAGCCTACATTCCGGCCTATACTGTATTTGCCCGTAAAAATTTGAAAGTTTCGTTGCCGACTTGAGGTAGCCAGATTTGCCGACTTGAGGTAGCCAGACCTCAAGTCGACTTTCATGTGGGTATTTTCATTGCTGCTATATATTCAGTATACCTGATGATTGCATTCAGCTAATATCTAGCTTTAATATACTACAAGGTTCAGATCTAATACATTCTTTTTTAAAATATGATTGGTGTTTATCGTGTTCATAGCTTTGTGTTAATAAGTTTAAGTATGGGACGCCGGAGGACCAAATACATTTGACTTTTGTGGCAAATTGAAGCATAGGTTTCATTGTGTGCTTTAAAAACTGTTCAAGAGACGGGAGATGCATCTTTGGAACAGAAATGTCGATCAATGATTCGGGGAATGGGGACGGAAGGCCCCTCTGTCTGAAAAATACTCCCGTCCCCAGATTTAGAAATCCTCCCTAAAAAATTTTGTGAATAGTTGCTCGGCGATGTCTTCACACAAAAAGTGAAAAAGGCCATATACAAAATATTATTTGCCCGTGCAATCAGCATGATCAGAATGGATCCGAACTTCATCTGTTCATTTAGATCTTTAACCTCAGAACGCTATTTTTGGTCACTGTTTTCCCTCTTTCAAGAGTCGAAAAGATGCAATTTTTCTTTCCTTCCGAAAATTGTATAGCTATGTTGACAAATTATACTTTTTCCAACATTTGATATGTGCTACATGATATCACAACATTGAATTAGAATGAAAGATAAATAAATTCTTATCTTACCTTTTGTAGTAAAACAAAGGAAGAGTTCTTTTCCGACCAGACTGCAGATATGCCACAATTGATGGAAACTAGACTACCTTTACAATTTAATCACAACAATAATCTGGTCTTTCAGAATTTGAATTGTGAAGAAAAGGAGAAATGAATTTTTTGATACATACATATACATCTGTTTGATAAGAATGGTGGGGTGTTATTTGTTTTTTTGTTTTTTGTTTTTTAGTTTTTTTACAAGAGATTAGCTCCGAAATGAGTACGTGAAGCGGGTAAATCGTGACTTTTTAACGTGTGACTATATGGTGCCTTAATCCGTTTGCGCTTTTTACGGATGCCATTTATCCTTCATACTTTGATTAGTTTATTGCTTTTTCACGGCTCCGCTAGAATGAAGAGGGTAGGAAGGGACAAAGTGATAGTGATAAAACATTTAAGAAAGGCAACAATAACTTTATTTAAGATATGAAAGCTGAAATACCAACGGTCCTCGTCACTGAAATGCTTATGCATTTCTCCCAAATATCTTTCTTTTGAGTGAAAATGTGTCAGCTTGTTTATAAATGTGATTCACATGCCCCTATATTTTTTGCATCCCTGCTCTGCCCTTGCACTGTCCAGTACAGTATAACGCTTTTAAGACAATTATACAGCGGATAACAGTTTTATAACTAACTTTTCAATCTGCTAGATGATCCTGACTGGAAAATACCATTAAAGTATATCCATTACACGCCGTTAGGTAATCTCAGATTATTACAGGGGCACGCCCATGGTAGATTTCAAGTTATCATTAAAAAAAAATAATTACTTTCATAAAAGTACTCTCTTTAAAAAAAAAAAGAGTGAACGCGTTCACGCTATTAGGGGTGAATTTCAGAAGAGAGTGAATTGAGAGTGAATTGACAGTTAATTACGTGTAAAAAATTTGATATTCACACTTTATACACTCTTTTAGGGGTGACCTCAGTGATCACTGAAGTCACCCCTCAAGAATGAATATCACAGCTTTTACTCTAATTCACTCTAAATGCACTCTCTTCTGAAATTCACCCTGACAGAGTGAACGCGTTCCCTCTTTTTTTTTCCAGAGTATAAAAGAAGTGAAAATATCGAATATTAAGGAGCGCTAAAAAAAACCTGCCATAGCGCTTACAGAAAAAATTTCATCTGGAAAAAAATACAGAAAAGTTACAGACTCAAAAGAAGTAGATCACATAAGATCACAGGGGGAAGAAGTACGTGGATCTTTTTTAATGTGGCAAGAAAGGTCTTCTTTTTTGTGAAAAGTGGGTTTTTATTCCAGATCTTTGATGCGGTCACCGTTAAGTGTCTGTCAGTTGCTGAGAGTCTTATCTGTTTTGGGAATATGAGTTTTGCATGTCTCAGTCGTTGAATGAAGATTACGAGATAGTTTTATGTGAGGTTGTTGTTAATTGACTACTTAATTCTCTCCTTCCCAGAAGACCGACAAGAGCAGAAGCTGTTCTTCATTGAAACCAACCATCCATGAGAGGAATTGTAGAGCTTAGTTGGAACGATCTTCTCTGAGCTGTGTCCAGTGTCAGATGTGTTGAGTCTGGTGGCTATGGCATAGTTTGTGTTGGTATATCTTCAATTTCTTTCTTCAAATACATGGCGCTGTTGTACATCTCTGTCAGAGTGGATCCTGTTGCTCTACTTCGTTGTAAAACAAAGCCTTCATCTTCCTCCGAGTCAGTATTCACCTATAGCTCTGTTGCTCTTATAAAAAAATTTTATTACGGGAGGTCGTGGGTTCGGTCCCCGGCCGAGTCATACCAAAGACTTACAAAAATGGGACCTTTTGCCTCCTAGCCAGGCGCTCGGCATATAACGAATGGAGAAAGGTTATAATAACATATTATGTTATGCAGGGCCCACTGGAAGATCAGCTGATAGCTGAAGTGGCTACCCTGGGTAAACACGAGTTATTATTAGTATTATTTATTTCATTGCAAATGCCCCTTTTTCTCCTTTTTTTTTTTTTGTTATCTACCTCATCCACATTTTCACTTAATTTCCTTCATTAGATAAAGCTGAATAAAGTCAATGACGATGTTATATCAAAATGCTCTCAGCAGTTTTCAAGTGCATTTTTTTTACTTAAAAAAAGTTCCCTCAGTTGTTGTACACACTAAAAAAGGGTTCAATTTTGCACCCTTCAAGTGCAGCACTGGAAGCTCCTTTATGGGTACAACTTTGCACCCTAAGAAGCATTTCGCACTTTTAAGGCTGCAGTGAGCTATATTTTGCAGCATTAAGGGTGCAGAGTTGTACCTTTAAGGAAGGTCCAAATTTGCACCCTTTTGAAGGCAAAAAATTCTGCACCCTTGAAGGTACAGACGAGCATTTTCGGGTGCAAACAAGTACAAAAGGGTGCATCTTTGCACCTTTTCCGTGTAGGGTGCAATATTGCACCCAAAAAGGTGCTTCCAGTGTTGCATTTAGGGTGCAAAATTGAACCTTTTTTTCTTAGCAGCTTAGTGTGTATCCTTCCAGACAAAAAGCAAACAAACAAAAACTAAAGCAACAAAAACAAAAACGCCTGTGTTGGGGATGTGTTCGGGTTTGTTTCCAGATCTTTACAGGAAAATTGCAAGTGACTTTCCATGCACTGAAGTCAATTCCATCCGACTTCCTTGAATACTTTTAAATTAACCATAGTTATTAAATCAATGAAATTTGTTTATTTGCATGATACATGAATACGTAGATAGGATATATGACAGCTCAGTTGATATACAGTATATGGATACACTTAGAATTATCACTTGTGAGCTCAAATAATTGATGGAGGTGCCGTGGTCACGTGGTCGAGGGTTCGATCCCCGGCACGGCACAAATGCCCTTGAGCATAGCATTTTATCTACATTGCTGTTTATCCTACATCAAATAAATTAACGAGCTGTAGGCATGTTGTTACCAACGTGTACATGTGTGTTTGGGGAAAAAATGGATATCAGACATCAAAGATTTAAAGTGATAAAGATATCATACGTGGAATACCTAAGATACATGCAATCCAATTGTTCCTTTACGAGTGGCAGTTACAAATATGATTTGATATCCTAAACACTTAACAGTTCAGTTTCAGATTTCTAGATTTTATTCATTTTCACTTTTCAATATATTAATTAATACACAAACAAAATTCGAATATTACATATCAAAGAAAAGAAATAGTGAAGGATAGAGAATCGAAAACAATGTGCAAAAGCAAACTCAAGAACAATTATAACTGAATAGAAATTAATCAAGAATAAAATGAAAACTGCAGGAGTAATCCTGTCCCTCTATCATTTCAGACAGATATTTCAACTTTTCAAGCTATATGAGTTATATATCACACTCGAACGAAAATCGGGAAGATCCTGATGAAGGGCAGGTACCCGAAATTTTGGTCTTAATTGATGGTATATATTCTTGCAACGGCCCTCTTCTTAACTTTCTTTCCGGATCACACACATACAGACAAACACATACACAAATAAATGCAGCAGTGAAAATACCCACATGAGAGTCTACCCGGGGTAGGGCCCTACGGGGTAGTCCAACCCCGGGTCGACTAGGGAACTTGTAAATTTACATACATGTATGCATATTAGACCTATGTTGGGAATTTGATTTTAGGTTTTCTGTGTAGGATATAAAATTAACTTGATACCTCCATCAAAGAGAACTGTTGCTGGGCTGGTGCCATGAGCGTTCTTGGAGCTCTATAAGTTTTCACAATTATTATTATTATTATTATCATCATCATCATTATTATCATTATTACTACTACTACTGCTACTTTACTGCCATGCCTTTCTAAAATATCAGAAAAGGTCGTATATAATAGAATCATCAATCATCTTAACCAAAATAACTGGTTTAAGACCTATAATTGGTCTAATTGCCAGAACGTCTAACACCACCATGGCTAAACCCATTTAATCTACTATCATTTTGGTCTACTTGCCATTTGGTCCAATCACCTTGGTCTCATACCCACTTGGGCCAATTGCCATTTTGTCTGATTAAATGGTCTAATTGCCACTTCTTCTACTTGGTTTTCCTCATTTCGTCTAATATCTATTTGGTCTATTACCAGTTCATCCAATCAGATAGACTAAGTGGTGTTAGACCAAGTGGATATTAGACGAAATGGGCATAGCCTCACTGGAAATTAGACAAAATGGTAAATAGACTAAGTGGCATTTATACCAAATGGTTATTAGACAAACTGGTTGTAGACGAAATGGGGTTAGACAGTGTGGGATGAGACCAAAATGGGCATTAGACAAAGTGGGAGTAAACCAAGTGACGATTCACCAAATAACCTACTAAGTAGCTCACAGTATGGATTTAGAGAGAGCCATTTCTGCGAGCATGCATTAATTGATTTACAAGAGATTTATTAGACAATTTCAATAATAATCGTCACTCTATGGTATCTTTCTTGACTTGTAAAAAGCTTTTGATGTAATTGACCATAAAACTATTCTATATAAGTTACCCTACTTTGGCATTCGAGGCCTTGTGCTCAAGTGGTTTGAAAACTAGTTATCGGATAGATATCATTCTATTTGTTATAACAGTTGTGAATCTCATTATAAAATGGTCCAGTGTGGACTCCCCCAGGGCTCCATACTAGTGCCTTTCCTTTTTTTTATTGTGCGTTAACGATTTATGCAATGCATCCCCCTTTTTTCGTTATGTATTTTTGCTGATGACACCACTATTGTTTCTACGCATGACAATCTTTATATAGTGCTTGATAAAACTATTGAAGAACTGAATAAATTAGGTGATTGGTTTGATGCTAAAAAAATTCATTATCAGCTATGATAAAACTGTTATTTACTTCCATAGATCAAATTGTGATACTTCCAATGTCATAATGAAAATGAAAATGAAAAATGTTCATTTACAGGTTTCAAAATCAGTGAAGTTTCTTGGAGTTATCCTTAATAATAATCTTAATTTTAGTAATCATTGATTATAAACCTGTTAAATGTCTAAAAATGTTGTAATTTTAAGCAAACTCAGACAAGTGCTACCAGAAAAACATCTGCTTATGATATACAACTCTCTCATTCTCCCGTATACATGTATTCCTTATTGTAATATTCCTTGGGCAAGTGATGGCACAACTATCTTTGACCCAATTTAAAAATTACGAAAGAAAGCACTACGCATTTGTACTAAATCATCTTATATGACATATTCATATTATATATTCTTTACATTGAATGTACTAAATGTCTATGATATTCACAAATTCGAAATTGCTTTATCAATCTTCCGGGTCCATCTAAAACTTGCTCCTGAAACTATTGCTAATCTGTTTAAATATAACTTCGAATATCATCAGTACGACACACGCTCTTCTAGTAAATTCCATCATATTTCAGCATCTAATGATTTATTACTCCGCTCCTTTAAAAATGTGGGGCCACGCATCTGGAACAATTTAAATAGTAATATAGTTGCAAGCAAATCGATGTACACATTTAAGAGAATTTTAAATCAAAATCTTGTTAAACAGTCAAATGCTGTGTTGCTATATTGCCCTTTCCCTTTGTACTTCATGTTTTATGCATTAACATTATATTTACATGTACTTTGTAATGTAGGAGGACTTCATCTTTCAAGCCCTAAGGCTTCTTGTTGTCCCTCCATTTCCTGAAATTCATAATAATTTGATCATGTTCTAAATATTTCGACTGTTCAACTGTTTTCAAGAATAAATAAACTTTCATTCATTCATTCATTCATCCTTTTCCTTCCCTTTGAGTGAAATTTGTAACACCTTAATACTTGGTACCTTAGTACTTGGTATCCTTGGCATTGTGAAAAGGCACTCTCCAGAGATTTAAAGTAGTTTCCTTTATTTTTCCCTATTTAACGACTAAATTTTCTGATTCGCATAGATGAAAAATGCAGTGACCACGTAGTTCCCGTAGGCATTATTTCCATTTTACGACCTTTTCTTTTAAACCACCATGTTCAAACCAAGGGGCTTATAAAAAGAGGGATAATAGTGCTACAACTATCACGCACGAGCGTGGGATTCATTTTTTTTTTTTTTTTCTATTCATACTTTCTTCAACTAACCGGGAAAGGTAATGATGACGTCATGCGAAATAAATGGTTGGGCAAACCTTTTGAAGAGGGTGAAACTTTCCTCTCTTTTTGTCTAAAATACGATGTAAAATTTGAATTCGGAAAATTTATGCATTTTTTTGCAAATACAGTGAAAACAACACATGATATCTCAGAATATGATTTATCGCGATTTTACTTCTATAAAACCAGACAGATACTCAAGTGGGAAAGTTCAGAATTTTCGAAAGATAGTATAACTAAACAAAGGAAAATTTTCCTTTAGCGATTTCATTGTGATGGGAGAATTCATAATATATGCATAACTCTTTAATTCATGTTGTACCCGGACTACCCAAAGTTTCTTTGATCTTGTTTTCCTCTGATCCAAGAGATATTTCTTCCCCATTCTTTGTCTTTTCCTTTTTTAGGAGGACAATTTGAGGACACTTTGAGGGAAAGCAGTGAGTGTCGAGGAAATCCATTTTCCTGATAGATTATCCGCTAATGCCGAGGGTAACTGTGCGGAAGCGTGCACGGAATCCACCACCTTCAAACCAGCTTTTTCTGGACTGGAAGCGGACAGTCATGTTGTTAGAGAGAGAGATATAAGAGCCAGCCGGAGCATCATGGCCGCAGATCCTTATCCTGGTATACAAAACATGAGAAAGTTTTAGTTTTTTTTTTTTATTATTCATGTAACAAAACATAATCAGCTCCAGACGATTCCTTAATACAACTTGCATTTTACGTCCAATGTACTGAACAGAACTGATATGATGCATTCACAATGGGCGTTGGACCTGTGGCGTTATATTGCATGCATAATGACAAAGTCGATGTACATGTAATTTTCTACATTTCTGTTTGGTACAAGACATATTCGTTTTCGTTTGATTGTATTCGCTAATTTGTTGTTCTTGTTTATTTCAGTTGTAATTTATTTACTTTTAATTTTATGCCTTGATGGGCTTTTTTCCTATACCATGTAAATGTGACGAATTTCATTTTCTTTGAATATGGAAAATAAATGAACCTTATACCTTATACCTTATGCATAATCTGATAATTACTATTAAATAAATTTCTATGCTCATTACGAATTGCAGTAAACAGTGACATTTGCGTTCAAATTTGTATTCTTTTTAACCGCCACTTTACCTACATAAAAAGGGCTAGGAATAAAACTTATATGCTTGTTCATGTTCTCATTATTAATTTATTAATTTTGCTTTATTCAAGGCTATCGCACACGATGCGTTACTTTAGTGCTTTGCCTGTCTTCGAAGCGCTGCATAACGCATCGTATGTGTGCGCGATATGTTTAAATAATATCTGTTATATTGCAAATCTGCCTACCTCCTACGCCAAGTAATTACATTGTGGTCAGGGGCGGCGCTACAGGGTGCAGTCGCCCCTATGATTTTTCAAGTGAACCCCCCCCCCCCACAAAACAAAGTAGTAAAAGAAGGGGGAAGGAGGAAGAAAAAAAGAGTATGGGATAAGAGAGAGCTGGGGCGTGCAACTATATAACACCCCTATTTTTTCATTCAGAACGTAAATTAATTTACCTATGGGTCATCTTGCCCCCTTACTGAAATATCCTGGCGCCGTCCCTGGTTATAGTCACTTTCTTTTTGTGAGATGATTCTCTCACACATGGAACGTCAATGCCTAAACCTGTCAATGACACAGTCTTACATCGTAAATGACGGCTAGTGTACGACATACTTCATGCTGTCCTGTTTGACTTGCCTGTTACTAGGATTGCGCGCTATAGTA
This sequence comes from Echinometra lucunter, assembly GCA_029962745.1. NCBI lineage: Eukaryota > Metazoa > Echinodermata > Echinoidea > Camarodonta > Echinometridae > Echinometra > Echinometra lucunter. The sequence goes on from CM057159.1 coordinate 3,880,405, forward strand.
GGCTAAACAGCTACACTAGTCAGCAAACGCAACCATTACATGAAGTTATTTAGTGGCAGCTGTTCGCGAGGGATTAAAGTAGACCAAAAACCAAATCAAAGCTAAGAGAGAATTAAAGAGATCATCGAAATTTGTACAAAATCGGACACGGAATAAGAAAGTTAGGCCCATGCCTAAATTAAATTTTCTGTTTTTGTCACAGCTATTGGTAATATAATTTGTGGACAACTCTCAAAGTGTTTTTTAAACAGAATTTCACACGTTTCACATTCATTTTGTACACAGAGCCAATCGCGGTCAGCGCGCTTGCCCACAGCAGCAATGGCGTCTCCGATAGAGGGCCAAATACATAAACCGGAAGTGAAATTTGTCTATAGCGTAAGGCAGAATTTATTTTGAGTTCATTTCAAATAATTAAACTGAAATTCACGGAAATGATGAATGGAATATCACATCATCACATCGCTCATATCTTTTAATGCAAGGCGGACAATGTGACAATGTATTTATTCAGTTTCATGAGAATATTCCTTTTTGTTTTTACATGAGCTTTAAAACAAAAGAGAGAATTCAGGCAAGAGAGCTTTATACAGATGATACATGTATTATTTATAGGATTTTACAAAAATATTTTTGGTCGAAACAAAACAATGATGTGTTTTCGACTTGCCTTATAGTTTCTGAGATGCCGCCGCCAAGATCGATGAGGATATAGTCCTGTTCTTCGATATGAAAATTCTTTTCAAAGATGAGTTCCACATGTGAGTCTTGTGGTGCAGTAATCTTGTATCCACAGCACTTCCGTCTTGGATAGGTCCGAGGGTACTTCAGTGACTGAATATACCCTTCGTCTTGGTTCGTAGTACCTGGACACCTCCTGGAGCCAATGACCTCAGGGTTCGAAGTGTTTTCAGCATCGCGGACAATTTCGATAGCACGATAGCTCGCATTGAAACCTGTAACGTTCCCCGAACCCTCTGCGACAAATATGACAGTCATTGTGTTACCAGCTGAAATAATTTCCTCTGTAGGGGTATTTTCGCCACACAATCTGAAAAGAAAGTGTCATATGTAATCAACGACATTTCCATTTTCTTTTATTCGGAATATTAACTATAACATCTAACTCCTTCCAATACTGCTAATCTGCTAATGTCAGCTACTTGCTTTTAATAGAACAATTACTCGTGAATAACGTGTTCTTCCCACATCACGTGCTCACGATGATGAACATGGCGCAGCGGGGGCCTAGGGCCGCAGGACAATAAATATCATATGTGCTTTTGTGATTAATTCTAGGATATTTAATAACAAAATTCCACCAAATATGTGCAACATATCATTCAATTTCAATTTTAAAAACACAAAAGCGCCCTTGTGACCAGCTCGGTCGCTTCACTCCCTCGTTTGCGTGTTTCGTCAACATTTTAGGTATTCTCCCCCCCCCCCCCGGAAAAAAACTTCTGCGTACGGCCCTGATGATGAATGTTGCAAACATTAATCATAATACTGTAAGTAATTATCCTAGAATTGATCACAAAAGTACATATGATATAGGCAATTGTCCTGTAGCTGCCCTAGGCCTACTGATAGGCCTAATCACCGGGCAGCACATGTCCCTGATATCCAAGGCTAATTGTTCTGGGGTAGCAATTGTCGAGGGCCGCGTAACACAAAGCTTAGCAATTAATCGTAGGCTTGATTTTTACGATTGATTGCATTGATCACTATGTGCAATTAATCGTAAAATCAATCATACGATCAATCGCTAAGCTTTGTGTTACGGAATCCAGGTCGTAATCTTCTTGTCATATGATAGTCCTGAAAGTGAATCGTCCTGCAGATTATCTTACGTGGGCAACTATATCCTAGAGGCAATCATTCAAGCTCGTTTCGTTGGCTTGGTAAATTAATAGGGAGAAGCCAGTGCGATGGACACTTCTCGTATATAGGATCACAATGAAAATGTAGGCAATGCGAGTCAATATGATGTTCATTCTACAGCTACCAAGAAGTGAGCTATGATAGGAAAACTATTAAAGATTGGTTGATTCAATTTAGATGTAATTCTACATGAGCAGCTAATGATGGTAAACCAGAATTACAACCAAATAGTATAAAACTTGTCTTCCAAACTACCAGATTGAAAAAAAAACCTGGGTTAATAACCCTCTCTCCCTAAACAACCCCTTTAAACTACCGTCCTGGCAGAATTATTGGTAAAAACAACGTTTAAGGTATTTGTATGTCACCTTTGTTCGTTGTTGCCTGGAGAGTGGCTTTTCGGCATAACCAGAAGGCATACAACTTCTTCATTTGCCGGTGTGTTTGATATTTCAAAAAATGAAATTGTGAACGTTAAATAATACTGAAACGTATTCCACGTTTCACGACTTACTTAACAGGAGTCGGGGGCACCATCTCCTAAATATATCTCTATCCTGTCAACAGAGCAATGCGGATCTTCTGTGTCAAATGCATGCAAAGTGAGGGCAACCCGTTGTGTTTGTGGCAAAGTGATCTCGTAGGTGCAGTAAGTATTGTTCGGTGAGTCTCTGACGTAGTTGGTGAACTCGCCGGCAGAGCTGTTGAAGGAGACATTACAGCTCCCCGCCATCATGGCCATGTCGTTGGCAGGGACATTTATGGTGTATTCTGCCCTGAAGCCCGCGGACTGGGTTGTCGAATCTGATATAAATAAGAGCCTCACTTGATTGCCGGTGCTGTTGACGCCCGGTGGTATTGCATCGGAGCCACAACTCCTCATGTCAGGCAGAAAAGAATCCGTTGTGAAGACATCCACATAATCGCTCTCGCAGTTCTCAGCTGCTTGCAGGTCGAAAGCAGTAAAATGCAAGTCGATTGTTGATCCAGTCGGGCCCTTCAAAACAATTTTAAAAACTTGAAAATGATATCTGGCATTCCTGAAAGCGTAGTAACTGTCGTCAAGGTTTCTTTGGTACGCATACAGTGCGCCGCCCCCCAAGAATAATTAAGGTTGCAAAAAATCTTGCCATCTGAGCATTTCAGAATACTTTCATCTACTTTTCTTACCTGTGGATAGCCTACCGATTGTTCTATGAAATTCCATCCAAAAATCTCAAAATATTTTACGCTTGAGTGAGCAGACTTAACTTTTGTGAAAGGGTGCAAAATTTGAATTGGACAAAATTGATATTTGTTCTGGTTGGTATCAACGGAGCTGAAAGTAGTGTAAACTGTGAAGGCTTAGAAATTTCCCGGAAAATATTTTTAAATGCTCAGGTGGTGAAAATTTTTCAAACTGTAAACTTTTTAGGGGGCGTACTGTATATACACGTCCTATTATTCCAGCCCCAAGTGCGACAGAGTCAACAACACCATGCGACAGAAATTGCAATACTAAATGAACAAGCAAAATGAAAGCAATGTCTCAATTCATGACTAGATAAATTTGGTAGTTTATTCATTACTACAGATTAGAACGATTTGTACTGAATTTAGAAGTTGGCAGCTGACACTCCTTATATCCAATGACTTCGTTCAGCTAGGTTTGATTGTTCCACATACCTCTATGAATACAGACCTGTGAGGCCCCAACCCCAGAATAGTATTAATGATCATGCTAATCGTGATAAGGGATGATGCAATAAACAAATGAAAGGACACTGTATGGTGACGCAAAGTACTAACTACACTGCAGCCATTGTAACATTTCTTCCTTCAATGCAACCATTGCAACATTTTCATTCGTCGGTGGTTATATGGGTCCCAACCCCCATATGACATTCCTTTAAATCTCCTTTATACCAATACCCCCTCCCCGCCCCCATCCCCGTAATGAAATTGGTACAGATTCTCTTGTTTGCTAAAGCTATGATTTATGTACTGCGTTAGTTTAACTGTCTTAATGTTGATGGAAGTTTTATGTGATTGCTTATGTATTCTTTATATGTTTTGCTTCACAAATAAAACAATAATATGCTCTGGAGCTGCATGCTCGATTTTATGATAATAATCGAAGAAACTTGCATACTTCATTTAACACCAATTTTCTATCCCCCCTCGATGGAGAAAATGCTACCTTCTCTACTTCAAATAATATTACGTGTTATTTTCAAGTATCGGTTACTGCATAGTCTTACCGTTATGACATACTGGCATATTACATTGGGATCATAGTTTGCCGGATAATTCGGCGAGGAAATAATTCCTGTCTCACCGTCGTCTATTGTAAAGTATTGTATGCATCCTAAATAAAAAAAATTGAGATAAAAGAAATATGAAAAAATCATCATGAGAGAACCAAATCAATAACTGCTTTTCATAAATGGAAAACCTTAATTTATTTGAATTAAAAATTCTTTGATCATGCTATCCCAATGCTGCTTTCTGAAAAATTATTTAAAAGGAATCGAGAGGCCCTGGTTTAGAATGTGCTTCTGTGACCACTTGTAGTTTAACTTTTGTCACCTAAGAAAATAGAAGATGGACCAACGGCCATCCTCAACCGAAAAAGCCACCTACGTACTATCTACAAATTCTAAGTGTTTGTTGGTTCATTGATTTCCTTCTCGCTTTATTAAAGGCAGTTCACGGTGGCTTGTGTTTAGCCAGAAATTATGTGGACTTGCAGCATTTGTATCTTCCGTTTCCACTGGTAAATATTCTTGAAACACGGTCTTGAATAGATCCATTCTATATGTTTGTCATCCTTATTGAATCTTATGATTACTATTATCTACTTAACAGGTCAACTTTATTTTGTTCAGTATCTCAGTAGTTTTGTTCTTTCTATTACATTATTTCATTATAAAAATTACTTTGTCATTACGAGATTACTGAATTCATATATTTGCTTTGTATCATGTTAATAAATGAATCAAATCAAATTAAATCATGATTATCTGAAAAAAGTATAAGTATATATATTTAGACAGAAATAGCAAGAGTGGAGTTTTACTTGGGACATATGCGGGATCTTCCATTTCGCACGTGTTTCCTGTATACTGCGGTTTGCACATGCAAGTGCAGTTTTCAAGAAGGAAACCGTCGTTCAAGCAAATTGAGGAATCAAAGGAACAACTTGTCATTGCTTGAGTTTCGCAGTCATAGGCCAGATTGAGCTCTTGAAGATCTTCAAATGTAGGGGCAAGACGATTTCCCAAATAGGGCATATCTAATGGATCCTTCGTAGTGATGGTAAACAAAACTCCATCTACAGAGTTAGCCTAAAGAAACAAAAAGTTGGAAGAATCTATCAGTATATTTGTAAATTCCTTAAGAGAGTTTTGATACTCAGGTTTGGTCGGTTGTATGTCTCTCGCCGTCTCATAATCATCGCTGTGTTATGGAAAGCATGTTTATACTTCTTCGAAATAACAGCCCACCAAATTATTTTTTCAGTCATGGAATGCAACAGTAACCTATATAAAAATAGGGGACAATGTAGGTGAAAAATGAAAAGTTGCAAAATGCACTGCTCTTGTTCGGCTGTTCAATTTTCCGTTTTTGTGTGCAGGGTATAGGGCGACTCTGATTCCAGATGATCTTCCATGAACGACATACACATCGCACTGAAACAAACATGCATAAAGTTGAAAAAGCATGAAACACTAAAACAATCTTATTACACATACAAACTGTATGCACACCCACTTCTGATTGTTGAATTGAAAGCCCATATATAATAAGATCTGGCAAAACGTCTCCGATTCTGCAGGGCTGAGAGGGTGATGAGGTGGTCTTCTTGCTTAGCAGGCTTCTCGGAGGACGTCTGCTCCTTGGTCTATCTTTGACATTATCAATTCCTTGGAACTTTGTTTCCACGTGGGTATGGTGCTGAAACTTACTCCAAACCACTCTGCGACATATTTTTGGAGAACTCCGGCCTTGCACTGATCTATTATCCGAGCCTTTTGATATAATTTGGTAACTCTTCGCATGATGCTGCGGAAATTTGAAGACCAAAGAGTGGCAGACCTAAAATAAAACCAAAAATACGTCTTCAAGACCTAAAGATATACGTTGCAATGACCTAAAGATACGTATATTGACCGCTACAGTGGAGTCTGTATCGTTGTACGGGTCAGACACCTGGACCGTTACAAAGAGACTAACTCAGATGTTGGATGGATGTCACACAGGAATGCTGAGGATGACTCTGTACGCAACCAGTAGGCAACGACAATGAGGAACTCGGAGCTGTACGGATCCTCCAAGAAGTTAGCTCAAAAGCGTCCCAGAAGATATTGAAGCTTTCGGGTCACGCTCAAAGGCAACCAGAACTCATTATACGTAGTGGTCCTGTGGGAACTCCTTCATGGATATGCAGGAAGAGGGAGACCTGTGAGGACATAATTGATTAACGATGGACACTGGTCTCCAGGAGACGCAAAACATCGCTGATATCATGAATGGCAAAGGTTGCTTGAAAAACTTATCACTGGATCTCAGGAGTTCTAGCCGACTTGTCTGATTGATTGACAGTAGCCGATCTTTTCTGGCGTGTTACCAGCATGAATTCCATTTCCAGATTCTTAAGAATTTGGCATTCATGGATGTCCTACTTGGAAAATTAGCCCTACATTCATTAACAAAAATCACACTGTCTTAATTATGCCAAAGAAGCGAATGCTCTGCATGAAAACACCAGCGCTTATCAGTTCATTTTGCAACTTTTCACTTTTGAACCCTGCCCCTTATTCTAATGCACTGCTTATTGTGTGATTATACAATATATTAAGTTTAACATCCATGGGTTGCTTCATACTTCCTCCATTTAACAGTTAATTTTCTTAATCTTACCTACCCGTCTAGAATCCAGTGCAGAAACATTTTCAAGTAAATGTAGTAGCATAAATTTGATAAATGCGAACGTTGACATATTACTAGTACATGATCAGAACATGATTATCGTCAGACTGTAGTAAAAACAATATGTGCTTAAATCGCCCTTGAGGTTTTTTTTTTCGAAGGTTTCCTTTTCGTTCGAATCTGTTCAAATAAAGAAGAAATTACCACCACCACTAACACCAAAAAAAAAAAGTACTTACATTGCTGGCAGAGTGCATGATGGATGACACGTCGTAGGGAGTGCCAAACGTTTGTCCGTTTTGTATGTTGAAGCTGTTCTCTCTGCCGCTCTGTACATTGTCGATGAGTATGGTCACAAACTGATCTCGATCAACTCGGGATTCCTCGTGGAAAGGACCCGAGTGCGTGGGTGATTGCGTGATACATTTCACCAAACTGTCATGATATTGAGAGTTAAATGATGGGTACTTTCTATAATATTTGATTCAAGTCAAATCCGGGGGAGGGAGTGGCACTTGATCCCCAAAGTGGTAGGTATGTGGCAAGACAAAAAGGGGGATTCGGAACGGGCTTAGTGGAAAGGATGGTCTTTGGAACTACAAACTGTTTGAAAAAGGGAGCTTCGGAACGGGCTTATCATGGAAATGATGATCTTTGGAATTAATAACTTCTTGGAAAAAGAGGGAACTGTAACTGGATTTCACTATCATGATAAGCCATGATATATCATGTGATGCAAACGCATAATATCGGCTAATTTGCGTCTTGAAGGAGACTATACTTCGGCTCCTCCGTCATGTTCGTGTGTGCCTAGCCTAGCTGTTCGGTCTGTAACTGAACATGCTAGAGGTTCGTTAATCCATGGACCTTATTTCGAAAGTTTGAACTGTTAAAAAGGACGAGTCCTGACGTTTTTTTAAAATGTCGTTATAATGCTATTCAGACCTCAGTGGTGGAGGTTTGATCCAAACGTTGTTTAGAGTAGTCACTTTCATTGACAGTAGGATTCTCTTTATACTATTATTATTATTATTATTATTATTATTATTATTATTATTATTTGTCTGCCATCACCTGTGCCTGGGAGGCGAAAAGCGAACTGAATCACTGTAACCCTGGGTCTCTCCTCCCGACATAACTGTTTGGGGTACGTGCAGGTGGACCACTACACCGCGAATCCCCCCTACTCTTATACGAACAGTGCAGTACAGTGGGTTCTTAATGCGGGGCCTCCATTTAACGTCCTATTCGAGGGACGGATTGTTTTCCACTGTAACAAAGCCTGCGTCTATGAAACACGGGAGGGGCACGTTTACGCACAACGTTGGCCACTGAGGTCACTGAAAGTGACATGTGACTCCGACAGAAACTGTCTAATGTTACGTTTACACCATGCATCCCGGTGGCCACGGCAGCCAAGTTTGCCCGAAACGTAGTGCGCGGTGGGATTTGGATATTTCTGCTTCCCGTCTAACTCCATCTCCAAGTTTTGTTACGGAGTATTATGTTTTGTTTTGTTCATCCATCCGCACCGTAACTGTCGTGGCAAAGTTTTTGACAGTTTAAAAATCTGGCCCGGCATCCACGGCAATCACGGACTGTCACCTTTGCCCATCCCGTCCCCTTGCGTTGTGTCACGTCCTTCCCGTTTTGTCCACTGTTGCCAGAAGCGCCTTTAGCACTCCACGGAGTGGATTTGGCGCTATAGTATTTACAAATAAACGTGGACTGCCTTGGCCGCCGGGAACATAGTGTAAACGTAGCATTATGTGAAGTCATTTGCAATTTCTCTGTCATTGAATGGATTTTCTTTTTCAGTTTGAATCATTCTTGTCAAGAACCTACAGATTGATATTTGACAAGCAATTCTAACAGTTTGTAGTGTAGTAAATATAGACCAATTTCACAACGCAAGAGGGCAGCAGACTGTTCGACACAGTTCGACATACTGCGGTGGGCGCTCCAACTTTTATAGTACACAAGTCAATAGCGCGTTATGTACATTCGTTCGATTTTTTTTTGTCTATTTTTACCAGTATATGCAGATTTATTTTAATATTTGCAATGAGAAATTATCAGGGAATTTCAGGTCGCAGCTGTGCGGTGCTCAAATGCCACAAGAATTAGAGAAAGTTTAGAAATTGGAAGCTAACTGAGTGCGAAATTCACTCGCTTTTGACTCATGAAGCCTGTTTGTGTGAGAAGCCGTACTCCCTACACAGGTTTCCGTAAGCAATGTGAAGGAATTCGTCGCCAGTGGGTAAAAACATCAACAGAAAGGACTTTGAAGTCAAGAAACATTATCATTATGTACTTTGGCGTAAAATTTAATGAGTGAAAACATGACTTTGTAAACAGGGTAAGATTTAGGGCTCCCGTTTGCTCCGGCTGCTATGCTGCAATCGAACTTTTACTGACAAAACAAAGTTGAAAAACCATCGAAAGTACAAAAATACATCATACCTTCATCCGCCAGATATGGCCATTGTCTTACCTCATCTACCCATCTATCCATGCTTTATTTTATTGATCTAGAATAAAGTAAATTGAACAATATCGGGGCATATCTCATATCTTGCATTCATTTTGTACACAGAGCCAATCGCGGTCAGCGCGCTTGCCCACCGCAGCAATGGCGTCGCCGATAGAGGGCCAAATACATAAACCGGAGGTGAAATTGGTCTATACGCCCACTTTACTATCAGCATTAGGCCTAAAAATAGTGAAAATAAGAAGAAAGCGACATAAAAAGTTGGTTACTTTTAATCTTTGAGCTTTGCTAACATAAAACCTTTTCTGGTTTATTCTATGTAAAGACACAAAGAAATGAAGTAAAATGCTCATTTGAATAAAAATGAAGGCAAAATGCCCTGTTCATTGTGAGCGTATAAAAGACAAGTATTGGTTTGCATTTACAGAGAATTGTAATGTGAATAAGAAACGATCAGTTTTGTACTGTTGAGATTGCTAATCTGAATTATAGTTCATCGTGTTGAGATCGTTAGATTAGGTTGTTGAATATTGCTAGATTATGTTGGTGTGAGTTGTTTTGTTTTGTTTTCTGCCAGAAGGGGAAAAAAAGGTAAACCAGTAAAAAAAAAAAAAAAAAAAATCAACTGGTTTCTAGATGATTTCTAACTGGACCAGTTGAAAATCAACTGGAAACAAGACACGGATCATGCTATACATGTATAAGAAACCAAACAGAATTTTCTAGTTGACCCTTGGAAAAGACCAGTTGGAAAATACCAGTAAGGCCTGTTGGAAATACCAGTTGAAAACACTGGTAAGACCAATTCGGAATATCAGTTGAAAATTACAAGTTACAAGACCAATTAAAAGATACCAGTTACCAGAAATTTTTACCTTGCGCGGTCCAAAGTAATGTCACTGGTCCAACTGGTTCAGTACGTTGTAACTGGTTTTTCGGTTACAGTTCTTTATTCCGAAGCTCGGTTATTCCGAAGGTTCGTTATTCTGAAGGTTCTTAGTCCGAAAATGAAATGAGGTTCGTTAATCCGGAAATGAAGTATAGGTTCGTTAGTTCGCTAGTTATTTTCGGACTAACGAACCTCATTTCATTTTTGGACTGACGAACCTTTGGAATAATGAACCTTCGAAATAACGCCACAAATGTTCGGATTAACGAACCCTTTTTCATTTTCGGACTAACGAATATCTAGGTATACCAAATTTGCGTGTTTCGGATTAACGAACCTTCGGAAAAACTAACCTTCGGAATAACGAACATCACCCGGTTTTTCTTACTGATTCTATAGATATTCAAACAATAAACCTCACACGTCAATGACTATCTTGTCCTTTGTTGATGTGTAGGCCTTCAACCAACTAAATGTTGCTCAATATTCTTTGAAAGAGAATATAGTATATGGCATCGAGAGTATTATTGAAAGAATGAGAACATACATTGCATGAATGTTATTGAGAAAATGAGGGGAAATCAGATCATGAATTGTATCTTATATATATATATATATATATATATATATACTAATTGAATTTAGTATGTAGTAGAAAGCTTCATTCTAATCATAAACTTGGTGTGTGTGTGTGGGGGGGGGGGTGAAAAACCATAAAATTCACTTTACATCCCCACCCGCTTTATACTGTTAGTGTTGACCATGGCGAATATATTTCACTTCTATTATGTACGCTACTTCAAATGAAAACACCCAAATCGCGAAAAATTACAACTCTTTATTGATTGCAAAATGGGACAAAATGCACATACATCGCTGTGTATAGTACATTCATCAGAATGCACAATGCGCATAGTACATAAAGTAACGCAGCTGAAGTATAGGGCCGTATAGAACGGCAGCTAGGTGACTTTTGATTAGATGAACGAGGTACCAACATCTGAGTATTGGAGCACCAGGGAAGGAACCCCGCATATACCAAACTGGGCGTCTGCCGTTGCATCTCTGCTGCATGTGGCCCCTGGGGCCTTTTAAAGGGGCCGCCGCCGGGCACTTTGCAGGAGAAAATTCGTCTGTCATGGGCCATTCCAAATTCAGTGTAATGAGGCGCAAAATCTGCCGATGGGTATCATGTGGTACCTTTTTTTAAATCTAATCTAACCCACTTTTTTGGCCCCTTCTTAAAGGAGATGCAACGGCAGACGCCCAGTTTGGTACATGCGGGGTTCCTTCCCAGGTGTTCCAATACTCAGATGTTGGTACCTCGTTCATCTAATCAAAAGTCACCTAGCTGCCGGTCTAGTATCTAGTATAAAAATTGCAAATGCTTTTTCCTAACCTTCTGCTTGTATCTTCAGATATCCAAATGAGCCATTGCTAACAAAAACAAGCAGAAGCTTGTCTCTTCTGCAGCATGAGCTAACATTCCTACTCAAAATTTCCTGAAAATCAAAGGAAAGGTTTTGTTCTGGTACAGAAAGGTCTGCCAGATTAGAAAATGCAAGTATGAAAAGGAGAAATATTCTTTCTTCAAAAAGCTTTTGCTCTTTTTTGCAAGCTCTTCTGCATGTATCTTACGCTTTTTCTTGCAAAAACATGATGTAAATTACCCGTCTTTCTTTTGAAATTTCAAATTGCCCTCACTTCCTTTTTAACACCATCAGCATGATTAGTAAGCCGATACATGTATTCATCTTCAGTCTCAAAGTTTGTTTACAAAACTGAATATTAAAACTAGTTTGGTTACATTTAAAAGCAGTAGGTCAAATTGCTTTCTGCATCATATTTGGAAAGTGAGTGAGGAGTGAAGCTTTTGACAAGGTCTACGCATCGGAGCACAAATCTCCTTTGTACTATTTTCCAGAAGGCATCTTGATCTGATGTTGGAGTCCATAACCTGTTGAAAACTTTCAAACAATATACCACCTGTCAGACAACATAACTGGCAATTAGTACACGGCAAGTTGTCACAATTTTGGGGTGTTCTTAAAATTTTCGATTTTTTGTGCTAAATCCCCTATATTGCGGGTGCTGAACACGAATCCACTTGTTGCCATTTTTCTAAATGACACCTTCACCCGTTGCCATGGCAACGGAGGATTTTCTTTAATATAAGGTGTATTCTTAATTAAACATCATGAAAACATGCAGTAAATACCAAAATATACCAATATAAACATAACTCTTTGATTGAAATGGAAATATCAATAATACAATGTCATGGTTACCTCATAATAAAGGCGGTTGCCATGGAAACGCCTAATTTTTTCGAAAATTATATTTTCCTGAAAAAGCATGAAAACATGACATAAGTTTCAAAGTATTTCCAATACAAGTTAATAGAATGACCGACAGAAATAAGTTTTCTACAGTTATGTTCATGCTACATTTTTTCTGTTGCTATAGTAACAACATAGCAACAACATGTGTCCTTTCCAAAGGACACTGTGTATTATACTAAAATAGGAAAGAACAATAACCAATAACAAAAGTGTAAAAACACAGAAGTTTAGCGAACTTTCTGAATTTCTAAATGCTGGGCCTTATGGAAATATTTAATTGATAAAGGGGGGTATCTCACTAGGATTGCAACTAGTTCGCGACTAGTTTGCGACTCCAGATTTTGCTAGTTGCAGAGACGTCTCCGCGACGTCTCTGAGACGTCTCCTGAACATTATGGAGTCTCCGAGTAGTCGCAAGAAATTCGAACATGCTCGATTTTTTTAGAGACTTTTTACAGTCTCTGCGAAGTCTCCGCAACGTCTCCGAGATGTCTCCATCAGTTGCGGAGAATAATTATATCCGCGACTGCTGAGACGTCTCCGCGATATCTCCGAGACGTGTCTGAGACGTCTCTGCGACGGCTCAGAGACGTCTTGGACGTCGCGGAGACCTGCAGGAGACAAGAAAGACTGATGAGATGTTGCGGAGACATCTCAGCGACTCAACTTGATGATGTTTGCCCCACTGGTCCAAGTCAGGTGCATGATCCTGCAAACGCTCCATCATGATTATTTTGAAACTTGTCGCAGAGACGTCTCTTTGGTGAGAGCTTATTTTGGAGTCGTCTCCGTTGGTGAGATAGGGCCTTAACGTTTTACCAAGAGCCCATTGTGATGCTCATTCAGAAGACTTTTTTGAACCGTAGCCCTGTACTTGAGCTAAGCCACGTGTCTCAAAAAAGCTTAAGGGCAGTTTAAAGTACTTTTCTTTCGAAAATTATTTTTACATCATTGGGATCACTGGTGAGGATAACTGAAATTGGTTAAGTAAGTTTAATTAAATTCCATTTTATTTAGATTTTTGCGACCGATTCGACTAGAGCTGTGTCAAGAGTGGCCTTTATTTATGTGACATGTGACGGTGGTTGAGGAAAGCCTAATGCATTTAAACAAAAACCAAAAAAAAAACGTGCCATAAAACATGTGTTTAAAAGGCAATTTTAGATGATGGTCAGATATGATCTTGGTATTTTTCTCTCAGAAGATAATTTAAATGTGATATATGAAAATTATATCATATTTAAAGGTAAAGTAGGTCCCCTATACTGAAAAAATGAAAATCAGCCTTTCCGTTTTCGGGGACACCCGGTACAGATCTTTGGCCAAGAAAAAGGTCTGGCGCAAGTGGTCGCTTTCAGCTTTCACTTTGGCATAATAGTTATTACCAGGTAGTTTTAGCTTCTAAGCAAATGCTACTTTTATCGATACGGCCCACAGTCTCCGACAAGAAGCTAAAAGATGCCTTTAGTCGATTTGACGCATCACGGAAAAAATAATCGCCTCCGGCCCGGCGCACTCGCGGCAAGGCTAGGGTCGGGTTGGCATTGGGGTTCATACGTGCGAGCCCGAATAGCACGCTTTGAATGAAACTCGTTTTCAACTTTTCACCAAAAATGATATTCTTCGGAAAGGAGCAAAGCGGCCGGAATGACGATGTAATAAAATGCTGTGCTTTGGAACGGATTTCTTTCTTCTTTTTCGCAAGGGAAAAAACTGCGAACATCCTTTCTTTTATTCGGAACGACAGTCAGGGATCACGCTAAAGCAAAATGGTATTAGGTTGGGGCTTTTTGAGCAATATTTTACACTATCTCTTCAAACATTTGATTATTGAAATCTTGAAATAAAGACTTAATTTCTTGTTAACCGTTTCATATCAGTTTTAAAAGCAATTTAATAACCCTTGAATCACTTTAGAATTTTTTTTGCCAGCCGATTGAAAGGGGGCACGTGTCCCCATCCCCCCCCCCCTCCCCGCCACTGAGTGTAAAGATACGGTCTTCTCCGCGACACCCCATACCCACCGCACATGATATAATGAGTGCCCCCCCCCCCCCCGGTCAAATCAACAAAGCTGAAATCGTTCTTCGACCTCACAAGACTAAGAATTCACAACATCTTAACAAAATTTCAAAGGAAATGTAACTTACATTGTCGCAACCGGTTCCCATTATCAATTCCTGTTCTTCGAAAAAAGGGACTCTTCCAACATATGATATGCAACCTGAGCTGAATGAGGACATAAAATATAAATAGCAGACATAGAGAAAAATACAAACAGGGGGAAAAGTTTAATAACAACCCTGAAACAATGCAAAAACGTGCTTCAGTTGAATCATGGCATAATTTTCATTGTTTGATTTTGATTTATGCTGATTGATTGATTGATTAAGTTATTTGTTCATTTACTTTTATCCATTAGCGTCTTTCAAGGCTACTTAACACACTGAATATGATAAACAAAAAAAATTAACTCCCCCTTATTCAAAATAGCATAACTTTTTAACGAAGAAGTTTTGAGCAAAATAATTTGGCAAGAGTGTTTCTACTTTTACTGACCAACTTCTGTGTGAAAATGAGATTGATCCGTCAAGTCATGCATGAGTGAGCAGAAACTAAAGGCAGAAATGTCACTTTTCAAAAGTCACATGAGTCTTGGGGGGGGGGGGTCTGTGAAACAAGCTTTTTCTGGCGTTGTTTTTTAGTGCTGTTAACGTATTCATCCAACAGTGATAAGCATTAATGTCAGGGATAGGCGTGACGGGGTCAAACAATGGAAGAAATCAAATTCGCCAAAGTTTTGTTTCACAGGCCCCCCCCCCCAAAAAAAAAAAGGTTTTTAAAAATATTTTTAATGCATTTAATGTTTATTTTGATACATGTCTTTGCATTCATTCAGGGTGTACTCATTTCTTTTTTTCAAAGGATTGCCACATTATAATCAGGGCGGGTCACTCGCCACGTACATGTTACTAAACCGTGTCCACAAAAGGCGTCGAAAAGGGTCTGTTTTCAGTCACAAGGCGTCGTCGAGGGGTGTTTTCAGCTTCAATTGCCGATTAGGGCACTAAATAATAAGTTCGCTCTTTGACATTTAGGGTAGTAAAATTGCATGTGATCCTTTAAACTCTGCTCTTCATTCGTTTCCACGATGGTTAATTCTCATTTTCGTTCCTATATCATTTACATTTCATCAGTAAAAGATCGACCCACAACGATTCGTACACTCTTAAAAAAATTAGGTGAATTTAGTTGGATTAGAATTTTGCCCAAAACTGCAAATCTTGCCTAAATATAATAAAGACCATATGACCAATCCGTGTAAAAATATTTTCCTCAACTGTTGGTCATATTCCTACCAACACTCCTGGTCACATGGATGTTGGGCGAAATTCATTCTTACAGTATTCACTAGTTGGGTAATTGGTAATTTTTTCTACAAAATTGGCAAAATAAAAATGAATATTCATGACTTTTCCTTAGCGTATGGTTTAGGATGGGGTTGATTTACTAACCGTCACAAAGCACATATTATACTGGGTATATAAAAGCTGCATTCTAGTATATTCGGTGTTTATTATCAAGCAAGAACCAGTAATATAGAGAGTTGTTTAGTTTAGAGAAATTGGAGGAAATTTTACCGGACTAGACCTAAAGAATATCTGTATAGCGCCTGGTGCACAGGACACAAGTTTGTCGACGCACCACCACTTACCACCACCACCACAACAACAACATATTTTGTTGTGGCCCAGTGGACAAGTCTCCGGACTTTGAACCACAAGGTCTGGGGTTCGAATCCCTGCCGCGGCACTAGTGTCCTTGGCAAAATAAAAATGCCACGTCTTTCGGATGATGACGTTAAAGGTCGGTCCCAGACGTAAATAATCATACTTGATTGATACACGTCTGTCAAAACCCAATTCGAGAGAAAGCGAGAGTATCGGTCGGTAGGTCGGTCCCAGACGTAAATAATCATATTTGTTTGATACACGTCTGCAGGCGCGGATCCAGGAGGGCTGAGCGGGTCTTGCCCCCCCCCTCCCCCCCCCCCCCCCCGCCAAAAAAAGAGGGAGAGAGAGAAGGAAAAGAAGGAAAAGGGAAAGAGGAGAGAAAGGGATTTTTTTTTAAAGAGGAAGAAGAAGGTTAAGGGGGAAGCAAGGAGGCCGGGGGGGGGGGGCGAAAGGGCCTTGCCTTCCAGGCTGTTGCTTCCTCTCCCCCCCCCCAACCCGGAAAATAAATCAACATCTCCTTGAATACGATTGTGTCCACCCCGACCTGTAAGAATAAAACCCAATTTATGTACCAATTATCGTTAGAAAGAACTGTGTTTTTCTTTATTATTTTGCGAGCTCGCTACTCGCCAAAATGGAATTGAACATCGCTCTCAAAAGGGTGTGCTGAGTAGTCTGATTTACATGGGTGTCGATTTGTGTTCGCGGTGGGGGGGAGGGGGGGGGGATGACTGATGCCGAATATCCTTGACCGCGGAGCAAAGCGACCGATCGGGGAAAGGGTGGGTAGGTTCAAACGTGAAGGATAGACTTAATATGCAGGGGGACCTGTTTTTGCTGCCCATATCTCTGTATTAAATATTAAAACAAAAAAATATTAGTCTAATCTAACGTTCCTCCAAATAACCGCACAAAAATTGTTTTCAAACAATATCACAGAGGTACATCCTGTGTAGGGGACTTGAACCTTTACTTAGAGTATGAAACCATCCCCCTTTTTATTTTGCGAGAGAGCGAAGCGAGCGAACCGAAAAGTCCACTTTCTAGCTTTAAAAGAAATGTTATTTTCCCCAAAGTAAACTCAATCAAATAAAAAGTTTGACTAATTCAGCACCTCGCTGGTCCAAATGCTACTTTCCTAAACCAACCTGTTTCAAATATTTCAAGCGAGGGAGGGGAGATAGGGGAAAACACACTATTTTAGTGATGAAGTGTTATTTTGTTATAAAAATCCACTATAGGTCTATAAAATATCTACATTAAATATTCGAGTGAGCGCAGCGAGCGAGGAAAAAATTAAATTCTTTGATAGCCTCAAAGATATCTAGTTTTGATCACCTAATTGCTAAATATGTTGCTTTTTTTGGTGCATCGCTTGCCATCTTAAATCATTAGATGAATTTTATGATGCACCATTTATCTGTATTCGAGAAAAGCTTTACATCTCGCTATAGAAATATTACAATATTCGGACATGTTGCTGAGGGAATAAGAGCTCTTGCCTCCTGATCTTGTTTCTATGAGCGAGCAGAGCGAGAGAGCGAGAAAGGGCTATTTTTTAATACTGAGAACAGCTAGTGTACTGTTTCTCACGTTCTATGATTTTAATAATGTACATTTTATTAGCATCTGATCCTTTCTCATATTTGGTAAGATAGGAATAGGCTACCGGTCACAGGCCATTATTTCATGAAAATTCTTCTGTTATGGGTCTTCTTCCCGTTCGATTCCTTGCAGTTATATTATAACCGTAAATGTATAACATTGGACAGAAAGACAATATACAAATCAGTTTCATTTAATAATAAACCCTGATAGAAATATTAATTGGCATTGGTTAGGATAACAAAAGATATTAAATGCGAGTAGAACAATAATAGGATACTATTTAATAGAAGACAATATGCAAACTGATTTACTTTCATAAAGATAGTACTGCAACCTCATTAGTTGAAATACTTAAAATGCGAGCGAGCGAAGCGAGCGAGAGCTGAAAGCCTTTTCCTTTTCATTTCCTTAAAAAAAAAATGCTTCTTTGCTCTTTATTCTCTTTGTCTTTGTCTTTACTTTTTTTCGAAGATTATAGGAGGCTGTGTAGTTTTTCATTTTTTCAAGTTGAATTATTGGGGGATGATTGTACAGGCCATCCCCCCCCCTCCTTACCAAAATATTGGGAGGGGATATATCCTCCCATCCCCCCCCCCCTTCCCGGGATCGACACCCATGCAGATTTACCAGCCATTTTTGTTAATGTAAGTAAAAAAAAAAAAAAAAGAAGAAGGAAAGGAGACAGGCAGTTGGCTATCACCTGAAGGGGGTGTCCAAGGATCCCTTGGGGGCTTCTCTCGAAAGGGTGCGGCCATCCCCGTTCCCTCTCCGCTCCCATCCCGCTCCGCGCACGCACCTTTTCGACATAAGCCCCCCGACCTGCATCAATCATGTCCATAAAACCCTGTTTATGTACCAAACATTATCAAAAGAGAATTTTTATGCTCGCTCGCCAAATGGAATTGTTATCGCCCTAAACATGATTGTGCAACCCCCCTCCCCCCCCCCCCCCCCCGGACCTGCAATAATAACGCTCAGTTTATGTACCAAATGTAATTAGGCCTAGAGGAGAATTATTTTTTGGATCGCTCGCTACGCTCGCTCGCCAAATTGGAATTAATATTGATCGCCTCAATCATAAAATGTGCCTGCCCCCGGCCTTTAAAAATAAATCAAAGTTTATGTACCAATTAACATTATCAGGAAAGTGGGGTTTTTTTTGCTCGCCAAAATGGAATTAACATGAATCAAAGTTCCTTAGAGCTGTCCTACCATTTTGGAAATTTTGCAAAGGTTGAAAAAATGTCTTCGCTACGCTACGCTGTTATTCCCTCAGTTGATCTCACATGTATTTATTTCCACGAGAGTTGCCAAAGCAGTTTACCTGATCATTGATGTTAATTATTCCAACATAATACATGTATCCCAAAGCATTCGCTCGGATCCAGCTGAGGTGTACGGCAGGCCATTGTTCGAAACTCATCTGCCACCGACAAAGGAATTAATTAGTGAGTGTTGAAGATTTGTCAATCTGTCGGTTTAGGCTAAGGTCACAAAAGCCAACAGTGACCGACCGATTTGCAGCCTGCTCAGGCGCCGCTGGAATTTAGGCATCGCCCAACGATTTTTGGAGAAGTTGAGTGGAATGTAAAACCCCAGTGATGCCCCGGCGATGTCCCTTCGATTTCCTGTCGGTCGCCGGTTGATTTTGGTAAAAAAAACTTTGCGAAATCGGGGGATTTTTTTTTCCGCGCGGCGTCCGGGCAGTGACTGAATGATTACCCATCGATTCCTGCACGATCTCCCACCTGCCACCGACCGATTTTTAATAACTCACTAGGCGGCCGGCCGGTGATCGGCGGGGAATCTGCTGGTGTCCAGTAGGTGCATCTGCGGCGGCCCACCGGTCTTCGCCGGGAATTTCTAATTACCCCTTGGCTGTCAACAAAAGCTCTTATGCTCTGCATCTGACAGGTCAACGAGGTCTACGATGCCGTTGATTCCACCTCAATGACTACGACAGCGAGATCCACAAGCCCATAGGCTGAGCTGCGCCTTGCATATGACTTTGCAGAGGATGTTGGTAAAAATAGGCGTCGCCCGGAAGCCACTCCATTTTGAACTAGCCGACTGGTGACCGACCGATCTCCTAGCGATACACAGGCGGAAACCGCTCGGCAGGCTTTTCATCTAGCGTCTTCGATTTTTAACCTAAATCGCTCGACGGCGACCGCTCGATTAGGTCGGTCTTCGGGCAGTGACGGCTAGGGAACCAAACGTATTTTGGGCGGCGAGTGAAAAGTCAGCAGCCGCCGAAATTTTAATTCCGCGCTATAACTTTAGCGGCGACCGAGCGATGCCCAAAATAACAGCAGTGTCCGGGCGGCCGCTGCTCGGTGCCCGAGCAGATTGATTTTGGGCTTTGTGACCATAGCCTATGCGAAATTGGAGTCGCCGAAACCACTGGCCCGTCTTCTTGGTCTAGTGGTTAAGGCATTGGAGTTCACAGCTAAAGGCCCGGGTTCGATTCCCGGCGGAGACATTTTTTCAACCTTTGCAAAATTTCCAAAAATGGTAGGATAGCTCTGGGGAACTTTGATCTTTGATTCATGCTACGCTATTATTCTCTCAATCGATCTCACATGTATATATATATGTATGTATGTATATATATATATATATATATATATATATATATATATATATATACATACAGTGTGTCCCAGAATAAACAAAACCGAGATTGATCGATGTTTAATCATATCATATAATATGATTGCTCATATTATAAAATCTTAAAACATGATATTTTCGAGCAGTAGGCACTCTTATTCCCTCAACAACATGTCCCAATATCACAATATTTTCGCAGCTACAGGTGTCAAATTATCCTAAAATTCTGTGGGAAGATTTATTTTGGTGGCAATTTTACGTTTTACTTTTAAAGAAAATATTTTTTTTTGTTGGTAACTCGCTTCGCTCGCTCATAGAAACAGAATGGTTTGGATTGCAAGCTACGAGCCAAATAGTGTCAAATTTGGCGGTTAGGTGATCGTATCAAAGAATGTGAAATTTTCTCCTTCTTTTCTTACTCTTATAACATCTAGATACAAAATAGCATGGGAAGGAAAACGAATTGGGGATGCAAGTGAATTGCCAAATATGTGATTTAGATAACTTATGGCCTTTAGTGTATTTTGACGATGAAATGATATCTTCAAAAGAGTGTGTTTTTCCTCTCTCACTTCGCTCGTAATATTTCAAAACAGGATTTTTTTTTTTTAACGGCAAAAAGATTGGACCAGCGAGGTGCTAGAATAGAGTCATATTTGGCAGCAAAGTGATCAGATATACCATTCAAATACCTTACAGGCCTATAGTGTATTTTGGTGACGAAATGATGCTTAATCGTCAAAGGAGTGTGTATTTCCTCGCTCGCTTCGCTCGCTCGTATTACACAGAAATAGGTGGTTTGGACAGTAAACAATTGGACCAGCAAGGTGCTAAAATAGTCTTATTTAGCAGCACGGTTGCCAAATATGCCATTCAAATAGTCATAGGCCTAGTGTATTTTGATGTCGACAAATAACATTTCCGTTAGAACTTGGAGTTTTTGGCTCGCTCACTCCTCTCGCTCGTAAAATAAACGGGATGTTCAATACTCTAACATGAAGTGCCAACTTTAAAAAAATCAAGGCCCCATAACATTCCATTCAAGTAATGAGCATCTAACTCTGCGATATTGTTTGAAAACGACTTCTTTTATGGTTATTTGAAGGGACGGTAGATTAGAATTAGAATAAAAGACTCTGCTTAGTCTATCCTTGACGTTTGAACCCCACCCCTTTTCCCCACTCGGTCGCTTTGCTCCCTCATCAAGGACATTTGGCACCAATCATCTCCCCAACCGCGAACACAAATCGAAACCCATGCTTATGCTTTCCTCTCTACCGTTAATAGCCAAAAAAAATTGAATTTGCCACGATCTGGCATGTACCGTCTGATGTAAATGTTAGCCAGTTTTCGCGCGCAAAGGGCGACAGGAGCCTGAAGTACGGGGGAATCAGTCAACTGCGACCGTACCCGAACGAATCTCCCGTTTCAGCCAATTTGCAGTTTCGCAGTTGTGAGTACGGAAACGCCTTTGTGTATACATGGGTATACATGACGTCAGATATATTAATTTTAGACTACTAATATATTTCAAATATTTAAAAAATGTATGTATAAGATGTGTTTTGAGATGGATTCAAGCTAAAAACTCACTGCCATTGTCGAAAAAGCACTCGCCAATTCAAGGGTATTCATGAACCAAAAACTAAAGTTACAACACGTGTGAGCTTTGCCACATGCGTGAGTCATGTTTACTTTATGCGAGTTCGCATAAAACTTGCAAATTATAACGACAGCGCTGATTGGCCGATTCTATGCCGATGTAGCGTACTGGAAGGGCTGAGTACCGTTCTACATTTCGGCGGTACGGGAGAATTTCTCGAGATTGGGAGACCCCCCTGCTGAGATTTTCCGGACGATCCATTCCCGTCGCGCTTGCGAAAACCGGCTAATTTACACGGAGGCAGACGAAATCGTTAAACGGCAATGTGGGACCACAGAACTATAAAGACAGCCTTTATAGTTTTGAGTGTGGGACAGGACCTTTACATAACTATTAAGTCTATACAAACACAAAAGAAAGAAAGATACATACATGGAATTACAATACAATATCAATTAACAATTAAATAAGATAAACTACTGGGGAGGGGGGGAAAAAACTATGCATTATACTTATTGTCAAATTCTTGAAATTACTTGGTGAAAAGATTTTTAAAAGGTTTTTAATCTATTTTTTGAAAGTGGAAAGTGTTGGTGAGTCTCGGATAAGTACAGGGAGTTTGTTCCATAGCCTGGGAGCGCATACGGAAAAGGCACAATCGCCATAGCGGGTGTAAGTTCGGGGGCCATGAGCTAATTGAAGGTGGGCAGATGTGGATGAACCAAGTCTGATGGAGGAATGAAAGTTAATGTGAGTGAAAACATTTTTTTTTTTTTTCGAGATTTGTTTCGAGCCACTAGTGAAATTATGGGTTCCTCGGTGAGAGAAATAGTACTATTTTCTTCGGGGCTACGCCCCTCAGAAACTTTGAAATTTATAATTTCAACTATATAGAGCCTCTCAGTACACAGTATATTTTGTTTACTTTACACTGCAGTGCGGGGAACAATACTGAAAAGTGACAGGAGTGAGATATGATGTCCTTACGCTGACTCGTCTTGTACGAAAAGCAATTTGTTGTTATGCCCCAACTGAGCTGATAGAGAACTCGTATACGGTACAAACACAATGCACGATATTGTTGATATATACAGCATGGTGTCCTCTATTAAGCCCCTGAGCGGTTCTGGTAAAAAAAAAAATATAGAAAGAAAGAAAAGAAGAAAAAAATACTCAGGACCTGGTTGCAGCAATCCATACTGATATAAAAAAAAACAAACGTGCAACATAATTCTGGGGTTTAGAAACTAACATGTAGGCTATAGCATGTATAGTATCACTGGATAATCCAAGCGAATCTATGAAGCATTTAAAGGTAGTAGCCCACATTGCACACCACTGTTTCAGAATTTGAAGATAAATAACCGAATTACAATTTCAAATGACAGATATTTATGTAAAACTATCATGGCATCAAATTTACAACAATATTCCAAAGAATAAGTGAAAAATGAATAGTTTTACTCATAAAGCGTCAGGAAGACGTCTTTACAAAACAAAGAAAATAAAAGAAAATATGTGTCGAATATCTACTTCTCAACCCTAAACGGGAATGTAGGACTGTTTTCTGTGGCTTAAAGCAATCTTAAGAAAAACTTTTGTACAGATTGGGTGCTCCTTGCAAATGTGGGCTATTACCTTCAAAAGACAACCTCGTGAGCAAATTGCTCTGAAAGAAATGTCAGAGAAGCAGAACAATTGCATGGGTTAAGTTTAAACAAATTAAGGAAAATATGACTTTATGAAAGTTGTAATCACTATAAATTATGAGACTGGCCATATCTGTTATTTCACTACAATGTATTGGCAGGCTCTTCTATTTTGTTCCAACAAATTCCTGCTGCAATGCCAATGCCTAGCTTTCCATCGGGTTTCCATCACGTTCACATGTCATCGTCGAGTTACACGACCTTTCATGAATGATAGGCCCTTGATTTTATTTAGTTATCTATTCATTTATTTATTTATTTATTTATTCATTCATTCATTTATTTATTTAATCAATTATTTGTTTATTTATTTATTTATTCATTCATTTGCAGTTGTATACAGACTAGCATTGTCAGTTATAAGCTCCTCAAAAAAGTCTAGAAACTCAAGTTTGATGGGTTATATCTCTCTTGGCATGGCAAAATCATCATTATGCTTAGTATACTGACATGACTGAGAAAGTTCCTCTTTAAAATGATACTTCATTCGGTAAAATTTTTCAGACACAAAATGTGCAGTACAGTAAAATAAGGAGCAAGGTCTAAAGTGAAAAGTTGCAAAATGTACAGGTAATATCTGGCAAATTTTGCCCGTATAGCTGTCGAACGCCTGTAGTTTCGCAATGCCGAGAGGGTGATGAGGCGGTCTTTCTGATCGGAAGCTTCTTTTTTTTTAAATACGAAACTGCTGAAATTTCTATTAGAAATATCGGGGGGGGGGCTCAAAACTTACTAATATTGGTTGCAGGACTCTACTAGAAATAAGCAGAATGTAACCCAAGAGTTCCTCAGGCTTCTATTTGTTCAGGGCTAATCGAGACTTCTGTGCCCTCTCCCCCTCCCAATTCTTTCCCCTTTACTTGGGCCCCGATTTTTATTTTATTTTTTAATTAAGAATAAACATGTGGCATTCAGTGATCAATCAAAATCCTTGATTGATCACTGAGGTCACCCCTAAAAGAGTGAATATCACAATTTTTACTCTTAATTTACTCTTTAATCCTCTAAATGCAATATTTTCTTAAATTCACCACTAAAAGAGTGAATGTGTTCACTTTTTTCTTTAAAAAGAGAGTAATTGACTTCCCATACACCACCGTAACGCAATTTCTTCTTGTGACGTACAAAATCGTCCATGGTTTTACCATTAATATCTCTCAGATCTTATCTCCCTACGTTCATCATTATATAGTCTTATTATATATTATTATTATTATATATTATAGTAACTTTGTCATCAATAGTAACTTTCATGGAATACTGGATTTTAATTGGCTGTTGAGCATTGTTACCATGGTAGTTACCATTGACAGCAAAGTTACTATAATAGCAAGTTTTTATGCAACGGCACCCAAGTCCCCGTAATACTACATTATGGTGACCGAGCTTTCTCGTAATTGCCTCTATCCTTCGGAATAAATTACCAGCGCACATATTCATTATTATTACCCCAACTAACCAAATTGGATGAGATAGGGTACCATTCCAAGAGGCCATCTGTAAGTATCAAATGAAATGAAATTCCGCTTGGCCCTCCTCCCGTCCTCATGGTGACCATTCTCCGCAAGAAACCTCTTTTGCTTTTTGGTGAGAAGGATGTCTCCAAGGATAAGATCGGATTCATCTGGATTCTCCTCCTCTTCCTGCTTCTCCTCAGGTTGGGCATGCAGCACGGGGTTGGCCCCCACAGTGTGAGGACGAAGCGGCATCACTTCTTTGAATGCTGCTGAATGCTATAAGAAGGATTTGGAGAGCAATCAAAATTTGAATTTGAATTTGAATTTTACAGCATCGACAGTATGTTATAATGCTATATCATGAAACAAAAGGGGCGTAGGCATGTTAGACGACCTCCTGAACGAAAGGGAAGAAAAGAGGAAAAAGGGGGAAAGGGAAAGTGAAGCAGGAACGCACACAGAAGACATTATATCCCCTATCACTTCCTTAACCTTAATGATTTTCTTAATTTTCACGTCATCCATCGATTAAGGCCCGCCCCCTCCCCCGCCTGACGATTACGTTGCTTTCTCGAGCATAATTTAGTCTGTCTCATCACGCTTGCAAACCGTTCTCTGAGCAGAATTGGGAAAGTAGGATGAAAACCTTTCTGACCTTGCCTTGCCATATCTCTTCGCTCATAATGGATGCAGAAAGCTTCTGTTCAACATTGCACACACTAAGAAAAATGGGTTCGATTCTGCACCCTAAATGCAACACTGGCAGGAACTTTTTGGGTGCAATCTTCCACCCTAGATGAAAAAGTTGCAAAGATGCGCCCTTTTGTACTTGTTTGAACGCCCGTCTGCACCCTTAAAGGTGCAACTTTGCACCTTTAACACTGTTTAAGGGTGCAGAAATGTTTGCATTTAAACGGTTGCACATTTGCACCTCCCTAAAGGGTACAACTCTGCACCCTTAAGGGTGCAAAATGTAGCTCACTGCACCCTTAAATGTGCAAAATGATTCATAGGCTGCAAAGTTGAACCTATATGGTGCACTGATTTTTCTTTTTAGTGTACAGTGTAGAGTTTTTACATTTTATGTACATTCAAAACCAATTTCTCATTCATAGCCTTGAAGCTGCATCATAGTACAGTCATTTCGTGGAAATGACCCATCACTAATTGCAACAGAAAAGGCTTCAACTGCCATTGTATTGACATGTAAGAAGGACTAGAAAATAATAAAACAATTATTAGTACAGTGCGTTTGTTTAACTGCTCTTTTTCATATAACGCATGGAATTGTCACATTTATCATCCTAATGTTCATCTTATCCTGCCATTGTCTTATTAATCTCATTTCGCACTCATTTACGCACTATAAATATGAATATCAAATATTGTTGTCCATTCTATTTATATCCCTTTAGTTGATAAATACAAGCCTCATTCGATGAGAGGGATGGGGGCACATGCCGTTGGAGTTATACCACTGGTAAAGAAACAACGACTTGGGTCAAAAGTTGTTGAGCCTTATCATGATTTTAGGCTTTTATAGATTTTACAATTTTCCCAGTCCTACATTTCACATTATCAGATTTAATCACTTTATAAATTATCACAGTCTTAATGCAATTCAGTAATTGGTGCGACATGCCTTCTTTCTATCTCTGTAAGTCTACTATGCAATTTTTGTCATGTGATTGTGGAAACAAATGATTTTTAAAAACCTGATTTTCTGCTTCAGTCAGCACACAGCCTCAAACCCAAAGTTATCCATTCTGCCTCAGATCAATTCAGTTCAATTCAAATTCATTAATCATGTACAAAAATAAAGATACATTGGAATAAAAATAATTTTCAGGTTGTTTCTCCAAAATATACGAAACGGATGGAGACATGTATGGAAGAGAATGAGGGGTAAATTCGGTTAATTTCCATAATACATTTCACAATAATATCAATAAGTTAATCCACTATGTTTATTTTCTTATCTTTTTCATAATATATTATGTATGTTTGTTCGGCGCCTTGAGCATCCCTTGGGATGGATATGCACGCGTTAGAAGTAATGTTATTATTACCAAAAAGTGGTAGATGTAAGGACTGGAAGAGAGAAGACAAGCATAGTTTAAAAGAAGGAGAGGGATAGAGCAGAAGAATTAGGTTGTGAAAGATAAGAAAGGGAAAGAGGAAAAATGAAAAAGAAGATGAAAGGAAGAGGGAGTGGTGTGAAAGTGGCAAGACGCATTATAACACCATTTAAGCATTCTAGTATTCCCCAAAATCCCCAAAATATCAGACAAGGTTGGCCTGGAGGATTTAGTGCTCCATAAATTTGAATTTATACTTCAGAATAACATTTATACTTTGCTATCTATTGAAATGAAAATTAACACTTGGTAACTTGAGAATAAATTGATTCAAAGAGTACACCCTGCTAAAATATAAAATCTTTCCCATTTCTCTCCACCCCCTAGTCATATTCTATTTCTTTTCTATGTTACATGCAGAAGTAAAGTGCGTTTCTGGGTTTGGGAAGACTGTAACCCTTCGCTATCACAAGAGGGCCACCTTGTGAGGTGTTATGGATATGTTTAAACATAGTTTGGTAAAAGATGGAACAATGTGGCGCGTGTTGCTTTGCTGAGCAAGCACATAACACAAATTCACATAATTAATGTGCATTGGAGCGTATCCAATTGAAAATTACTCCGCAGATCTATGTGCATAATAACATCCATTGGTGCTTACTGAAGATGTAAACTAATTATGACTGATGTAGGATATTTTACAACCTTTCCACCACATGGAATCCTTAGACCTTTATAAGTGTTATAAAGTGTACTTTTATGATACCATAGTGGGTTCGGGCCCTTTTTCATGAAATGACGGTAGTATTCTATATTGTACTCTTCATTTCATTTCATTTCATTTCGGTTTATTGATACTAAAGAGACATTGTAAAACAGTCCAAGGACTGACACATACAAAGTTTACAAACAAGATAACATGAATACATGTCAATTAATAAATAAACTGCCAGTGTCAAGAAAAAAAAACAATAAGAAATCAACACAAATGGTTCAAGAATGTCTAATCGAATGTCAAATATCTGCAGATCAGTAAGGTACCAATTACGCATTATCGGTTTTATTCAAGTCTGCCACTGAAAAAAAAAACAGTTCTCACTCTGATTTCCTCCCGTCTTGACTTTGGCAATGCCCTTCTGTTACCCCAGAATAGATCTGCTTTCCAAGCTCAAGAAGCTTCAAAATGCTGCGGCTCGCATTGTTACTCTAGATCTGTCCACCATAATGTGGGCGGGGCTAGAAAAAGCAAAGCTTGTCTAGTCTAGCCCCGTTAATTATTTAAAGGGGAAGTCCACCCTGAGAACATGTGTGGCCGAGTAAAAGGCAGAGGGAAAAGAGGGACAGGGCAGCGGGGGGGAAAAAGGAGAAGAAAAAGAAGAAAAAGAAGAAGAAGAAAAAAAAAGAAGAAGAAAAAGAAGAAAAAGAAGGAGAAGAAGAAAAAAAAGAAAAGAAGAAAAAAGAAAAGAAAAAGAAGGAAAGAAAAAGAAGAAGAAAAAGAAGAAAAAGAAGATAAAAAAGAAGAAATGGAAGAAAGAGAGAAAGAAGAAGGAAAAAGAAAAAAATCCCATCCCAACCTGAACTCACCCGACCGAGCCCCCTCCCCAACACCGACCCATCCCTCCCCCCTCTCCACCATCACCCGAACCAACATCCATCCCCAGGGTGGACTTTCCCTTTAAATGTCTGGTTTTATAATTTGATGAAATTGACCTGATGAAAAAATAATTGCGATTTGAAACGTACATGTATAATTATTACTATTAAGACTAAAAATGATGGACTATTTAGAATTACAAAGATACTTTTTATATTTTAGCTTAAACTGTCGTAACGATGCAGATTGTTTGATACTTTCATCTAAAGCAGACCATGTAAGGTAACCCTGATATTTGACACTTTTTTGACCAATAGCAGTCCTGTAATAAATACTATGCAGCTTCTTAGAGTTTCGGGTATTGTGATGATGTACATCACTGTTACATCTAAACCAGTTCTGGAATGAGTTCGGCAATAGTCCCTTTTCAGACCTGTACATGAATTCTCCCAATTGTAACTTACTTAATTCATATACAGTCAGAACTCTAAATTGTTTGAACAGATTGTTGGTATGGGCCAAATAATGAGATTTAGCAACTATGCGTATTACACGTTTTTGCAACAAATGTAAACGATTTAACAAAGTGTTCGATGCATTAATCCATAACATATTACCATATTGTAAATGAGGTAAAATTAATGAATTGTAGAGTAGAAGGAGTATCTTTGATGGTAATACAAACTTCAATTTTGACATTACTTGAACCATTCACTATTTTTGACCGACTAAAGACAAAAACTGGAAGGTGGTCTGAGATGTCTGCCAGCAATATACCACTTTTCAATACTAGGCTTGTATCATTCACAAAAATGTTGTCAATAAGAGTTGAACTAGACTGAACTATTCTTGTTGCCTTGGTAATGAGAGGGGCATAAGAGTGAGATAAAACCATTTCCAAGAAAGAGTTGACATGTTGATCAAAGTGTATGTCCAATAAATTCAAATTGAAATCACCTAAAAAGTAGCATGTCTTATTTTCACGACCAACTTTCTCTAAAATATTGTTAAGATCTGCGATAAAGTCAACACAGCTTTGAGAAGGTGGTCTGTAAATTGATGCAATAATCAGGTTTTTACCATTACTATGAGCTACCTCAATGAAATAAGATTCAATATTTTCATTAAATACAGATAAATCTGGTCTTTCCTTAACATAAAATGTAGTTTTGGCATATATCCCAACACCTCCTCCACGGGATGGTCGCCCTTTCCCATAGTATTCATAACCATTAGTGACAACAGACAATCTGGACCTCTCGAAAGCCATGTTTCGCTGACCAGAATAAAGTCAACTTTACACTTCAACAAATCTAGAAATTCAGACATAGTATCAAAAATTTTGTTGAGACTGCGACAATTAATATGCATTAATGATATGTATTGCTCATCCAATAATGAAATTTCGTTATTAAGTTGATCAGGTGAGTAATACTCTGTATCTTTGTCTACTATATTATTCATTAGAGCTGTGTCGAAGTTACATGTATCATTAGCTCCATCATTACATGATTCTAGCAGATCTTTCAAATCAAAATTAAATGTAGGTAGTTGGAATGACATATTACAAGTACAAGTAAAAAGAGCAACCTATAAAAGAAAGGAAAGAAAGAAGAAGAAAAAAAAAAGCACACACACATATTCAAATTCAATGGTGTTCAACAAAGTTTGGGCCAATGTTATGTCCAACTTAAGTATTTTTGACCAGACTACGACCATGTTTTGTAACAAAATGAGCTTCATTCACCCAAAGTGAGCATATCATACACCAAAAGTTGATCAGACACTTATTTACCCTCGTCTTCGGCAATATTTTACCAGAATTATTTACAACTTATATTTTAGGCCCATTCAAAATTTTCAGCAACCTTTAGTCAGCAAGGATGGTCTTGACAGCCCCCTGTCAAAATTGTTCCAGCAACATCTGTGCTACCCCTTTTTCCATCACCTTTATAAAATTATAGACAACATCCCAATAAAGGGAACATGTACGTCACTTACTGTTTTTCGATTGTCATCAACGAGATCATTCTCGTTGTCATCGTTGGCGTTGAAACGTACATCCAATATGATGAATGTAGTGATCAACAGACACAGGAATGGGACAGAGCCGAGATAAATCCTTTTCATCATGTCTTGCTCCCGCTTCTTGGAAAGGTAAACGAACGCACAGAAACGGTTCTCTTAAATTATCCAATGACAGTGTCAAACCTATGGATTAACATGACAAGAATGAAATTAATGGGACTTTAATGACCTATTAGTGCCGGTGAAGAGTAATCAGCGACGGTTGTAATTTTGCGCACAAAACTGACTCCCCCGCAATCAACAACTGCGTTCTTTTCAGTGGTATTTAATCATAATGCATTTGACTCTATACACAACGATGGAACCACGGACAAAATAATAATACATGTAACACGAAATATAACCCTACTGCACTCCCATGAGGAGCACTGAAATGACGATGTCAAGCATGACGTCATAATTGACTTACAAACGCTTTCGACCATGACGTTCCATTTATGAAATTGGTTCGGTGAATACTTTTCTGAGCTGTGATACATGATAATTTTTTTTTCTGCAACAGGTAGGATAGGATGACTTACAAGTGTCTAGTTCGAGGCATTTACATGTGTTTACGAGCATCCACTCGACAGTTACGGGGTGTATGTTCCTTGTGTAGTTATCATACGGTGTGTTATCACAGGGTAAAAGGATGGCCTTATGGGTAACATGTCTTAAGAAAGTGCGATCTTATGAGTGTGATAGGGTGTACCTTATAATGTGGGCATGGGTGTGTGGTTGCAAGGAGAAAGAGGGAGAGTGTTTTACGGCACATTTTGGTAAACTGCACAAAAATGGTACCAAAGCCAAAATGTGTAATTACCAAAATGTGCAGTACAACCTTACTGCACATTTTGGTAGGTGCACAATTTGGTAACGGAGCTACGTGACCAAAATTTGCCGGTAGTGCACCTATACCTGAATTGACCCTACGGTTACCAAAAACCTGCAGTTAATAAGTGATTTGCCTGCACATTTTGGGCTTTGAGACCATGAGGAAACTGTCCTCGTTATGATAGTCCTACGGAATATATTTGTATATTATTTTGTAGAGAAATGGGGCACTATTGGAAGAAAAAGGGGCATTGCAGGAAGAGGAAGGGCACTACTGCAAAAAGAAATGGGCAATTTTCCAGTGATAAGGGGCGCTTATGGAAGACAAAGGATGAATTATCATAAGTGAAAGGGCACATTTTCAAGAAAGAAAATATTTTAAGGACTTGAAAAAATGTGGGGGCACTGTGACCTGCAGTGGCGTATCTACGGGGCCGGGCAGCAAAAACTCACCATAACTCAACAATATAACTCGGCTTTATGTAAGGTTCCCACTTAGCCGAGTTTTGGCGAGTTGCCTTAAAGTGATTACACAATGGTAAGAAATATTTTGATATATGATCGAGAATAGAATTCTAAGAAACGTTACATTAAAAATATGATGATTTTCAATCGAAATCAATGCATTTTGGCTAATTTTCTCATAAAAAGTCAAGAGCTGACCAAAAAAAATTGAGGATGAGGTATGACGTAAAAGTGGGTACCCAGCTTCGCGCATTGCAGTTGTGCTGCGCGCTAGACTGTACAATATGTATGATACCTTGCGCGCATTTTGCTATAAGTGCGCGACAAGGTACCCACTTTGACGTCATTTTGACGTAAAAGTGGGTACCCAGTTGAAACTGGGTCACAGCTGAGGGGTCAAAAATATCCTGAAATCTTACCACATTTGGGGGTTTCCTTGGCAACACGACTTTTAAAAAAACTTTAGGCAGATCATTTTCTTCTAATAAAATCATGCTCTTTCAAATGAGCTAACATTGTTTCAGCATTGGGTACCCCCTTTAAAGAGGTACTCGCAATAACTCCCGTAAAACTCTTCTTGTAACACGGAATAACAACTCGGCACGGCTCGGCCTAACTCGTTGCAGCTCCGCGCTGCTCTCCCTGAAGTCGCGAGCAGTTCCAAAATTTTGGAACAGTTTGAAAATTTTTACTGAATCCTCGTAACTCGAGCTGAACTCGCTGAAACTCGTAATATACTCGCATCACTCGTAACAAGCTCGCACGGCACTCTTTATAACTCGTAATAACTCGCCACCTTCAAGGATACGCGAGTGCTATTCGAACTTCCAAGAGTCGAGTGCGAGCACGGCGATTGTGCCGCGAGTCATGCTGAGTTGCCCACGAGATTAGCGCGACTTTAGATCGAGTACGGCGCGTTTCCATCGATCTACGCGAGCTTCGCATGAGCATGAGCAGAGTGCAGGGCGAGCATGGCGACCGCACCATAATTGTCCGCTGGCCTATTAAAAACACAGTAATTTTCATTTTTCTAGAAGTATTTTTCAAGATACTTTTTAGAAAAGCATATTTTAAATTCAACCTTAAACGCATGTGCACATACAACCAACTATAGGCTATCGCCTCGGCTCATGGGTGTCGATAGGAGAGGGGGGGACACTGGGATAGGAGGGGCGGCCTGTATTATCACCTCCCAGTCAATCTAAACGAATCGTGGTCCAGAAAATACCCTGGAACAACAAACTTCATGAAACAATAACAAGAGTTCCAAGCTTAAAACAAAAATATACATAAGGTATTAATAAAAACAATGGAATACATCAGCATTGAAATCACTTTCATATTTCTTTCATAATAATATTTGTTACATTTACAAAAGAACTTTCATCTCAGTAAACTTTCAAAGCTTAATTATCACTCGAAATATGTATTTGAGAATATTAAATGAAAAAAAAAATTCACATGAAATAACGATTGATATGTTTTCTTGACGCGATTTTAGAGGTCTGCGCAAAATTTCTGAGACAGGTATCACAGGACAACTTGAATCAAAACATGGATATAAACAACAACAAAAAAACGAAAAAAAGAAAGAAAATGATTTCACTTCTTATATTTTGCTTGTAAATATCTTGTGTATGTTTTTGACTTGCAACTGTTTTATTATTTTTTTTTTTTAATTTGCTGTTTCGGGGTATTCTATTGACCTCTGTTCGGTTAGAATAGGTGATAATAACAGCTTAAAAGTAAAGTTTCTGGTGATAAAGGAGAAAGGAAATGTAATTTTTCATTCGTTTTGTACACAAAACTCAGATATTCTAAGTTTGGGGCTGACATGAGGTCACCGAAGATTACATGACTCGGTTTAAACGGTACAACCGATTTCCATAAACTTGATAAAAACTATGCACAAGACTTGAAAGGAAAAAGTCAGAAAGTGGCGTGAAAATAATGCAGTGGATCTTTTGTCCTGCGCACCTTTTCCTTGGATACGAGACCTTCCAAAAATTAGCATTTCATGTGGAGATAAGTTAAATGGAATAGAAAAAAATGTTAAGCACAATAATCCTTTTAAAGCCCACTCCCATACTTATACCCTATTCCTCCGTTTTCTTATGTTTTTTACAGTTTATATATTCTGATTTTCTTTTCTTATGTATGTCATTCTTCTTATATTCTTTTCGCTCTTGCAACTGAGATAATAGTCATAACACTTAAGTCTTTAAATCTACAATTTGCTATTGTATATACAACAAAATTGATATAATAAAAAGGCAATACCTATCGTCTTATGTAGGTTTAATTTT
Source organism: Echinometra lucunter (assembly GCA_029962745.1). Taxonomy (NCBI): domain Eukaryota; kingdom Metazoa; phylum Echinodermata; class Echinoidea; order Camarodonta; family Echinometridae; genus Echinometra; species Echinometra lucunter. The sequence continues at coordinate 3,914,990 of CM057159.1, forward strand.
ATTCATATTTTTTTAGAATTATCAGCTATGTTTGAAATTATCTGAGGGATCCACATTACAAGCCCCTCTTTTCACGGGATCCCTCCTTGGTTTCTACACGACGTTTTCTTTAAAAAAAAATGAATCCCAAACATAGTTACGCTGTGTATATTCTTTGTTTTATAATTCAAGTCATGAGATTATTGTACAATGACTTATGATAGTGTTTGATTTTTATTGCTTTTATTGGAAATGGAAATGAATTGAAATGAATTCATTCAAGCGCCCCCCCCAAAAAAAAAAAAAGAAAAAAAGAAAAACGAAATATGCATTTTCAGCTTCCTTGGTCGTATAGCGGAAACTCATGGAAAGCTCTTGACACTCGAGGTCTTGATAACTCGTTGATAGATCGGTACAAGTCGTATGCAGGTCATCACAACACATACCAAACTCGATGTGACTCGTATTGCACTCTGTTAACTCGTATCGCGCTCGGTTTACTCGTGCAGCTATCGAAGTAAACTCGATGTTGGGTAGTAAGATCACTTGTGCATACCTCATAAAATTAGTAAATTTCATACGATTTGACGTGAGTTTACGCGAGTTCAAGCTCGCCACAACTCGAGACTCCAACTCGGCTAAGTGGGAACCACGCTCAAGAATGTTGCTTTGAGTGCATGCACATGCATAGCACCAGAAAGAGGGGGGGGGGGGGGGGGGGGGGGGGGGTGGTGAATACATGAACACAAATCCGACGCTGCATGAACATAAACACAGGAAAATATTATATTCGACTGTTTTCAACTTAAGTTGATATACCTACTAAAGCTCTGAAATATAAGAATATTGAAATATTGAGTCAAAATGGCCTTCTGCTCTGTTATAACCTTGGGAAATTGCTGACAATGTTTACAATATTCACGATTCATCTGATTCAAATGCTTACCACACTCTACACCTCCATATATTAAAAAATCAAAATTATTATGAACATTTTCTTGAAAAAACAAAACGCATATTTCTTTGGAGCCGGGATACCAAATTAAGTTATGTTCTTTTGTCTTTAGTCTTGTTGCTGCATGTATTACTATTACTGAATATTTTGTTAGCCTTCAGCCCGAAGTATCTCAGTTACTGCACCGTTTGTACCGTTTCCACGTACGTGTTTTCCAATAGACCGACTTTATAAATAATCACTATATTGTTATGTCACCATCAGCGGACTCAGGCCTGTAACTCAAGGTGGAGTGAATTCGTATCGAAAGGGAGAAAATAGAGTGTGAACTCGTAAAAATCAGGTTAGAAAAATGGAAATAGAGCGGCACTAAATACACGTTCATTAGAACGTCAACCTTTGACATAGTATAGTGATTTTGCTTTCAAGTTCCGAGGTGAAATCTTGTTTACAAGCCTCTATGTATTTGGTCTAATTTGTGGTTGCAGGTCAATGAATACCACCGATCTGTTCCTTTACCACACAATACCAGCATTCTTGTATCTCTTTTATTAAGCTTAATTCACTTCTTGCTTAGAATGCACGTACGTAGGCGATTCGAAGAAATACAACAAACAAAGCAAATAACAACAACAAAAGGCCTTTAGAATTGTGAAATCGTAACAGAACTGAAACTCTAAAGTCAGCAAAGGTTTAGTACCTTCTTTTTTCACAAATAACTATCGTGCATTTCTTTCGTGTACCCTTTAAAAGAACTATAATGATTAATTTAAAAATCCTGATGCAACTTTGAGACTTTATATAGGTACGTATAGATATAATGAGAAATAATACTGACAGATAGATTGAGAGAGAGGGAGAGAGATAGGGGAGGAGGGAAGGCGACTGATAGAGAGAGGACGGAGAGGGATTTTGTGTTCGGGAGAGGGGTATGAGAAAAATGAATGGAGCGACAGATACGATAGAAAAGTAGCTAGGAAGAAAAATGCCAAAGCCATGAGATTAATATAGGGCCACTACGCTCCCTAACGCAACGCACCGCCTAAAAACTAAGCAACACCACATGATGGCATGCAGGTTCCAAGTCAGAAGACAGGGTTGATGTTACTGGTAAAATCTGGATCAATTTTCGCTCTAGCCTGCAGTCATAGGCGCGGGGAGGGGGGAGGGGGGCAGAGGGGGCAGTTGCCCCACAATCATTCAAGGGGGGCAGAATCGATTTTCCCCCCCGCCCCATGGGCCTCCTCGCAAGAAAAAAAGGACAATTTTTATCATTGAGAATGTACTACAACCATGTAACATAAGCATATTAGTGCTCTCAGTGCTCATTATGCAAACTTTGGCAGCATTCGAAAATTTTTTTTTTTTTACTCGGTCGCTACGCTCCCTTGTATATCAATAATTAGATGCAATGTTTCCCAGTATTTAGATATTCTGTCTATCATCCATGAAAAAATGGGCAGATGCTTACTCCATGGGGGGGGGGGGCAAAAGAAAGGGGCAAATTTTCTCCCTATGGGGGGGACAAATCATCTGTGCCCCCCCCCCCCCCCCTCTTAACCCATAACACCATAACTTAGAGTATAATAATAGCTTTCTAGTGATAAGAAATGCTAGTTTTCAGCACGAAATGATCTGAATTTTCTTGCTTGCAGTTGCAAAATCTACTTTGCCCCCTCAGTGGGGCTCCTTTGTAAGACAATAAGAACTTATTTTGATGTAAACTGATGTATAATGAGCTTTCCTTGGTTCTAAAACACACGATCTCCTCATTCCATTTCTTTCGCTCGGTCGCTACGCTCCCTCGTAGATTAATGAAAACGTTTCTTTTATACTTTAAAAAGGGCGGTGTGTGGGGGCAGATGCTTCTCTCTGCAAAAGAAGCGGCATTTCAATAAAATGCCGTTGGGCTTGGATTTTTCTCTGTAAAGGGATAAGGGGATGTTCCTTTTGTTCCCGCCCCTCGCAAGGTTATTGCATTCAACAATTTTCATTATCATAATGGGTAAGTTCTCCAGTGCTTCATTAATTCACCTAAAACTACATTCCACAGACTAAAATATTTCAACTGGCGCAGCGTTCTGAGTTGCATTCTAATAGAAATGGTGTTTCATGATATTAAACAAACCCTTTCTACCATAGGCACCATAAGCTAGGGAGGACGGATAGATGCTTCCCTTTATAGTTTTGGCAGTGCCGGAATATTAAATTTCTGTACATTTCACCACCAAAATTGCATGAAAATTTTGCGCTCGCTTTGCTCGCGCGGACAAATTTGTGAAACTGAAGAGTTGCTTTTCGGGCAGAAGGTGTCGTCCCCATCGCGAAAATATGCCCGTACGCCATTCATAACCCTCCCATTGCCATTCCCGGTCTCTAACCTCTCACGCTATCCTACCATGCTACCAGCGGTGAACAAGTAATCCTGTTTCAGTACTAACGATGAGAGATGATGGGAAATAATTTATGATAACCATGATCAAATAAAGCAAAGTTCATTTCTTATTATCATTATGAAAAATTCTAACTCTTGCACCGTATAAAAGAAGGAGAAATCTCCTTGTTCGGGGGATAGTAGGGCTGTATGCTGGAAGTAAGCATTTGCAGTGGCCCCCCATAAAGGTTTGAGGTGGGTCCCCAAGTGTTCCCCCCCCCCCCCAAGCTGGGACCCTATCGGCGCACGTGCCTGCAGTAGTTACACCACGTAAATACAATTACACCTGTTGCGGCACAATTTGGTAATGCTAGGAGTCCACTGGGCCGGCGCCAGTTCGCGCCAGTTCGCGCCAAAGACTATGTGATTGGCGCGTAGTGGCTCGCTGTGGCGCCGAATTAATGTCCGCTCGGCATGTTGTGTGTCGCCAAGTGGAATAAACTAGGTGTCACATGGCGTGCGCCATTACATTCCAGTGGATTCCAATAGGCGGATTGTTTGCGCCATTTGGTGCCACTTGGTGGACACTTCGCGCTGATTGCTCGATGCAAGTGGCGCGACGAAAATTTTAAACATTTTGAAATTTCCTTGCCGCCAAATTCAAATTTGGCGCCGTTACGAGCCACCACGAGCCAGTTGGGAGGCAGTTTGAGCCACTGCACGCCACTAGGCACCTTATTGGCGACACTAGGCGCCACAGCAAATTGCATTGGCGCGAACTGGCGCGAACTGGCGCCGGCCCAGTGGACTCCTAGCATAACAGAACCAAAATGTGCATTTTCCAAAATGTGCAGCACTACGTCACTGGGTAACGTAACCAAAATGTGCAGTTATACCAAAATGAGCAGTACTATGTTACTGCACATCTTGGTAACTGCACATTTTGGTAACCTCACGAATCACACTCATAATATAGTTGTTCCTCTCTCTCTCCCCCCCCCCCCCCCCTGCATCCATACACACATGTCCACATACAAATTCACACCCTATCACCCTCGCACTCACAAACACACCCCCCTCAGACGCAAACGTACATCAACGCCCCCACATTTTCAAACACGCACAAACACACAAACTAGCAGAGGGGGCGCTCCCAGGCTGGCAGGGCACCAGTGGCGTATCTAGGCATTATGGCGCCCGGGGCAAAAAATGCAGTCCCCCCGACTGCCCAAACGTATCTACATTGTGTTACAGGCGAGGGAGCGAAGCGACCAAGAGGCCTTTAAACTTTTTTTTTTTAACTTTTCATTTTAAAAGTGAAAAAAAAATGCCAGAATTTTGGCAATTGACCACTGAAATTGAACGGTAGAGAAGTTTTGAAAGTGGGAGTTAAAATAAAGCAAACCCTTGAGAAATATTCGAGGCTTGATTTTAATAGAAAGGCGACAAAAAGTTTTGATTTCTTTCAAATGTTTGAGCTTTGAAAATGCTGTATTAGGGAGCTTTAGATACACGACGCAGCTCAAACGACGCGGTATCTTGCCAAAAATGTTGTTGTGCGCATGCGCGAGACAGCTCTTTTCCAATCCATCCAGAAATACATGTACAATATGAGAAAGTTTCACACTGGGTAGAATTTGTAAAGTATGGTTTACTCACCCTAAGATGGTTGAAAGTAGAATTACAAACACTACCCTCAAATAGGATTAATCTTGTTTTCAAATTTCTGTCACATTCCTTTCCACACGTCATATCTTCCGACTCCCCTGGCGCCCCCCCCCCCCCTCTCTCTCTCTCTATTTTTCTCGCCATCTTTGTATTTTTTTAATCAAACCACTGAATTATTGATAAAATGATTGAAACATTTATTTTCATCGTTATTTTGTAATCTACATTTTTTTTAAACCACCTTTTATGAATCAGTAAAGGGAATACAATAAAACCCAGGTTACATGTTCTTATCGTGGTCAACATAAAATATGGTTGATCTTGTGACAACAAAATCTGACATGTAGATCGTCAATTGCATATATATATATATATATATATATATATATATATGAGCTAAAACTACTTTCACCCGAATAACAATTATGATATACAGTTAATATATAACAAATGTTTTATGGAACTAGATAGATTCTCGCCTGGAGCAGTCAGAATTAATACCTCTGTCCTGTTACGAGATAAGAATGATATGTGACCTTTAACCTATGACCTCTTGACGTTTCTGGTTCTTTATTCCGTTCACAGAATCATCAATGACGGTTCTCTGTAATCAACAATGAAACAACAATAATAAACACATAATAACAGTTTGCATAACCATGAACACTTGCACTATATAGGTAATGAGGATGGCAGTAACCGCATTAAATATACACACGAATGCCTCAATTTACTACAGTCCAACATGTATAATATAAATCAGAATATGTTATGTACATCTTCCCTTAAAGGTGAATGAAACCCTGGGGAAATATCCATTTTAAGGAAAAGAGAGGATAGAGAGAAGCAATTCATAAAAGTTCCATCAAAATCAAATTCGAAATGAGAAAGTTATGAAAGTTTAAAAGTCTCAAATTACTTTCTTTGGCGATTTTGCTTCAACTGAAATGGCAGGTTTAGGACAACCCTCATACAGTTTGTACTCTAAATTTCATATTTTTCCATTATCTCTAAAGATGCTCTTCTCCCTGTGTGAACTCAACTTGTTGTGTTAAATACATTTTCCCATGATATATCTTGAGCTAAGATGGAGACATGCTGCATCTTCAGAGATAATGAGGAAAATATGAAATTTTGTGTAAAAAAAATTATGGAGAGTAACTCTAAACCTGCCATTTCAAAGCAACATTGCCAATTTGAGGATGACCATAGAAAGTAAATTGAGACTTTTCAAACGTTCACTACTTTCTCATTTCGTAACATATGTAGAGGGAACTTAAAATTGCTTCTCTCTATCCTCTCTTTTTATTTAAATTGATTTTCCCCGGGGTTTCATTCTCCTTTCAGGCCGATTTAAAACCTTTGATTAATACTGTACATGCGATTCTTTCTAAGTTTGTCGTATCTCTTCGTGTTAGGTCATTTTTATTGGATTAAAGTCACATGGATAGGAAAAGAAGACCTTCGGATAATAGTTTGATATTTTATCCCTTTCCAGACTCCCTTTAAAGTCTATTGTTAAATTGTACTCTGTTTTCGTCACGGTCACTGCCGAATGAAATTGCAATAATGATTGTACTGAACAAAACAGTTTGGACTTGCCCCGAAAGCAAATATAGATGAAAAAGGAATTTTGTGTGGGATACAGATCTCCGAAAAGGTGCGATACATCGAGTGCTTCGTTCATCGTACAGTATCCCTCGAAGGCCAGAATAAATAGAACTAACAATTAGAATCAAGTTGAAGCATTTAGAAAATTAAAATTGAAAAGTCTTGTTAAGATTACAATTATTAATGTTATGAAGCTGTAAAATTCAATTTCATTTCGGCCTGTTAATATGAAAAATACAATGCAGCAGTTCAAGGATTTTAATAGTGCAACGTTGTCACAAAATGTGCATCAGAAACGGGAATATTGATAAACAATTCAAGTATAATACTTCAAACTTTATTATAATGATTATAATATAGAGCACATACACTAGACTAGGTACTCAAGGTGCTCCCTTTTTCGTGATGTTCGTTATTCCGAAGACTCGTTATTCCGAAGGTTTATTATTCCGAAGGTTTGTTATTCCGAAGGTTTGTTATTTCGAAGGTTTGTTATTCCGAAGGTTTTTTATTCCGAAGGTTTGATATTTCGAAGGTTTGTTATTCCGAAACACGCAAATTGCGTATACCTAGATGTTCGTATAAGTCCGAAAATGAAAAAGGGTTCGTTAATCCGAACATTTGTGGCGCTATTCCGAAAGTTCGTTAGTCCGAAGGTCCGTTAGTCAGAAAATAAAACAAGGTTCATCATTCCAAAGTTCGTTAATTCGAATATGAAATAAGGTTCGTTATTCCAAGGGTTCGTTAATCCGAAAATGATATAGGGTTCGTTATTTCGAAGGTTTCGATAGTCCGAAAATAACAGACGAACTAACGAATCTTATTTCATTTTCGGACTAACGAACCTTCGGAATAACGAACTTTATTTCATTTTCGGACTAACGAACCTTCGGAATAAGCGAACCTTCGGAATAAACGAACCCTCGGAATAACGAACCTTCGGAATAACGAACCTTCGGAATAACGAACCTTCGAAATAACGAACCTTCGGAATAACGAACTGTAACCTTTTTCCTAGCTCAGCCAGTCTACCGGTGTCGGCGCTCACAGCATTCAAGGAATTCCTCCCTGCCGGTACCCATTCACACATGGGTGGAGATTCATGATAATTTTCTGCGATGAATTTTGCAGTACATCAATTTTCTGTAGTTTTCAGTCGATTATGTGCTTATAATGTAAGCTGACAGGGCAGTTGAGGAAAGCAGTTTTGTAACTGACAATGTTACCCTATGTAGATAAAACCACAAAAAATTATGAATATGTTTTCGCTTTATATTTAGGAAAAAGAAGAAATTCATCTCTTTCTTAAGTGATTCATTGAGGTATATAATGTATATCATGTTATATTTTGAATATTTTTCTTTTGTCACAAAATTGTCCAAGTTATGTTAATATTCAGGAGTATATTGAAGGGCTAGCATCAACTCGTTTATGATAAGGAAAAAGAAAAGAAAACGTAACAAGTTTAATCTTTTCGTGCATGTATGATTGATAGAATCTATATGCAGGCTCGTAACTAGGGGGTGGGGTTCGGGGGTTCGGACGCACCCCCCCCCCCTCCCCCCCCCCTCCCCCCCCCCCCCCTCCCCCCCCCCCCTCCCCCCCCCCCCCCCTCCCCCCCCCCCCCCCGGCTGGCGAGCAGAGGTCCGCTTGCAAAAAAAGAAGCGAAGGGAGAGATGAAAGATGAAGGAAAGGGAAAATGAACATGATTTCCGTAGATTATTTTATTAATCAGGCATTAACTTGGGGGGGGGAGGGGGGAGGGGGTTTGAAATGTGCCACCCGCTGTCGAGCAGAGGTCCTCCTTATACAAATTAAAAAAAAGAAAAGCGAAGGAAACATTTCCATCTATTGATTACTCAGGCCCTTAACTAGGAGAGGGTTGGACCCCCCCCCCCCCCCTCCCCCACAGGCGAGCAGAGGTCCCCTTGCCTCATCCCCCCTCAAAAAAATGGAGAAGCGAGGGGAGAGATGAAGAAAAGGAAAATTTACGTGGTAAACTAAGCAAATCAAATCAAATCAAATCAAATTTTATTGATATTAAATCCACAATTTGGGATTATCATCAAAATGAACAATACAAAACAAACAAAGGATATACATAAACATAAACATAATTAAAATCACTGAATAAGTGGAACCCAAATCAATCAAAAAAGTGTAAAAGTATACAAAAATAATATAATCGTGTTGTATTTTCTATAACTGCAAGACATAACATATATTCATAAACACGTGCGGCTCCTGCCGTATTCCTCCCTTATTCTGCAAAATTAAAAAAAAAAGAAAATACAACAAAATTTTAAAAGTATAAATATTATGGTCCAAACCGCTCAATCTTTCCCTATACATATTGATAATGGAGGATGCACAAACTTTTGTTACATCATAATCGTTAGATTTAAGTAAATATATGAATTTTTCGTGTTTTATCCTTAAAGGTGAGCACTACATTGTAGGTTCTTTCCGTCTACTTATGACTCAGGCCCTCAATTAGGGAGGGGGTTCGGGGTCGAAAATGGCCCTCTGCTGGCGAGCAGAGGTCCACTTGCCCCAGCCCAACCCCTCCCACCAAAAAAAAAAAAGAAAATTGAGAAGCCAGGGAAAAGATGAAGTAGACAGAAAATTAACGTGATAAAATACATAGGTTCCTTCCGTCCATTTATTACTCAGGCCCGTAACTAGGGGGGGGGGGCGTTCGGGAGTTCGAAAGGGGCCTCCCACTGGCAAGCAGAGGTCCACTTAAAACAAAAATGGAGAAGCGAGGGGAGAGATGAAGGAAAGGGAAAAATGAACGTGCTAAAATATAGGTCTTTCCTTATATTGTTTAAGGTTTTGCTCGAAGCCTCCTAATCTGGCGAATTTAGCCAATGGGGTCTCTCACCATTTATTTTCAAATTTTATACATTATGCCATCATTGCAATCGATTTTTGTCAAAGAGTGAATGAACTACAGAGAGTCATTCAAACTTGCCGAATTCTATTTGGTATATCTTGCCGATGTGACGAATTTCGATGTTCATTTCTTGAAATCAACTCCCCAAAGATGGATTTAATGATATTTTTTCCGCAAATCGCCTCGAATTCTAAAAAAATCCGACAAAAATTGAGATATGTTGACGTTATTCTTTCCTGCAAGCAAAATACGCAGAGTCATATACGGCAGATAATAGGCGATCGATATTTTGATATCTTATAGGCGTGTTTTGATAACAAAATAACACTCCTACCATGAAAAAGAGTGGTTATTATTCATCGCTCGCTGCGGTCGCTCGTATAATATTATATAAGGATAGTTTCGAAAAGCAAATAAATTCGGCGAGTGAGCTGACTGAATTAAAATACATGTTAAGATATATTATGGGCCTATAGCATAATTATAATAAGAAATTACATTTCTACCGCCATGGAATTGTGTCTTTCCTCGCTCGCTTAGCTCACTCGTAATATCTAACACAGGGTGGTTTCGGACAGCCAATTTTTAACCAATGAGACAGCCCAAAAGAGACACATTTTGCAGCGATATGACCATATTATCATGTCTTATATGGCCTATGATAGCCATGATTGTAACAGGAAATGGTAAATAATGTTGTGTGGGAGAGGGGGGGGGGGGTTAGATTAGAATTAGAATGCAGTATAACTATCAGCACCACCAAAAAGTTTGTCCGCAAAGCTAGGTCTCACATCTCCCTATTCAAACTTGCTTTAGGCGACGCCCCTGCCAGCAAGGTCCATGGGTATTTCAATAGGACGTTATTGCAATATTCAGACACATCGCTGCCCTATCGCCATGGCATCCGAATACTTCCTAGGCCCACCTTATTTTCTATATTGAAATGAACAAAGTGTATTTCTCTTCGCTCGCTTCAAACTTATAATCAAAATAGTTTCATGCAGATAGGTCCATGAATATTCAGTATTATCATGCCAGTTTTCGTTCACGTCACTGCCCTATATTGCTATTGGTCTTATGTATTAGGGTTAACTTACTTTCTCTAGTGAAATGCACAACAACAAAGTACCCCTTCCCCTTGCTCCACTTCCTAAACACGTTTGTTAATTATGAATGATTCCTAGCAACAAATTAAACGAATTCCATCTATTGGTGACTACTTAAGTAGCATCTTGCTATTTAAAGGTACATTTCATTTTTTGCTCACTCGCTTCGCGAGCTCGCATTATTTGGAATCCTTCTCAGTGGTTATCTAGGAGCTTCACATTTTACCCACCCCCTGTCAAATAATTCTGACTACGATTGTACCCATACACTGAGAGGGTCATGCCCACTGACCCCCTACTCTTTTGCTTCGCTCTCACAGAAAGGTCCACTTCTTCCAATGTCGACCCCTCTCCCACCCCCACCCCCGTAAAAATCCTAGTTACGGGTCTGCTATATGGACAAACCAATTTAGTTGGAGTCAACCACACCAAGGAACTTATACTGCTCGCATACTGGCAGACTGTGTCCTTTCATTTTTAAAATAATATCTCTCTTCTGTTTGTTGCTAAAGACTAAAACCGCGGATTTGGTAGCGGAAACATTCAACTTCCGCACCTAATACCATATCTCAAGCTCATGCAGCCAGCTCCAAATCGTTGCTTGAATACTTATTGCAATGTCATCAGCATAGCAAGATCATTTCACTTCACTTACCTTTATCTTCAAATCATTTAAAATTAAACTACCTAACAAAGGACTTAATGAACTTCCCTGCGGAATACCGTTTTCTAACGTTTAGTGGCGAGACATAGAGTTATTTATCCTTACATTAGAAGTCCTCCATAAAAATGCTTTTATAAAAAGTAACATTTTCTCCTGATGCCTTAGATAGACAACTTTCTAAGAAGACCGGTTTTCCATGAAGGAAGGAGCATAGGAGCATGTTCTAAAGAGGGCGCATCCATCTGCTGTGGACTAGAGTACCTACATAAAGAGAGTAGCGACAACCCAAGATTTGAACGCCATTTTGTTTCCCTGTTACGCAACATTTCTATTCAATTCCGATAAGCAAACGGGTGTTCGAAATAGAAAGAATTTGAACGCCATTTTGTTTCCCAAGAAGTAAGACGTCTATGTCGCTACTCTCTTTATGTAGGTACTCTACTGTGGACAACAGGTAGGCACTTTTGAGGCGACTGTGAAGTGAGGGTGACAACGAAGTTCTTCTGTCAGCGACTTGATTGAAGAATACCTATCATACTTTAACTATTTTGTCAACGGAATAAATGCCATTGTCATCAATTTCATAACGACAAAAAAATTGCCAGCGTCATTGGGATTCGAACCCTCGACTAGCATGACTAGTAATATATCGAGCTCTGACAGTGGCTTTGACCACTGCGCCACGAGCAGTTGACGAGGCAATCGGTGCACTTTATCCATTTATACCTGGATTCATTTCTAGTCTTAACTTTTCAGACATGATTATTTTTACCCCTCACTTTACAGTCGCCTAAAAAGTACCTACCTGGACAACATGGCGCAATCTATTGTGCTTGCCTAACAAAGCAATACGCGCCATGTTGTAACCATGATTGTAACCTACTGAACCGAGTTGCCCAAACTCTGGAATATTAAAAGGGCTCTGACTGTGGAGCTACTCCATTATTCTTACGTAGAAAGGGCAGATCCAGGCCTTTGTTTTAAGAAAAGAGTAAGAGAGAGAAATATTTTCAACAAAATAAGAAAATTAAAAAAAAAAAAATAACGAGCAAGCAGAAGCACATTATTCATTACCATTTTCAAGATGTATTATGTTCCTGGAACACATGATATTCGAGGGGAATTGTTTTTTTTAAATGGGGGAGGGGGGGGGTTTGTACAAAAGGTAGGCCTATTTGGGTTTTCTAAAGAGGTCAGGGGTCTCTCTCTCTCTCCCTCCCTCTCTCTCTCTCTCTCTCTCTCTCTCTCTCTCTCTCTCTGTCCCTCTCTTCCCCTTCCCCAATGCACCATCACTAACCAGTTCATATAATTCCTAAATTATACAAATAATAATGAAGTATAATTAGAATTCTATGTAATAATAAGAAGTACAAGTCGAAGAGGTTAGCATATCCCAGGTGTTCGGGCAGTGGAATCACACAAAGGAATTCAAAGTAATTTAAAATTCAAATGAGGTATTGGCCGAGCCCCTATAAAAGGCCGGTGTCTCGAGTGGTATTCATCTTTCAAAGTGAAAATATGTATAGAAAGGAGAAATGAAAATACATTCTTGTCAAAAGGAATCATTTTGTGTTGTTTGAAAGAATTATCATTCATTGTATTTCACACTTGATTCTTTCATAGTAAACCGTCAATCAATGTGTTGTTCAAAACCTAAGGGAAATGAAATGTACAAAGTACATTGCGGACACTATTATTTCGATAGAATGCTCTGAAAACAGTTGTTTGCAAACAATCAGAATACTGAGAAGACACAAAAGCAACCGTTTGTCAGCTTCTGTGAATCAGGGAGGGAAAACCGGAACAATGTGAGAAGATAATAAAGGGCGGGACCTCTTCGACTTGTACTTCTTATTATTACATAGAATTCTAATTATACTTCATTATTATTTGTATAATTTAGGAATTCTATTACATAACACTCGTACAAGTCTTCAGAGGTTAGCATCTTCAAAGCAGCCAATCACAGAAGATGACTCATTTCCATTCATGGGAAACTTGATTGCCCTTTATAAAACTATGAACATGGTGAAGTTCATCTGATTCATTTTAATCATAATGAAAAGTGTCGAGATCATTCCTTTCATTTGTTTAACTCTATACATGTTCAATTGATGTAGGAGAAATAATTACAATTGTTCTGTTGATATTTTCTGCTTTCTTCAGTACAGTATTGATACTCCATTTTATAGATATCACTTAAGCACATTAGCTATTTTTCAGTTTCACTGGTACAATGGTCAAGGAGAACGTTAATCATATATTTAATTTGATAATGCGCACTGATGCGAGAAGAGTTTTACAACTCTGTTGATTCAGTGTTGATTACTTTTGACAAGTAATGAGAATATACATCACAAGAGATAAGGTAATTCGTATTTGGCGTTTCTTCTTATCATTTTGATTCCCGCAAATACATGCCGTTGAGTTCAGTTAACGAAACAAAAGGGTGATATGGAATGTATTCGTTTGACGCCTACATTCTTATTCCAAAGTGATCAGGTAATAATCTCCATTCACATCGAATATGGATGACAGCTTTCGCAAAACAAAATTGTGATTTTGCGATATCAATGTTGTCGTAACATAATTACGATTGACCAAATCATATTCATTAATTCAATTTTCATTATGCAGTTTTTAATGAAGAAATTTTGTTGCGAACATCTGAAATCTTGGTTCACTCATGTCTGAAAATGTATTTAATGACTACCTTCAAATCAACGACCGTACAGAAGGTCTGCAAAACGAAAGATACAAACATTTATGTTTGTCATTGAGATCTTTTTTCAATGGAATATGAGATAAAATTATAAGAATAATCTCATATCATAGACAAGCTAGACTGTTTTATTTGTTCAAGCAAAGTAAGGCCCCTGAATCAAGGCAACTTAAAGTGCCGACGTTTTTAAAACAAAAAGGGTGAACTAGGTATATCTAGAGCAGGAAATACTGCCGTATCATTATCCGACAGATAAGATGAGTGGTCTTCTTTAAAATTTATATATCAGTGGGGGCTCAAATGAGCAAAGTAGAATTCATTAATATTGTAATGTTCGGCACTCGGGTTTAAGTACTCATGTTCCTTTTGATATTTTGTGTTTATTTTGATACAGTATCACTGTACACGAATATTTTGCTTGCACAAATCATAATTCAAATGATTATTTTTCTTGCTGTATAATATTCTTACAGACGAACAAGAGAATGATGAATATATAAGATTTAATGTGTGTCGGAAGCAAGGAAAATTGCTGAAAATAAGCAATAGTTTATTGTACCAACTGGTCTTGTCAGCAAGTTTTTGGACAGAGTCCATCTGAAATTATGAAACGGATTGACGGCTTTGACGCACATGGTCATTTCAGTCTGATATGGTTTGAGAATACAAAGAAGACTCTCCATAATAAAAGAGTAAATAACCCGTCAGAATGACTATTCTTGAGTGATGTCATAATATTTATACTGTCTTGTATTGCGCTATATACCTGATATATCGCATCAAAAACATTCCAAGGCGCATGATGAAACTAACTAAGAGAGAAAGGATGACCGTTTTCAAGTTTAATTTCAAACAATCCAAAGTATCTACCGAACCGATATTAGGAGGACATATGTTCCGGAAAAACGGAGCAGCAATGCAATGAATCATCTCATCGCAAAACGTAAGCTGTTACTTTCATCTGTTCATCTCGATGCAAAAACGTACCGTATGTACAATAAACCATTCAACAGATCAAGCAATAGCTGATCAAAATCATCATCATGTTGTTATTATTGTTGCTGCTGCTGTTTACAAGCAGAAAACATTCAAACACTGTGAAATTGTATTATTTTCCTTTCGAGTCCAACGATATTATTCTTTCACACAATATTGCCAATGTCAGACTGGGCGTGTGATCATTATCGAGTCAAAATGTTAATCATTGTGATTATCATTCAGTGAGCAGTCACTTTTTGCAAAATTATACGAACGAATCGCTGTACCCAGTCAAATTATGTGATGAATGGATATCATCAGTGGGTAACGTTATAACATAAAACTACATTCTGCAAGCTAGGCAGTAGCAGTGTATATGTACCACCAATAATAAGACAAACTTAACTTGCTTGGAAAAAAGTCAAAATATGCCTAAAGAGGTCAAGTACCTTGCATTGAAATTAAGGGTATACGAATTCAAGTATTCTTCCTTTGTTCGATAATGCATTGGAGACAGTGGCGAAATTAAAAGCCACGAGCTCTGGATAATTGACTTGAGTACCATAGACACAGGTCGCACACATAACAAGCATTCAACATGTTTGAGATTCTTTTTAAAATGATGCAAGTGTTCGAAAGTTTGTTTGTTTGTTTGTTTTTCGCTCATGAATAGAACACGACAAAGGTATTCTAAACATGCTGAAGGGAAACAGTTGTGCATAAAGCATTCTTACGATCTGGAAATTTCAGTGTTTGGTTCAGTGAAATTAGAATAGTATTTTACAGTGCATGGTTGCACTTTCCAAACCGTATTATGACAGAATGCATGTCATTGTATTGATTTTTAATGAGTTAACCAACAAGGGCTTTTTTGTTGCTTAGGATATTCGTCAATCCTTTTCGAGGCACACAATACAGGTGATAACATATTCAAGATGTTATCTCAGATGAATTATTTGAGGGAATATCAAAGGTATGCCCTTTCATGGATGTTGTTTAAAAAATGGACACCACATCACCGTAGCCGACGAGAATTAAGCGTTGAACGTCGTAGTAAATTGGCAACTTGAAGAAGGCCTTATTCGTTTATTTACTTTCTAAGAATCACGGCAATGAAAAGCTTACATCTCAAAGCTTCATAATGTTAAGTAATACATCTCTTAAAGTAATCAGAACTTTATAAATCTGAAAGGTTTAAGAAATCTGAGTTCACTTTTTCTGCTCAGTTTTTTCTTTTTAATTTGGAGTGGCTCCATGAACAGTACAATGCTCCGCCTCTGCTGTGCGTCATAATATGTTTTGAATAATTTAATATTCATGACAGTAGATTCAATTAAGGCTATTAAGCCATAGCTCATAATTATGCCTATTTCTCCACAGGAGAATATAATTGCAGATCACAAAGTCTCCCTTTAGAAATTTTAGACCTATGTGAGCAAATCCAAAGGTTGTGTTGGTGGTCCATCTAAAAGAATCTTCCTCAGTCATTACACCATGTGCGAAAACAAGGTTTTTCTTGACAAAGAAACAAGAATATAACTAGCTGTCTTTTGGTAACATGGAGATCCGTGCGTTTGAATATTATACATCGACTCTCTATATTGACTATTTTGGTTTACTATTTGACGATGTACGTTCTTTATCATGAATAGTGAATCTTTGTCACATACACATATCTTAATTGTACGAGTCATGCATGTACATCCGTGATTATTTTATTTCACTGGTTAGGATTTTCACCGTCTTTGACATGGCTGCAAATCCCGTATTGAGGATTCAAATTGGACTTTGGAAAGGTCCCATCATTTCTCTGGTATGATTCCCCGATACTTTGTAACTGTAGAATTGCTCGATGTGCAAAACATAAATGCAAGCACCGAGAAGTTCACGTAGAGTACGTGGCCTTCATTTGATTGAAGCTTGATTCAATTCTCGTATAGTTTTCCCTGAAAGGAAAGGAGTGGAAAACTGGAACATTTTAATGAGATGTTGCTCATATTCATAACCCTGTTCAGTTAGGGTGTTTGTTTGGTTGTTGTTGTTTTTTTTTTGTTGTTTGTTTGGTTTGTAATTTTTGGGCCATGCATAGGAGCATGTATTGTTGGATATTGCGTGGATATCCAGGCCAGTTCACACTTTCCTTTGAGTAGAAAGCATCAATTCGCCTTAACCGCACTTTCAGTCAATTATACCAATAAGTTTGACGAACTGGCATTTTGTTTTTCACCATTTTACAGTGTACAGTCATGTATACTGTAGTTGTCTAATGATGAAAAAGAAGGGCTTCTGAAAAACAAATCAGAAGAAAAGAATCGGATACCGATCCCAAAACTCAGTCGCCAGGTTGACACAAGGTCCACATAGAAAGGTTGTGGAAGGAGTTCAGTGGAGGGAATGTCACTTTGCTTGCATGTAAATCCAGCCTTTTACACAAGTCTGGAAGAAATAGAACGGGGCTTCGCCCACGATCATGCTGAGCCATGTCGCCAAGACATGCAAGGCAACACCAGCAAACTTTTTCTGAAGTACGTCTAGCATCAGGCCTGTACATGGAGGTGCGAGTGTTGCAAGTCTCTATACGACCAGCATGCCGAGCATGTCTGGATGTATTGGAACAGGGCCGCGCCCAGTCCATAAGCCGAGTCACAAAGACAAGGCAAGTTGAGCCGCTGTTCTCTAGCCACCATTGTGACTATACCTACCTGGAGAACAGCCCACTGGCTCCAGCTCGTTGAATTGTAGAAGATACATCTGGTCTGGTCTGTCCGTCACTGCCTGCACACAAGGAAAAGATGAATACCACTCGAGACACCGGCCTTTTATAGGGGCTCGGCCAATACCTCATTTGAATTTTAAATTACTTTGAATTCCTTTGTGTGATTCCACTGCCCGAACACCTGGGATATGCTAACCTCTGAAGACTTGTACGAGTGTTATGTAATAGAATTTAGTTCTTGCTACTACGATATACAGGATTTGGGTACTCCCTTTCTAGCAAAAATCAACAGAGGGCGTATAAGCCGAGCTCCATTCATCTCTGAAACTATTAGGGATTATTTTTTTTTACAACCCCATTTCCTTATACATATATTCACTTTGTTGCAAGGGGTGACAAGGGCATTTCAGAAACACTCATCGATGTCCGAAGAGATTAGCGATGAAAAGAAAATGGCAGTAATGTTATACTCAGGCTTTGCATTATGAAGTACCACCATCGTTGGCTCACATAAGGCTAAAAACATATCTTTTCATTTAAATCTTTACTTTTCTTCGAGCACATCACGAGCTCTTGCAGCGCAGAAGAATATTTGTACATAGGTTCTGCACTCTATAAATTAATACATTATTATTTTTATCATTATTATTATCATTATTATTATTGTTGTTGTTATTGTTACTATCGTTTGGATTTTTTTTTTTTTTTTTTTTTGGACTTGCAAATGGGGTCATTTTGAAAACAAGGGGGGGAACTGTCTATGCATTATCACATTGTTTTTGGTCAGGATGTGCTTTTTCCTGAAGTTAATGCATCATGTTAGTTAGTAGAATCTAGACCTGAGGAATTTAAAGTCAAAATATAAGCTATGAGCATAATCAAAATGTCCAGAATCGCACAGCCATGGAGGCCGCGATTTGTGCGTGAATGCCCTTGCCATCACCCTTCAGAGCATTATCACTTAAAATAGCCATGGATTATCACTCTTTGTTGAGATTTTTTTTTTTCGCTCGTGACGGTGGGAAAGATAAATGCACGCCCACCTGTTGTCAACTGACCAATCAGGATGTTTAGATTCTAGAACCTATTTCATAAAAACAGATAGTGGGAAAAGACATGATAGATCGATATGGATAATAAGTAATTACTACGACTACTACTACTACTACTACTACTACTACTACTACTACTACTACTACTACTACTACTACTACTTCTTCTTCTTCTACTGCTGCTACTACTACTACTACTACTACTATCTACTACTACTACTACTACTACTAGTAGTAGTAGTAGTAGTAGTAGTAGATAGTAGTAGTAGTAGTAGTAGTAGTAGTAGTAGTAGTAGTAGTAGTAGTAGTAGCAACAGCAGCAGCAGCAGTATAGTAGTAGTAATACATGTAGAAGAAGTGGTAGACTTCTGCATAACTGCATAACTTGTGTCCACAGAAAGCTAATCTGCCGCAAGATCCTTTGCACAAATTAGAAAATAACACGTTATCACAATACAAGCATTAAAATTAAATGTAATAATAAAATACAGTAATCATGACTATACTCAAGACAACTGAGGTATTATAGAATACTTACATACGACATATAAAAATTAAGAAAAAATAGGAAACAGAAATAGAAATGGACAAAAAGAAAAAAAGAGAGAAGGAAAAACAGCAAAAAGCAAAAAAACAAAAGCTGAAACAGAACGCAAAGAAGTCCATCTTTTAAGTCACCCTTCCTCAAACACTGGTTCAATAATAATTGTTTACCCTCTTTAAAGTACACAAGGGCGGTCCACAGTCGGTGGTATAAGTTTCAGATTTGAATATCAAAGACAGGGGAGTTTGGACAAGGATCCGTTGTGTGACTTTTGGTTATATAATCCAAAGGCAAGTGGTGCAGAAGGAAAATACACACTGTCAAATGCCTCCAGAATATAAGGCATACCTGTGGAGAAATTACTGTCAGCGGAGAAAGTCTTTTTGAAAAATCAAACTGTAATTTTAAATGTTGAGGAATCAGAAGTATTGACACTCTTCAAAGTACTTTTTGCAAAGGATAACATCGCACAAAGGAGGAGAGATATTTTTTGTTGTTGTAAGTATTAACATTTCCTGACAGAATACCTTCCCCAATACCTTATCTCTTTAATTCAAAACTACACCCCTGCAAGATCTTTACGCTCATCCATTTCCAGTTCTCTTGTGGTCCCTATAATTGCAAAAACTTGGGGTGGGGATCATTTGCCCACTCACGTCCTGAATTATGGAAAAGCCTTCCTGAAGACATCAAAGAGTGTTTATCCTCTTGACTCCTTTAAAAATCATGTAAAAACATTTCTGTTAATTATATGCTTCTTGAGCACTCCACAGAGTGGATTTGGCGCTATATACTGTAAGTTACGTAAGTTACATTTATTATCATTATCATTAAATCTCACTTCTTTGTTTTGTTTTGTTTGTTTGTTTGTTTTATTTTGTGCTACCGGTCTGCCAGTAGTATAATGATCATGAGACTGATTTGGAAGGCTTGATATCATGAAGAAGAAAATGATACGAGGAGAATTGAGACAAGTAGGATCTTAATCCATTCATGACAGATAGTGCAAAACTGTGAGCTTTGTTTGGACTAATAACTTTCAATACAGAGCCCAGAAACATACCAAATACATGAGAAGAAGAAGAAGAAGAAAAAAATCTGCATATATAATGTCCATTTTAGTTGCGCATTTATTGCTTGATGCTGATTTTATTGAAGGAAAATAAGCACTAAACTTCTTAAACTGGCAATGTGATGGAAAGTTCAAAGTCACTGTTTTCCATGCCAACTGGCAAAAGTTTATTATGCAAAAAATGATTACGTTACACAAAGAAATTACATGATATTGGGAGATAAACTCCATCACGGCTAAGGGACGGATTGCCGGATAATATCCCAAATGGAAATTGTATATATCTAGCATTGGAATGGAGGAATGAGGATAGCAAACATTATTCTTAGCACATTGTCTTTTTTTAATGTCTGTTTTAGTTTGTTTAAGCCTTATTTGTTTTCTTTTCCCCCTTCTTTTCATTTTTTAAAAAATAGCTTTTAAATAGGCCTACGTCATGATTGTTATCTATTATGACGTATATAAACATTTACTGTTAGGGCGACTCAACCCAAACCACGTGCTTTTAGGGAACTTCGCCCCTTTCCACCATTTTTCCTTTCTTGACAATGTTAATTCCTCATTTGTATTTGATTATGAAAAGGAAATAAATGAGTATTGGAATCTTTAAAAATCTTTTTAAATCGTCGCTTCACCTAATGAGGGTGATAATCAGTCAAGTTTGTATTGCTTGTAAAACTATTGTACATGTCAAACATTCAATTAAACATTTATTTTCTTCCACTGGATTTGCAGGAGTTAACAATTTTTTTTTTCAAATTGTACATAGTTTATATTTGGTAACATAGATGTCTTATGATAACATAAATCATGGAAGAAGGCGAGGTCCCTATATTAAGCGAGTGCTTTTGGCGGGCTCGCCTGAACAACTAAGTTATTTTATTATTATTATCATTATCATTATTATCATTATCATTATCATTATTATTATTATCATTATCATTATCATTATTATCATTATCATTATCATTATTATTATTATCATTATCATTATTATTATTATTATTATTATTATTATTATTATTATTATCATTGTTATTATTATTATCATTATCATTATTATTATTATCATTATTATTATTATTATTATTATTATCATTATTACTATTATTATTATTATTATTATTATTGTTATTATTATTATTATTATTATTATTATTATTGATTTGGCTTCACCTATGCCTGGGAGGGGCCTCATATCTTAGGGGTAGCAGGTGGTTGGGTGAATTGTAACTTACTGCACAGCTAGCATACACTTAAGATTTCTGACTGGAATCAGAGACAAATACAAAATTCGGTTAAAAATCTTAATCGAATAGATTTAGAAATCAGTCTCATTGATTATAATTCCTAAATCTAATTTGGATTTGTCTCTGATCACAATATATTAGATTAATTTCTAATTTAAGAAGTTTAGAGTTGGAGAAGTAAACTTTTTGCACTGAATTGCATAATAGACTACATGCCAGGAAAATATGTTCAAATGTAGAAGTAAAATCATGTCAGTCATCATGTTGTGTGCTAAAAACTTCAGTGTATATCATCATGTTATCGACCTTTGCAAAGAATGGCGAACCTCCCAACTAGAGAAGCAACTTGAATAGGTGACCAAAACGATGTATGGTTCGATGGGGAGATGAACAAGGAATGTGAGATAAATCATTTCCGAAAACCACACAAATCGTAAATTCTAGCTTTTGCATTCCCAAATTTTGCGATTAGTGGACCCCACCGGCTTCATAAGTGGATGACGGATTGCTCTTTAAAGTAAATAGAGTTGTTAAAATTCTGGCTTTTATCCGGACCGTATAAAAACATTCGGCTGCCATAAGGCCTTAAATCATTTAGTAAATCATGCAGAGATACTCACACCACCCAGGCAAGATCAAGTTCAACATGCAAACAGAATAAAACATTGGCATAGGTAGCTTGAACTCTAGAGGGAATCTTCTCTCTCTCTCTCTCTCTCTCTCTCTCTCTCTCTCTCTTTCTCTAAATATCTGCGTATTTGTCTTTATCATAACAGCGAACAAACTTGCGAAATCTCTATCGCGAAGAATAGGCAATAGACCAGTTTACTAATGGTATTCAAATTTATGCAGGTTTGTCTCCAGAACCCCCCCCCCCCTTTTTTTACCAACTATTTCAGTTCACCTGTGATACATAATGGCATCTGAATGGAAGGAATCCAGTTTGCATACATTACTTGTTGCTGTGTCGGGGAAAAGCCTCTGGCAAGCTTCTTTGTTGTCAAGGGAAACTTTTGTTCAACAACCATGCATAAAATTAGTAAACAGGTCTATTTTCAAAATGTGTTCACGTTCGTACACGTTTACCTTTCGACGAGCGCTTACAGGCACCTGCTACGAGTAATTCCATTGTCAGAATGCACATCACATGCATTATGCGTTGCTAGGTTGGGCAAAAATTTTGGCTTGCCCGGTCCAGCAATGCACTTAATGTATGCAATCCTGACTAATCTGATACATTAGCGTGTATAACAACTGCGCCTTGATAGTTCGCATTAGGCATGTAGCTAAGATCAATGAAAATGAATTTGACTGAATTTGCATGGGGGGGGGGGGGAGAAGAAGGCGACGAAATTTGAAATATTACGCAGTTATATCTAATTGAATTGTAAGTTAACTAAGATATGAAGTGATTTACAAGTACATCTATGTATATAAATTCTTTGTTACTGGTACCGTGGTACGTATGAAGTTACTTGTCAATTCATGATTGCAATTTGTTTGCTATGTTTGTACATCTTGATGTCAGTGAAAGAAAAGAATAAAAGAATATTTTCAAACAAAAAAAGCAGATATGGTCAGAAATGGTGATGATACGAAGTAGTGAGAGTGATTTGAAAACAACACATGATTATGAAAGAGGACAGACAGAGGAAGCAGAACGTTGTTCTCTAACTTGAACAAGAATTAAATCTGGTGTGTGTCACTCTGATCAAAACCTTTTCAAAAACCTGTGGGCAAGTATCACCTGAGTACAGTACAACAGTACAACAGTATGACCTCATTTCAACTGAAAAAAGAACGCCTACTTAAAACTCTTTACCTCTTCAGGATAAAGACGAAATTCACTTTCTCCACGATCTACAAACAGACGTAATCTTCTGCGTCAATTCTAAAATGATTCTCTGTTTACATGCTTTGTTTGTTCCCCGTTATTCTGTGTGCTGAAGAGATCACAAACAAAGGAGAAAAACGAGCAGAAAACAAATTAAACTTTGAAATGTATGGTTGCGCCTTTGCATTTCGCTATAAATGAAAGCGATCTTCAAAAATAAATTCTGCGTAACAATGGTTTTTGGCTATTTTGTATGTTCTGACAATGAGTTATATATAAAAAAAAAAAATCGTTTCCTACCTTCACGACACCCATGTGCGGACCTCTTTAAATGGATTCCAAAAATCAGTCCACAATTGGACGAGAAACAAGAATGTATTGGTGGTGACAATTTCGCCGAAATCTTTGAATTTCGGCTCTTCTGCATGTTACTGCATTGTGAATAAATTTTAATTTGAAATGAACAAGATTTTTTTCTGCTCTTTTGATACTGAACATATATCCCTTTTTCTATAAACTTCAAGACATTTACCCCACCATCCAGTTAAAACGTTATAAAAGTAAACCTATAACTGCTTTAATGACCTTGTCAAATGTTACTTTGAAGGGGATACTAGTTAGGTATATCACATACACTCAAAGAAATATTTTCATAGACACTGATGAAATAAATATTCATTGATATGGAACCTAACGGAATTAATCGATAAATTGGTAGTTATAACAGTATAAAAATAAGTAAGAAAGTTTAGAATTTTTCATTTCACGATGCACTGAAATAAAGACTTTTTTGACAGGTCCATATAGATTTTTTTTCTTTGACTGTTTTTGTTTTGTCCGGTTTTGCTTTTCTTCTTCTCCCCCTTTTCTATTTCTTTTCTCTTTAGATAAGTTTTATGTAGGCATATGTTATGATTGTTACGTAATATTACTTCTGTATACGATGTATACTATGGCGATCCCAACATAAGCCACGTGCTTTAGGGAACCTCATTCCGCTGTGTTTTTCTTTTCTTTACAATATTTGTATTCAATTACGAGAAGGAAATAGATGTATTTAGAATCTTCTTTTAAGACACACATGCACACGTTAGTATTAATACTCCTATAGACGCCAATAAAGCAAAGTACTGTAGAAAATGATTTGCTCAAGGACATAAGTGCCAGGATCGAACCCACGATTTTCGCGTTTTCAGTCAAGAGTTGCCCATTTAAGTAAAATTGACATTTAAAAAAGTGGGAAAAAACACAGAAAGAAAGGTCTCCCAATAAAAACATCTTCCATCATCCCTCTCGTCATCCCCTCCACTGTTCCCTATGCAGTATCCTGACAAGGAAAATTACAATAAATGAAATAACAACAACAAACAAAACAAAACAAAACAATATTTTTTTTTAATTGAGGGGGCTTACGTCTCTGGGATAAAACGACTGCTCGGCCGATTTCTAATTTCACCATTTGATAATGAAAATGTAATTTTTCACATTAGTAACTTACATAAAATTCCTTTATTCTTTCTTTAAAAAAAACGACAGAACTTCCAAAACAAATCGTGTGGTGGGACCTACTTGCTTATCGATCACCTATAGATTTGGTTTTCTCTTTATATTCTTGTCATTTTTTGGCATGGAACATTAAGGGCTACGGTCCCAAGCCCCCCCCCCCCCCACACACACACACACACACCAGTACGCCAGTGCCCCAATAATGTGAAGTATACTAATAACAATACGTGTTTAGAAATTGCAGTCGGGCATGAAATCACCAGCCCTATTTCAAAGTTCGGAGAGGTAACTAGGCCTGAGCTTCATCAGCATTTGGTTACATTTCACTTCCCAAACAGGTCTTCAAAATGACCCTTTGAATCAGAGAAAGTGTTACTTTTCCCAAAACAATTTACTTTGTCCGCCACACACAGAGTGCCAAGACCCTTTCATTCAAAGTGGTTACCAGATTAACATAAATTACAGATGTAAATTTCCACTGTCACTTGTGAACAGTACGTTTGAACAGAGCATGGAGGTATACCTAAAGAGAGGTGCATAAATTGAAGAAAAGAAAGAAAGTAAGAAGGATGAGGCGAGGAGGTGGGGTGACGGGTGATCGATTGAGAGAGGAGGGGAGTGAAAGAGAAAGAGAGAGGAAGAGAAGGAGAAAGAAAGAGAAAGAAAGAGAGAATGAAGATTAAGAAAGACACCGCTATACGATTTACATTGAAGTGGAATATGGAAAAGTGTGTTGTTCGTGAGTCTCAATGCAGTTTGAACTTCTCAAATAATTCGTGTGATGGAACACACTTGCTTATCGTTCAGCCATAGATGTGGTTAATATAATAATCTGAATGTAAATTAAGAATCCCAAGGGGGTACTCTGTAATGCGTCCGAAGATTAGATTCAAAGAAAAATCAAAAAATTAAGGTAGGTCATTTTGAAGAAAATCGAAACTGTGTGGAATTTTATGAAGACGTAAAATGTGAATTTTGCCCTTGAATATGTTAAAACTGGTAAAATGTTACTGGTTGACAGGAGCTAATCAAATTCATTTCAGAAACCGTGATACAGTGACACTTGTAACTGTATGTCTTAGGGCATGATGTGACCTTTGACCCCTTGGATGGTCCATCTTGAACTCGAACTACCTGTCAAGAGAAAGTTCGGCCCGTCGATGATTCGGTCGGGTAATTTATGGCTTGTTTGGGAGCAGGTTGTTTCCCGACTATAGCCGGTAGGTATGTCACAAATGGAAAGAGATGAAAGACTGATCTCCGTTATCGGTTTTTCACTCATCATTAGAAAAAAAGCGATTCAGAAGGCCTAATGCTTTGTAATATTAACTACAGGCCTGTATGATAAGTTACCATATACCGAATCGTCCACTGTACTGTAGTAATTTTTTGTTTAAAAAACGCGATTGCAAATACTTTCCCCAAATTATCCTTAATCAATTAGAATAGCTTTGCCCATCACTTTCAGAACCGTGCGAAGGTTACAGTGACACATTAGGCCTACATAATCCGAACATGACTTCTACATGGGATGTACCAGAGGGTGTTGAAAGTGATATTGTCGAATGTTTCTGTGATCATGTTCAAAGCACAGTCGTGCAACAGTTTGGTGTATAACGGCCATACTGTTATAAAGCAAGAAAATGCCTCTGTTTTTAGAAGCTTCATATGTTCTGCAGACAAACTTACCTGAAACTACATGATGTAGACCTAGATAAAACATGGCAGGAAGAACATGTCTGCTGCGAAGCATACCCATGCCGCCATGAGCACCTGGCACAAGTAAAGAATGATAAAAATAATAAATTAACATAACTGCATTGGGGCAAAAATATTAATGTTATACATGTACATGTATAAGCAGTTTGAGTACTGATTTTCTGATATCTATTTTAACTGGATGAATGAGGGAGAGATGAGATACTTTTTTCTTTTCAATTTGGTTTTGATGAAACGAAGATAAAAGGAAATGGTATCAAAGTTAGTAAGATAGTACTGATTCCTGACGTTTATTGATGTTTTTGACCGAGAAGATTCCCTTTTTCTGTTTGTCTCTACTACGGTGCACGACGCCGAAACGTCTGCTTTATTGTCATAAAACTATTTTGAACAAACAAAATTTATTTCAAAATTATCCACTTGAAATACCTTTTAAGCAACAATCTCGCACGCACTCAGAAAAGATGAACAACTTTCCAAAACATCGAGTTCTGATTTATTGCAGGGCTGTGATTGGTCAAAAGGTTGAGAATATGTAACACTTGCACCGCCTTCGTTTCTTTCAGCTAGTCTTCCATATTCTACCGTTATTCCATACAAATGTGCTTTTCAGGTCCCCCCCCCCCCCACAATACTTTCGCCAAGGAAGAAAGTTAGAGAGAGAGAGAGAGAGAGCGTGGGGTGGATAGACAGGCAGAGACAGAGCAAGAAGGACAGACGAACAGACAGCGGCAAAGACAGTGACAGAGATAGAGATAGAGATAGAGAGAGAGAGAGAGAGAGAGTGAGTGAGTGACAGAAAATTTGGAGGAGAGATAAGATTTAAACCTACTTGAATACGAAACCTATGCAATTTATGTATTGTGCAACATGGAAAGTCTATAGCCAGTAACTGAAGGAAAGAAAACATTTGAACAGTACCTTGAAAAAACGGTCTGCGCGCTAAAACACCAGAAGACTAAAGGGGCAATACAAGAAAGTCACTTTTAAACTTACTGCAGAAGTTTTGCTTGCGCCAACTGGGGACCAGTCCTTCACTTCTAGATATTTGAAGCTGTTGGAAGCCTGCTTTCCATTGGACCTGTAAACGGAAAAATCAGAAACAGGTACGTACCACCATGACCACAGGCATTCTTTTCAATTTTCTTCATAAATGTATGGATTTCTGTTTCTTTCATTTGACTTATTTTTCTTGAGTAAAAAAAAAAATTATATAATATGATATTTCATATGAAATCACATTGGTAAAATCTACTAAATATAGAAAACATATCTTATACTGTTTGATAACTTGACAATTTTTACTGATGGTTATGGTAGAATGCTGTGTCAATGCCTGTACAGTACTTATCCTTTTAACAGACCCCATTCATAACTCCTTCGCCTACATGCCTTCACAGGTATCCAGTTTATATTGTGGGAAATTTGGATACATAACCGGACCTAAAGGCATAATTAAGACTTTGATGCATTATGAAATGTTATGCGGTGGGAAAATGGACTGAATTAAAGAAACTATTGAAGATAATGACTTAAAATCAAGAATGAAAAAAATAATGATATATGCACTAGCTCCGGTTGCACAGTCCTTGGAATAAACATTCAAAGTTTATCGTTTCTCTTTGTCTCTTTTCAGATTGGTCATACTGCTGGCATCTATAAGGGAATACAAAATTACTGGTTACAAAACATCGTCTGCAATTATCATCGTAAGCATGGCTCTAAACACACTTGCCACAGTCATCAGCTTTCTTATGATGGCATCAGCATCGTCGACTGCCTTCAGGAGTTCGAACGATTCTCTGGTCAACGTCACTTTCGGTAACTTCCCGGCTTTGTACGCAGTCGAGAAAAAGGACAGCACGGTCAATATTACAGTCATCTCATACGACGGAGAAAGCCCGGCGGCTCTACAATTCGATTCGACGAATCCGCGCATCTTTCAGATAGTCAACCAGAGTTCGACGTCTATCACGCTATCCCCAGGCGACGATTACCCAAAGAACTTTTCATTCGACGTCCGTGGGATCGCATTGGGTATCGAGGAGCTGTTAGTCGTGATGATCAAAGATGGTTCGAGTTCGGTGGTGCATTCAGTGACCATGAAAGTCAATTTACAACCTAAAGCAATCATGGTGGTGGTCAAGTACGTGATGCTATTTTGTGTCATTGTTGGTTTCGTCAACATGGGCGGGACCATCGACTTGAAGTTGATTTGGCAAAAGTTGCGTCGACCTTGGGGCGTACTCATTGGTATTTTGTGTCAGTTCATGATTATGCCGCCACTCGCCTTCGGGCTGGCCAAGCTCTTCAAGCTTGATGCTCCCTCCGCCATCGGACTGGTACTCGACGGCTCATGCCCCGGTGGCCATCTCAGCAACCTCCTCAGTGTCATGCTCGATGTGGATTACGTGCTAAGTCTGACAATGACTTCATGTTCGAACGTCCTGGCGATGGGGATGATGCCTCTAAACCTCTTCATATATACACCGCCACTGACGGAAGGCAACGCCCAATTGGAAACGCCTTTCATGGAGATCGGTATCCAGCTCGTCCTCTTGTTTATCCCCATTTCAGTCGGCATGTTCTTTAAATACAAATCACCTCGTATAAACCGCATCTGTAAAAAGCTCCTCAAACCGCTATCAGCCGTCCTTGTAGCTCTTTTACTCGCCACGAGCCTACCTTTCCAGCTCTTCATCTTCGCCGCTCCTCGTGAAACCTACATCGCGTCTTTCCTTCTCCCACTATGCGGCGCAGTATTGGGCTTATCAATCGCCAAACTGGCTTGCCTTCCCATGAGAGCAATGACCACAATCGCCTTAGAAACCGGCGTGCAAAACGCTATTCTCGCTACTACCATCATTACTTTCTTCTACCCACATCCCGAATCCGAGATTGCATCTCGTGCTCCGTATCTCATCCTCCTCATGACCCTCTTCGAAGGCATTATACTCGTGGTCGTCTACACGTTCGTCAAGACGTTCATCTGGAAGCCTCGCGATGACGAGCAAGCCATCGTCGACGACAAAGGAGGCGATGCAGATGTCGATGACGAAGTGAAGAAGAATGGAACTGCGGTAACGGACATGATCAAGAATGGTTATATGAAGGAAGTCAATGAGAACGATGTTGACGTCGACATCAAAAAATTGGAAATCACGCAGGGATGTCAAACTGACTTTGACGAAATGTGCTTCACGAATCCTGATTTTAATATATAGTTTACTTGGCAAAAAAACAATGAAGGGAAAATCCAGTTATCGTTATCGCTATGTTGAAAGTGAATGATACAGGAGGAACAGAATACAATGCATTTTCATGCAAAGTAGCTTCTGAAGATTATGTGTATGTAATATCGTTATTTGATGTCAACATAGGTGTAATTTACGAATTGGGCTTACTGTATGTATACCTATGTATTTTTTGCTGTGATAACGTCATCAATATATAATTTGAACAGAATTTTTGTTTGTGATATTTTGATTCGAAGAAAGAGGGGACCTTCCAAACTGCATGGAGCGTTTGTTAAAAGCCAGAAGAACGTGCAACGCTGCGTTTAGATAATTTGAATTCATTTCTGAGGAGATATTCGTACACTGTTAGAACGGTTGCTTAAAACTCATCAGGTTGTTTAAAATATGAACCTACCAACAGTTGATTTAGAAAGATTCCCATATGTTTTACATACAATTAAAAAAACAATAGTTGGTAGGTTCATATTTCAAACAAAATAATGATTTTAAACAACCGTTCTAACAGTGTAACATGTGGAATATTATTTGTATCAGTTAGGAATTTTCAAAATAACAATGATAGCATGATAGCAATAAAGACAGGGTTTTTTGGAGGGGGGGGGGGGTATACAACCCTATCCGTCATTACTGATACTCCCGTCATTACTCCGGCTTGATAGCATGGCTGCTATTGTTACACTTTTAAAAATGAGAAAGTTAGGAAAGTTGGAAAAAGTCTTGATTTAATTTCTATGGCGATCCTCAAATTGGGAATATCGTTGCAAAATGGCAGGGTTTTTTCTTCTTCTCCTTCTTCTTCGTTATCTCTCAAGGTGCAGCTTGTCTCTTTGAGAACTCGACATTATGTTCCGTCAAATAATATTTCCCATGATATATCTTGAGCTAAAGATGAGACAAGCTGCACCTTGAGAGATAATGGAGAAAAATATGAAATTCTGTGTACAAAACATA
Source organism: Echinometra lucunter (assembly GCA_029962745.1). Taxonomy (NCBI): domain Eukaryota; kingdom Metazoa; phylum Echinodermata; class Echinoidea; order Camarodonta; family Echinometridae; genus Echinometra; species Echinometra lucunter. Next base: position 3,945,844 of record CM057159.1, read on the forward strand.
TGGAGAGTTGTCCACAGAAACCTGCCAGCTTGAAGCGATAACGCCAATTTGAAGATCGCCATAGAAAGTAAATCGAGACTTTTCAAACTTTCTTATCTTTCTCATTTCTTAACCGATATTTATTTTCCCCCTTTTTTGGATTGTTTCTCTCTGTCCTATTTGTTCATTAAGAATTGTCTCCAGGGTTTCCTTTTACTTTAATACCACTAAGTGAAGAGTGGTAAACGGAGATTAACGTCTTGCCATTGGGACAAGAATGAATGCATTTATTTTTTTCTTAAGGAAATAAGTGGAAGTGTAAAATATTATTTTGCAATTATGCCTACAAATTTAAGGCACTTTTTGAAGGTGGCAAATTTAATTTCGTATTTAGTGAATAACAGAAATGATTTAGAACCATCTGATAATGGGTTATTTTTGTTTTAATCATGTTAATAGTCAGTAGTTAGTAGTTACTGGTTCTCTACATATTAAACATATCACACGAAACGATACCCTCCATATCACAAAAAACCCTCACCGCTTGAAAGAAAAAAATTAACGGACAAGTTGAAGTAACGCGATTATGGAGAAAAAAAGAATTCCATTCGCAGTCGTAGCTGATATATTGTTATCTGACAGATTGTTTTGGGGCCAAGATGAAGTTTTGTTTTGTAAATGGTTTTTATGACAAATTTAACGATTGTAAAAACGATTTGAAACCTCTTAAGAAGAATTTCGTTTTGCTTTTGACGAATCATTCTCTGAAGTACCATACACGAAACTGTACTTAACAAATATCATGCAGTGCTTATTACTTTAAGATTGTTTTGACAGACAGGTTGAAGTTGAGCGATAAGGAGGAATAAACTATTTGGCTTTGCAGCGTAGCTGAGATCACACTTATCTTGTTGGTATCGTTTATACCAACTCCATGCGACATTTCTCTGTGGGAACTATCAAAGACGGTGCATTATGTTGATATGTAGGAGATAATATTATGTCACGATTAATGGATCGATAGATGGAAATGTGAAAATTACATCTTACTAGGCTTTCATGTTTTATCTGAATATTAATTGTTTTTTATTTCATTGACCTAGCATCCCTCCAAGTAATCATGTTCGAATTTCTTAATCAGGTAGATTTGTTGTTCCTCCTTTACGAAAATTCAGTTAACTGTCCACCGGCCTCAATCCTCTTTGAGGAGTGGGAGGATGATTGACATTTGCCGATTTTTTTTTTCTGTCGAACTCACACTTAAATATAAACATATGCCATCACCCACCTGCACAGACCCCCCTTACGCACATTTGAATCTTGCGAGCGAGCGAGCCAAAAAATAACCACTTTTCTGGTTTTCCATCGCATTTTCAAATGAAAATTCTAAAACATGATGAGCGAGGGAAGCAAGCGAGCCAAAAATAACCGCTTTTCTGGTTTTCGATCACATTTTCAAATAGAAATTCTAAAATAACGTGGTTGTTTATGACAGACTATTCAAAATTTTACTAACTGATTAATTCAAATATCATTTCTTCCTTAAAAAGTGGGAGGATATTTGTACATGTCATCCCCCCCCCCTCAAAAAAGTGTGGGGGATATATCCCCCATCCCCCCTCCCCCAGGATTTACGCCAATGTAACTGTCTATATGACGATATAGAAAGGAAAGTCGAACTTTTGCAACACTTGAAACATTCTCTCCTAAATTCGTGACATTCCCACTTACAAAAGAGCGTGGTGTTCGATTGTATTTGTCGTTCGTGTTTGAATTAGAATTCTGAACCACACCTTCTCCGTAACGTAATATGTAGTGACTAGATTGAAAATATATACTGTTTCATGTTTGATTGTGTTGGAATTCATCGAGTACCGATGACTGGGTGGTGTAAGGTGACTGCCCAACTTCATTCGATACGAACTCTCATCTATTAATGTAAGGCTAACCCCGTGGGATCAAAGAGCACCAAAACATCTTAAAAGAATTTCCATCGATTTAGCACCCCCCCCCCCCCGAAATAATTTTAACCCCACTAGCTCTACAGAGTGAGTCAGAAAAAAATGTCCCATCATTTGGAAGTTGTCTTGTTTGAAGAATGAAGTATTTATTCATGGGTTTTATGATATGCCTTGGTAGAGGTATCCTTCCAGCATTTAGTGGTAACTTTTTCATTTGGATCCTTGCATTCATGACTGAATAACAGTCAATCTTTAGAAGACTGCAAAATATCACTTGGCTTCACAAGATATCAATAAATGCTGGGATGATAACTCTGCCGAGACATATCATGAAACCCATCATTGAATGTTCATACTTCAAACAAGACAACTTTAAAATGATGGGACATTTTTTCTGACTCACTCTGTATAATGTGCATTGTACCCGGAAGGCCAAATACATTTTAAGAGACTTCTCTGTCTATATACTATTCATACTTAAAGGGAATTGGGCGAACGAAATGGTTACAACGTTTAATAAAATATGACGCTGTGATATTTTTCCTTAAAGCCATTGAGTAACTTTTAGAAATCTGAGCTGCATGGCCCTACATGAAAAATGCACTTCAAAAGCATCATCATATACTTCACAGAAACGTAAAAATATACAGGTGACCGGAAATGCCAGACTTTTTTTAACCACATGACTGCAGTGTTAGAGAAAAGCATACCCATGTGGTTTTGCAAATGCTGGAATTCAGTGATAGATATCTTGATAATAACATCTTATGTTTCAAAACCTTTATATTCCTGGCTGTTTATTTATCCTTCTGAACATCTTTATATAACACAGACATCGAAATTCAACAGTTATCAAATCAAGCCTCCACGAAGTTCACGGATCCCTTTAAGGATTAGACATTATGTTGCAATTCGTGTTAATTAGACTGATAAGGAAATGATCCTTAACGGGACATAAGTACTAAGACTCTTAGAAAGTTATAATTATGGAATGATCGAGATCATTCGTCTATTGTCCTGATCAGATAAGGGCTTAAGACTTGAGACCATTTATTTCTCATGCACTGAGTAACTTAAATCCTTTGTAAACATAGTGGCATGCCATTTCATTGCCTCATAATGTATGTGTAGTATTATGTGTGAACATTTTGTAAATAAAACAATCTTCCTTTGATTCAATGGAGCGAACAGAGCTGATTTTTTTTTTCTTCCTTCATACATGTATGTGCATCCAGATTATTTCAGTTTATTGTCCTTTCTGTATGAAACACGTAGGTTACTTCAACCCGATTTTGTGACTATATGTCAAATCAGTCATCAGTCTAAATTACCATTGTGTCCAAGATGATAATAGTGATGGTGACGATGATGGCGACGATGATGATAATAATGATGATGTTGATGATGATAATGATGAAGATGATGATGGTTATGATGGTGATGATGATTATGATGATGATGATGATGATTATGATAAATATAAGTAACTAGACTATTGATCATCTGGTCTGAATTCTAACACCAGCGAGTTACGTACATAATTTGGTGAGGTATCAAGCTACAGTTGCCGCTCTTTATCAAGGTGTAGTGGACAGGCAGGTCTGAAGTAAAATATGTCCCGAATATTTTGCAATCCTCGGTACCCGGCTAAAGGCGGGGTAACAATAATTCTCAATACTTTGTGTACTCAGGACCCCCCCCCCCCCGGTAAATATCAATATCACTATAATTATCATTACCATAGCAACCATTATCATCATCCTTGTCGTCGTCGCCGTCGTCGTCATCATTTGTTACAAACCCAAACTATTTTCCTTTTGTTTAAATAGTCATGAGAATCCACCCAACGAAGAACGTCAAAGATGACACACCGACCCACTCCTTTGCTTTTGATGGTGCCCCTTCTAGCCATCATCCTAAGTGCCCCTGCCCTTACCTCAGCCGTGGAACCCTCTCCAGCTTCTGCAGATCAACTCGCCCTCATTAACATCACATTTGACACGGATGCTATCTATCTCTTCGAAGGTAAGTAGGGGAAAAAAAGATGAAGAAGATTGCATCTGAAATATCCATGGGTTTCTAGACGTCGTCAGTCACACCAATAAATCCACTCCAAACCGATGAGGTTGACAATATTTTTGCCAGTCGAGATCAGGTGGTCAAGAAAATGCAATATCATATTCGGCGTATTGCAGGTCTGAAATGGGTCATCCTACATCTATTGTCTATGATGTCTGTTGTTGCATTTCGCTACTATGCTTCTGTCACACGGTCCCAAATCACTCTCCAGATGGCCATGGGACTTTCAATCATTAAATAGAAATACTGAGACATACCTATAGATATAAAATAATATTGTTTTAATGATTTCCATTGTTAGTGATAATTATAGCGCAATTCAACCCAGAATAGGTTTTCAAGCGCTGTACAACAACACCAAAAAAAAGTATGGAATAAACTATAGATTTTATGATGAGCTGATTTACAGCTTTATTCAAAATATAATGTATGAATATAATGAATAGACTAATTAAAGGCTTGTTAATAGAAATATTTTTTAACGTTTATGCGCTTTTCTTTCCATGACAGGTGAGGAAATCGAAGTCAACGTCACTGTCTTATATTACTACGGTGTTGAGACGGCGACTATCACCTTTGAGAGCGAAAGCGACTACAACTTCGAAATCGTTAATGCTTCTGACGTCGGGTTCGTCTTGACGTCCGCTGACGAGTATCCGAAGACGATGACTTTCAACCTGCGTGGAAGACACATCTCGATCTCGGAGATGTCCGTCCTGATGACCGTCGATGGATACGTATTCCATATCGACACCGTGGTCGTTAAGGTAATTGTGAATGTCGAGTGACGGAGACTTCATTTACTATGTATCATGGGAGGGGGTGGCTATAGGGAGTTTGTTGGGTGCCTTTCCATAGGCCGCTCGATATTTCGGCTCCAAGGCCGGTCGATATGTGGTCTGACGGTCGGTTAAGGGCATGTCATTTAAAAATCCCCCAAACACATTTCAGTCATGCATAGTCCGCCCCTGTTTAGAGGCCTCCTAATACAATTAGCGTAGCAATATACACTTATAGCATGTAGGGCCATGCAGCTCAGATTTTTAAAAATGACTCATTTAACATTCTGTCAGTGTATTCAATAAAGGACTTTTCTACTTTTTTTTTTATTCCTTTCGTATACAATATCAGTACACAATGAAAGAACAATGATTAATCTATATTTCATTTCAAATTAAGATGACACATGATAACGTCGACATATAAATGACAAGCACCGAGGAAACTGAAAGATATGTTTACCCACACGAAGAATATCATAATCTCAACGTAGGAATAATGATGAATTACATTTTATCCATTCTGTTGTCAATGGAGCACCAACTGTCACGTTCAAGCAAGTGGTTTACGGGTCTTTACTCCCCCCCCCCCCCCCCCCCCCCCCCCGTTCCTAAAAAGGGAGGAAAACAAAATCTGGCTACGCTGATGAGAGATACTTTTTACACAAGTTTGGTTTGATTTGATTTTGTTTTCACATTCATTCAACTTACATCTGTTCAAGAGCATAATAACAGACATTTGTATCAAATAAAGTAATACAAATAACATTACATTACATTTAAGTGCAGTAAGTAATTTCCAGTAATAGTAAACGCATACAGTATAAAAGAATGCGAGGGCTCTGCCTTATGAGGTCAGATTGGTGCAACACCTGTCCCCCCCCCCCCCCCCCATTCAAACAACACTTACTCGGCTTAACCATAGCTTTCAACAACGAATACTTGTTTTCAAAATCTGATTCAAATATTACAACAAACAGTATCAGTCTACACTTCAACAATGATAATGTCTGCATGAATTTACTTTTCTGATATTACTTGTGCATGCAAAAAAACAAAAAACAAACAAACAAACAAACAAAACTATAAGACAGCGATGTTAGGGGCATGCATCCTTAGCCTTGCTTTCCCCCTGGTATTTCTCGGCTGATGCCTATCATTGTTTGCCAACAATGAGAGGCATACCACCGCGAACGGGCACAGCCCTGTCATAATCAATTCTGATTGATGCCCGACTTTATCTCTGAGGAACCCAAAGATATCGTCTTCGTCCCCTCGTGGTCAGACTGGGAGACATAATTGGCGACCTGTTGCATGTCTAATCTTGTACAATCTCCCTTGAAACGTGGCAGAGTTCTCTAACAGAGGCATGGCTTCAAGGGGTACGGGGACATCCCCCCCCCCCCACATTAAATGGCGTAAATTGGAATTGGAAAAAATGAACAAATGGAACAGAGAGGAGAAAGAAGAGAGAAGGGAAGGCAGGATGATGTAAAAACGATACACCCTCTTTTCTCACCCTCCCTTCATTCATTGACTTTGTTTTATTAGATCTCATCACAAGGGCATCTGCAGTCATTCTTTGAGGGGCGCTTTCCAAGAGTGTGGAATGATCGAGGGAGGGAATGTGTGGGAGATGATTGAATGTCAATCTCATGCAAATAAGGACCCCTTTTCACATTTTCTATGATAAAAACAAAGTAAAGTGAAGCAAAAGTGTTTTAATGCAATGTTGCCCCCCCCCCCCCCCCCCCCCCGTGATAACAGAGCTCTCTTGACGATTGTATCCACGCTGGTAATAAGCGGGAAAGCTATCAGGGCAGTATATTCACTTGTTAGTTGCAACAAACTCAGTCTATTTATAGCCTTCTCGATAAAAGCATGATTCGACGAAAGAAAAGGACATTGCAAAAAAAAAAAAAATGCGACTTGGCATTTTGACCGACTGCTTAAGTATTAAGTCAAACTCATCACCCAATTCGCAAGTCACAAAAATAAGCTTTGTGACTGTCATGAAATTTCTGTACAATGTTTACAATGCAATTTGCGTGGACTGTTCCTGTGTGTTCTTAAAATTAATGCTGGGATGGATAATACAATCACAATTTACAATACATACATACATATTGATACAGCACCTTTACATCATAAACATGCTCAAAGCGCTTTACAATGATAAATGAAACAAAATAATTATTCTGCTGTTGCTCTCCAATATAATACAAGATTGATTTTCAAATTGTACGTTATTGATCATTTGCAAAGTTCACAATCGCAAAGGTAACTGCAAGCAGATTTAGAAGTTAAATTTAGTTTGTAATAAAGTGGTTGAAATTTTTTAGAAAATAGGATGCTAGAATTCCAGCTTTCTAACAGATTAGATTTTTACCTCCTCCCTCCTTTCATCATGGACCAGGAGCCTACCTGCACGTCACCATCCATTTCAGGCAAGGGGGGCACAAAGTGTTTTTTGGTTTTTTTTTACTTAACCAACAAAAAAAAACACTTTAAAATGATAGTACCTAAGGGCCCTCAATTCCTCCGGCTGACCACAGTTCAGGAAAGGAGTACTACAAGAGCCAAAAGGGGAGCTGAAATTTTCAAATTTGCCCACAATGGTTTAAAATTGCCTCCATAAAACGTGATTTTCTCCATTTCAAATGAGAAGATGATTTGACCTGGGTTGTGATCTTTGAATGACCTCATGGACACTCACTTTCACCATGACAGACGAATCTGATCCCTAACCCCATCTACACGATCGTCAACTACCTCATGTTGGCCGTCATCATCGTCAGTTTCATCACGATGGGAACCACGATCGATCTCCAACTCATCTGGGAGCGGCTTCGTCGACCGTGGGCCGTGCTGATCGGAATGCTATGTCAATTCTTCATTATGCCCGCCCTTGCTTTCGGTTTGGCCAAAGCGCTGAGCCTGGACAACGCCTCGGCTATCGGGTTGGTTCTCGATGGATCCTGCCCCGGTGAGTATTTCTGTTGTTTTTATGGAGACATCGATGGCCCCATTATATTAGTGACCGCTGTTTTGTAATTCAGCGCTGTATAATGCTTCATTCCATACAATTTATTTCCTCAATAACAGCGCATACAATTTTACAAAGACTTTCATATCACAAAATTATTATAAGCGTGGGAAACCAACAATTAAGAATGATTCAAAATTTGGACGTAAATTCATTTTATATATCATTATAGGATCACTGTAGATATTGCCTGCCTAGAGGTTTGATGTAAGTTGATAAATACTCTCTGCATTGTAGAGAAAATCTGAGAAAACAGAGCTTGTAATTCATGTTCTCAAATATAACTAGCACAATATCATTTGATAATAAAATGGCATAAAAGGAACCATGACAAAGAAGACCATACGGAACGGGACAGTGCTTCAATACGGATCAATTAGTCGTACGATAAAATGCTATTAAGCTTTGTCTTACGGGACCAGATCATCCTTTATATCTTTTCTATAAGATGATATTGTCATATATACAATTATATGTATGTATGTACATTTACATAAACGGAAAAAACAAGCGTTCAAGCAAATTGCCGGTCTCTTTGTTTTGACCAATAAATTATTTCGAGGTGAATTTGAACTAAATTGTACCGAAATGAGTCATTGGAAAACATGTATTAAAGAAGAAAATAATTAGGGAAATTACTACACCCCAAACAAATACACATAGCCATTCCTTGTCAAGCAACTTATATAAACATCTGTCAGTAAATTTCAAACCTGAAGAAAAATAATGCTCGATACAAAAGCTAAATTTTTCTCTATGGCCGATTAAAGCGGGATGGTTTTAGTTCCACTTTCTCATTCTATTTTATAATTGTCGTTCATCAAAGGGAACTATCTTGTAATAGCGTTCACATACTCGAATCAATAGGTAATTGCCATGCTCTTTGTTTTAATCTTAAGACTTACTGAAACAAAACTCTTACTGCCACATTACTAGCGTATTTAACTAAGCTCCAAAGTATCTAACGATATTTTTGACTATCTAATAAGTTTGAGCACTGCGAAGGGCACGACTTTTAATGCACACATTCTTTCAAACAAGTTTGACCAAAGAAATTCCAATTTGTCATTTTTCTCACAAAATTACCTGTTTTACACGAAGCACAAAGAACAGGCATTTCGCACAAAAAACGGTAGTAGATAACCAGTTGAGATAATTTTTTCAGAAATAACGCAAAGGAGATAGTGTCATGTATTAAAATTTGTATAACTGAGAAATATTAACCCAGAATTAAAACTGGTTTGAAGTTTGAAGTTTGAAGTTTCTTTTATTTCCACATAATGTAAGTAACACAATATTAAATAAACATACATATTCTTATTCTTGGAATAACAATATTTGAAATAAATTTGCATATGAAAAATAATACATTTTACTGTTTGTATTAATATTAAGAAAAATAAATCAGTGGAGAAGTCTATTTAAAGAAGCAAAGCTTGTATTGTATAGACCCCTATCTGGTGATTAGAACCTAAGCATCAAAAAGGTATGTCACCTATATCATAATAATGATAATAATAATAACAATAATTGATAATAATAATGGATATTTATATAGCGCATGTATCCACCAAACAAGGTGCTCACGGTTGCATGTTCATATATGAAACGCCAGTTCTGTAATATAATCAGTAATCAGGCGTAGTGGTAGATCTACACATGCAAAAAAAGTTATAACAGGAGGAGAGACCCGAGCCTCACAGTGAATAAGTTCGCTTTTCCCCTCCTAGGCCCAGGTAACGCCAAATAATTAATAATAATAATAATAATAATAATAATAATAATAATAATAATAATAATAATAATGATAAAGATAAAAATAGTGATGAACCAATATTCATGACAACGTTAATTCTGAAACTGCCATATTTAATGTGAAATGAGTTTGTTGTTATATTCACAGTTTTAGTGTACTTTATCAATACTATTTCACCATCTCCTAGTTATATCAGAGGCGTCATTCCATTTTATAGTTTGGAGGACATCCCCCCTCCCAACAAAAAAAAGAGACAAAAATGAGATGAATTTTGGGCCCACACAAACACACATACACACACAAAAGTAAAAAAAAAGGGGGCGGTCCTCCGCTTAAAATTGAGGGGGGAAACACAAACAATTTGCTGACAAGTAAACAAAAAAATTAAAAGGGCCTCAGCGTCCCTTTGATTGACGACCATGAGTTACATGTATATATAGCTTCTACAGACAGATGGAGTAAAATGACATTTAGGAAGACGAACATCATACAGCAAAAATTAAAAATGAAAATCCAGTAATGTACATTTCGAGAGTGTGGGAAAAACTGTAGAGAAATTAAACATTGGAGGAAACCCGTTCAATTTCTGCCTGTTGATGTCCGCGTGGCGCGTGCGAGCCCTATGATGTCTCTTCTCGAAGCATTCTCATCTGGCTTTCTCTGGTTTCCATGTCGGCAAAGATGGGCCTAAGACTACGAGCAGATCCGCAGAGCTCCATCAACGCTTTCCTAAAATTTGGGTTCCTTGCGGAGTAGATCACCGGGTTGACGCAAGAATTGACGAAAGCAAGGACGACGAAGGCTCGATACATAGGACTGTAGAGGTAGCTCGTGGGAACGAGTCCGATATTAAGAGCGAAGTAGAAGATTTGATCCAGTGTCCAGGAGATGATAAACATGATGATGACTTCAAAGAGCATTCGGGTGATCTTCCGCCGCGCCTGGAGAATGAAATTATTGCTTTCGCTGCTGGCGTTAGCGTGCGAGCTTTGACGAAGAGCCCTGACGGTGAAGACGTGAGCGACCAGCATGATGATGACGGGAAAGAGATACTCGACAAAGAAGATTATGATCCCGACGAACTTGCCGAACGCAGCCGATGGATAACCGAACACGCAATAGCCGTCTTCGAAATACACGATGAACATGATCACTATGTTCACTATGAAGGACACGAGCCAAATGCCAGCAAGAATCATCAAAGTTCTATTTGGTGAGAAGATGTGTTTAAACTGGAACGGTCGAACAACCGCTACCAGCCTCTCGATTGAGATGGCTGTCAGGGTAAAGATGGATGCTGTGATGGTGACCCACATGAAGAAAGAGGAATGGATGATGCGACAGTAAAGCTGCGCTGATACTGTATCTGGAAGCGTCTTCACCTGTCTGTGAGGTAAGATCAACACCGACGTTAAGAAGTCAGCCAGAGCTAACCCAGCTATCAGAGTATCGGTCGAGCAACGTGACCTCCTGACGCGGAACAGAACAACCAATACCAGGAAGTTTCCGAAGATGCCAGCGAGGGCTAGAAGCAGCTGAAGAACCTCCCACCAATGCCACTGAACAGGAGTCCAAGTCCAGGATAAAGTCAGATTCGTCTCATTGACGAATCCCGTACTATTCACTGTTGTATTCCACATTTTGTCCAGAGCACAACGAATCTCAATGTTGGAGAACTGTTAAATAGTTTCAGAAGATCATCATGACCTATCCTATATTCGTTTCTTGCTGCACATTAAATATGTCAATCAATATATTGAATCAATTACAACTTTGAACAAAAATACCACACGCAATTCTGTAGAAAAAATGCAAATGGAAAGGCGGACACACGAAGAAGCATTTTAAGAAATGACTAATTTTGTTCAAGCCTCTTTATATGAGCTCATTGCCGTGCAAAGTCAAGACTGCCGATCAAGTTACACCACGCGCCAGGCCGGAATCGAAAGTAATATATCATGTTCTTCAATCATGGATAATTTCCTGTCACCTCAAGAGACAACTGAGTATACGTGCATTTTTAAAAGTAAGGGAATTAGTTTTTGAAGAAGTATCAGTTCCTTTTTGTAGCAATACATAGAAGTGTTTATTAACATTATTAATGGAAGTTTTGGAGTATTTTCCACTAGCTAACCATAATGAAAGGAAGACTACTCCCTCAAACAGGTATCCACTAACTCACCCTAGGTGTTCTATAATTAAATCTTCTGGAAGGAAGTTATTTCCAGTTTTTAAATCTATTTACAACCATAAAAATTTTCCAGAAGAGAAATCATTACTCATAGTTTGTTGTAATAAATAAAACACAAAGAATCGTAGAGATTATAAAATATCTGGAAGATGAACATTCTAGATCATTTTATATGTCTTGTTATACAAGCATTTCATTTATATAATTTGTAGCAGTTTCTCTTTTAAGCTGTAGGCATAATTACATGCATCTACATGGATACCGATGAAATCTTTGGTATGTCTTGGGGAATTCATTTGACCTTGTACTGAACCCAGAAGTCTATACAGTCTGTTCATATCAGAGTCGGGAGAGCTTACCTAATGTACTAAGAAAAGAAAGTTGTTACAGTCTAAATTGTATTTGCATTCAGAAAAGAAAGGATCGACATTTCAAGAGTATTCTAAATCAATATTAGATTTATATATATGCTGGGAGTTTCTCAGACCGTTTGAGAATTTGCCCAGAATTTTCCCAGTTCATGTACAAGTTACAGAACACAATCATGCAGTATAACAGCGTGGATATTCCCAGTTAGAATCACCATCTGATTGTATGATCAACCTGTGGAGAACGTTTGCAATCCCGAGTTGGACACCGAAGTGGACATTATTTTGGACGTCGTTTCGACATTGCTTTTGACATACTTAGTGACTTTGTCTTCGAAATCATCATGGACATTGATCCCAATTTTATCTTTAACATTTCGAAATCGTCTTCGACTTCGTTATTGACTTCGTCTTCGACATCGTCGAGGACTTTAGAATTAACTGGAATTACCCTGGAATATAGTCTAACTCAGCACAGTGGACACTTTATTTCCCAGTCTTCTTTACTGTAAGTCTTGGCATTTCATTTTACTTTTGTTAAATATCGATTTCTTCCACCACTGACAATATGTACAATCCGGAAGCAGAGGTTAAACAAAAGTGAAATTTGGCCTATTTTCATTGATCATTTTTGTTCATCTTACTGTGAGTCACTTCATGAAACTTGGCACATAATTATCTTCAGGAGTTCACTACCTAAAAGGAAGTTATGCCTGATTAAGTATCCGATATACGGCACGGAGCAATGACAATTAAGCCCTACACTTCCTTCCCCTTTGAATAATTTGCTCATCTCTTTTGCTCACTGAAGCATAAGACATCGGGATTTCCGTAAGCTAAAATCAGACGAACTCCCCACGAAGACTTGCGATAGTTAACCAAAGTAAGCAATTGAATTCTAGTCCTGAAGTGAAAAGGGGCTTTTCCAGTCCCACGTGCTCAGTGAAGCGTGAACTTTCAGTGAAATACCATAGGATCATTGATACATGTACACCGGTAATATAAATATACCAGAATGTTATTCATATTTATCATTTATTTATTTATTAAAGTTTTGTTTAAAATAGAGGGTAGGTACATTCAGTAAAATATACTGCTTTTCAAGTACGCCCTCTAGGACAATACATGAAACAATACGATAATCGTACATATAAGTGATATACACGAAATATAATATTCATAAAGTACACACAATGTGACATGAAATAAAATACGAAAATAACATTAGAAAAAATGAGATTAAGGAAAGGAAAATGTGGGCAGAGATTCTATGTTTATGATTATAATGAATATTTTTCTAATCGGCATCCGCGCTTGAATGTTTCAATTTGTTTAATCGATTGGACTGTGAAAGGGAGTTTATTAAACAGGGAGCTTGCTTTATAAGAAATTGATCTTTTTTCAAATTCAGTTTTTGGGGTATGGAATGTCAAGTAGAGAATTTAAAGAGTACCGGGTACAATAGTTGGAAGTGCAATAATTGATTAATGATTTTAAATACTTTTGGGCCATGGCATTTATAATTTTAAAGACTAACAAACAGTAGTGATATTTTATTCTTTGTTCAACAGAATGCCAATTTAAAGTTGTAAGCAGTAAACACTGGGGTGTGTCATAGTCCTTATTTAAAATTAATCTCGCATATCTATTTTGCAGTTTTTGTCATTTTAATAAATTTGTCTTTGAACGATTTCCCAAAGCAGTGCAACAATAGTCAATATGTGGTAAGATCAAAGCAAAGTAAAGGTTCATTAGAGTTCTGGGGGTATTAGATTTTGATACGACGGATACAGCCAGTAGAACGGGAAATTTTAATACAAATATATTTGATATGTTCAGACCACGTTAGTTGCGAGTCAAGTATAACTCCTACGTATTTTATAGTTTCGACACACTGTAAGTTATTACCATTAAAATTAATTGAGAGACAATTGTTTTCCAACTTTCTTTTTGACCCGAAAGACATAACCATGGTTTTCTGTGGGTGTATCTTATTTATATCAAACCATTTACATATTAAGTTAAAATCATTTTGCAAATTTGTTTGAACTTCAGAAAAATTGCTAGAGTTATTAAAAATGACAGTATCGTCAGCATAGAGAGATAGCTTTGAATTTTTATGAATATTTAGATTATTAATGTCATTTATATACAAGCAAAAAAATGAATGGGCCCAAGATTGACCCTTGTGGTACCCCAGATTTAACAGTTAGATATTCACTGCAGTGATTATCTATTGTAACACAATGTTGTCTTCCCATCAGGTAAGATTTAAACCAATCATGCACCTTATTACTTATGCCATACAATATTAGTTTATCAAGTATTATTTCATGTGGAATAACATCAAAGGCTTTCCTAAGATCATAAAATATTGCTCCAGTAATCTGACCCGAATTCATATTATCCAAAAGATAGTCAGTAATTTCAGTGAGACATGTGATTGTGGAATGGAGTGGTCTAAATCCGGATTGACGTTCTGATAACAAGTCGTTTTGGTTGAGGTAAGAGTACAATTGTTTATGGATAGCTTTCTCTAGAATTTTTGACACAGAGGGCAGTATTGAGATGGGCCTGCAATTATCTACACTAAACGTACCTCCTTTATGTATTGAGGTGATTTTTGCAATCAAATGGGAATATTGAAGATTTTAGTGATTGATTAAATAATAAGGTGAGTAGTTTAGCAAAGATATCCGCAGATAATTTAAGTAACTTGGGATGAAGACCGTCCATTCCTACAGCTTTTTTAACAATCGATATTGCGTAGTTCATTTCTAACAAATTCTAATTTGATTTCCTGAAATTCAAAAGTACAATCGGTTTGAAATAAAGTTTGTAAAGAATTAAAATTACCTGCAGTGTTATTACATGTATCAGTTTGTAAATTTGAACTCACTTTATTAAACGTTTCATTCAATACCCTTGCCACTTTTTCTTTGTCGGTTATTATTTCATCATCAATTATAATTTTGTTGTTTACCTCATTTTGCTTTGAAGGTAAAAGTCTTTTCAAAACCTTCCAATTTTTATTCAAATCATTCCCGCATTCCGAGAACTCGTTTTGATAATACTTTTTAAAAAAGTTTTTGTTCAGGTTACTTGCTTTGTTTCGATAAAATTTGAACTTTTTCCCAAACAATCACATTTCGTGGTCTTATTACTTTTTCTTATAATAATCACGGTCACGTGCTAAAGTAATATATTCATCTGTAATCCAAGGCACACCATTTTGCTTTCTTCTGACAGAAATGAAAGGAGCATGCTTGTCACTCAAGGCTGTAAAGACAGATTTGAAATTAGACCGCAGTTCATCAACACTAACATTTTTGTCGTGAAAATCGGACCAGTTTTGATTTCTCAAATCCTTTTGAAATTCTCTTTTCATAAAATTTCGAAAAGATCTAAATTTACATATTTTTGAAGGAAGCATAGGATGTTTGCCCTTTACAACTAAAAATATTGCACAGTGGTCACTAAAACCAATAATTTTAGTGCACAAAAATAAAGCAATACTTACTTCAAATTTTAACATGGTGATATTTTGTTTTTATTATATGTTCATGCAACCGTGAATTAAGAGGTATCATTTGCAGAAGTTGCAAACACCCTTCCAAAACATGAATTCTTTCGCGTTAGATCAAATTTACCGCGCGAAAGACGTTAAAAACTACAGGGAAAAGGGGCTTATGTTGAAAGGGTGCGTGCGCGGAGCGGGTGGGAGCGGGTGGGAGCGGGGAGGGAACGGGGATGGCCGCACCCTTTCGAGAGAAGCCCCCCCCCCCCCCCCCCCACCGGTTGTCTCGAAAGGGTGAGTTGCGTTTGGGGAGTGAAATTAACGCACCCATTCGTGGAAACCGGGGGGGGGGGGGGGACCTTGTCTCGAAAGGGTGTGTTGAGTAGTCTGATGTACCAGCCGTTTTTTGTTAATGGAAGTAAAAAAAAAAAAAAAAAAGTAGGAAAGGAGACAGGCCGTTGGCTATTACCTGACAGGGGTGTCCAAGGCAGGCTCTGATCAGGGGGGGGGGGGCGAACGGGCCTTGGCCCCCCGACCCCAAATTTGTGCTTTTCAGCCCATTTTTGACCATTTTGGGTATCTCGGCCCCCCCCCCCCCCTGAAAAAGAAAGGGGGCCCCCAAAGAAATAAGAACGCTCAAATGGGAAATGTAATGTACAACCTTTTTTTTTTTTAAGTCGCTAGATTACAAAAAATCCCCCCCCCCCCTCATCAAATCCTGGATCAGCGGCTGGTCAAAGGATCCCCCAAAATATACATGTGGAAAAGAATTCACCCTTTTCTGTCTGCTAGAATATTATGGTGGGTTGCATAAAACGGGAGAAATGTGTGCCCCACCCCCCCCCCCACCAAGAAAAGTGAATAGGCATTTTGTTTATGAGTATTCTTACACTCAAGAACTTTTTTTTTTAAACACGTGCACACGTTGGTATCAATAATGCCTATAGCATTTCATTTATTTGATATAGGCCTACAATGCAGATAAAATACCTTGCTCAAGGGCATAAGTTCCGTACCGCGGAGATCGAACCTCCGACTTTCGCGTCTCCAGTCAAGCGCCTTAGACCACTCGACCACGGCAATCTTCTGCACCCGCACACACACACACACACAAAACTTCTTGTCTAATTTGGTTGTGATTGCTTGATGGCTTGAAGTGCACATGTTGTTGTCCCTCTATGCTGAATTCAAATAAAATGGAAACATGACTTTCTATTCTGCCTCATCTGTCCTTTGGAAATGCGCATTCCATTATGAAATCAGCCTCATGCACATCTTTTCCCTTTTTTTTTCTTATTCCCTTATTTTGTCTTTTGCTTGGGGGGGGGGGGAGTGGGGCATACATTTCTCCCGCTTTATGCATCCCACCATAATATTCTAGCAGACAGAAAAGGGGAATTCTTTCCCTCGTATATATTTTGGGGATCGTTGGAACCCCCCCCCCCCCCCCCATCAGGTGATAGCCAACCGCCTGCCTCCTTTCCTACTTTTTTAAAAATTTACTTACATTAACAAAAAACGGCTGGTACATCAGACTACTCAACACACCCTTTCGAGACAACTCCCCCCCCCCCCCCGGTTTCCACGAATGGGTGCGTTAATTTCACTCCCCACACGCAACCCACCCTTTCGAGACAACCGGGGGGGGGGGGGCTTCTCTCGAAAGGGGGCGGCCATCCCCGTTCCCTCCCCGCTCCCATCCCGCTCCGCGCACGCACCCTTTCGACATAAGCAGGGAAAAGGAAAAATGAAAAAGTATTTTCGTCAAAAGGAATCATTTTGCGTTGTTTGAAATAATTATCATTCACTGTGTTCACACTTGATTCTTTCACACGGTAGCAAATCGTAAATCAATGTGTTGTTTAAAACCTAAGGAAAAAGAAATGTACAAAGTACATTGCGGACATTTTATTCCATTGAATGCTCTGGAAACTGTTGTTTGCGAACAACAATGAAGAATACTGCACATTTGGCCTTGAGGAAGACGCAAAAGCAACCGTTGTCAACTTTTGTGAATCAGGGAGGTCAACCGAAACAAAGTGAGAAGATAATAAAGGCCGGGACCTCTTTGACTTGCACATCTTCTTATTAAATAGAATTCTAATTATACTTCGCTATCATTTGTATAACTTAGGAATTCTGTTACATAACACTCGTACAAGTCTTCAGAGGTTAGCATCTTCAAAGCAGCTACGAACAGAAGATGACACATTTCCATACATGGAAAACCTGACACTATGAACATGACGGACAAAGAAAGCGGACAAAATAAACAACCCTTCATTCTACCCTTCACAATGGTTCTGGTAGTCAAAAGAACATCCCTTCACTGCTATTGTCTAAAATATGTGGAACAGGTGTCACATACATATTCACCTGGAACTACATGATTAAACATAATAGCTGTGAAGATGTTCTTTTGACTACCAGAACCATTGTGAAGGGTAGAATGAAGGGTTGTTTATTTTGTCCGCTTTCTTTGTCCGCCATGTTCATAGTGTGAGTGCTCTATTTAACCTATGCAGTTCATCTGATTCATTTTAATAATAATGATTTGTCAAGATCATTCCTTTCACTTGTTTAACTCCACATGCTCAATTAATTTAGGAGAAATAATTACAAGTGTTCTTTTGGTATTTTCTTTATTTTCTACTTTCTTCATTAATCCTAAAGCATTGATACCGCATATCATTTAAACACACTAGTTATTTTTCAGTTTCACTGGTACAATGGGCAAGGAAAACGTTAATTATACGAATATTTAATTTGATAATATGCACTGATGCGAAAAGTATACTTAGTTTATTCACTGTTGATTACTTTTGACAAGTAATGAGAATAACATCACAAGATTTTGTATTTGGTGTTTCTCCTTATCATTTTGATTCCCGCAAATACACGCCTTACTCCAATTAACGAAACAAAAGGGTGATATGGAATGTATTCGTTTGACGTCTGCATTCTAATTCCAAGGTAATAATCTCCATTCACATTAAAACATCCAATACTGAAGACAGCTTATGCAGAACAAAATTGTAATTTGGCGATGTCATTCATCGTATCAAAATAACAATTGACCAAAAAATATTCATAAATTCCATTTTCATTATGCAGTTTTTAATGAAGAATTTTTTTGCACAATGGAGGTATGACATGGCTATGTAGCCTTTTGCAAATTTACACTTTCCGCCGCCTCCATTCTGCATTTTACTTTGAGGTAACTTAAGATTTTAGTGGATAACTTTTGGAATCATGTAAATGGTGAGTTGTCATTTACATTTAGGCTGTTTTGCATTTGTTAGTTTACCACTTTGGTGGTAGTTATTATATGAATTATTAATACGATGCTATCTCTACTTTATTCACATTATGTTACATAATTACATTTATAAACAAAATTTTCGATTATCAATATTTTATCTCTATTCTTTTAATGGCCTGCATTTTCCAGTAATTTGGTATTGGGCCTTTGTATTTTCTCCTTTGCTGTGCAAGTTCTAACTCAAAAAGTGATGTTTTTTTTTTAAATTGCGATTATCTGAAACCTTGGTTCATTCATGTATAAAAATGTATTTAATGACTACGTATATAAAGTACCTTCAAATCAACGACCGTACAAAGGTCTGTCAGCATAAAACGAAAACACAGATGTTTGTCATAAAGATCTTTCTTCAATGGAATATGAGATAGAGAATATCTAAGAATAATCTCATATTATAGACAAGCGAGACTGCTTTATTTGTTCAAGCAAAGGAAGGCCCCTGGATCAAGGTACCTTATAGACCAATTTCACCTCCGGTTTATGTATTTGGCCCTCTATCGGCGACGCCATTGCTGCTGTGGGCAAGCGCGCTGACCGCGATTGGCTCTGTGTACAAAATGAATGTAAGATATGAGATATGCCCTGATATTGTTCCATTTACTTTATTCTAGATCAATAAAATAAAGCATGGATACATGGGTAGATGAAGTAAGACAATGGTCATATCTGACGGATGAAGGTATGATATATTTTTGTACTTTCGATGGTTTTTCAACTTAGTTTTGTCAGTAAAAGTTCGATTTCAGCATAGAAGCCGTAGTAAACGGGAGCCCTATATCTTACCCTGTTTACAAAGTCATGTTTTCACTCACTAAATTTTACGCCAAAGTACATAATGATAATGTTTCTTGACTTCAAAGTCCTTTCTGTTGATGTTTTTAACTACTGGCGACGAATTCCTTCACATTGCTTACGGAAACCTGTGTAGGGAGAACGGCTTCTCACACAAACAGGCTTCATGAATCAAAAGCGAGTGAATTTCGCACTCAGTTAGCTTCCAATTTTTAAACTTTCTCTAATTCTTGTGGCATTTGAGCACCGCACAGCTGCGACCTGAACTTCCCTAATAATTTCTCATTGCAAATATTAAAATAAATCTGCATATACTGGTCAAAATAGACAAAAAATCGAACGAATGTACATAACGCGCTATTGACTTGTGTACTATAAAAGTTGGAGCGCCCACCGCAGTATGTCGAACTGTGTCGAACAGTCTGCTGCCCTCTTGCGTTGTGAAATTGGTCTATATGATAAAGTGCCGACGTTTTTAAAACAAAAAGAATGAACTAGTATATCTAGAGCAGGAAATACTACTTATACTTTCATTATCCGACAGATAACATGAGTGGTCTTCTTTAAATTTTTTAGGGGGGGCTCAATATGAGCGAAGTAGAATTCATTGTAACGTTCTGCCCTTTAAGTTCAAGTACTTTTGTTTATGCTCTTTTTGTTATTTTGTGCTTATCATGATACAGTATCACTGTACACGAATATTTTGCTTTGCAATACAGATTATCATGTATAAATCATATAAAGATGATCATAATTCAAATGTATTGATTACTTTTTCTTGCTGTCTAATATTCTTAGAGGCGATCAAGAAGAAGACGACGAATATATAACATTTAATTGGTCTCCAAAGCAAGAAAAATGGTTGAAAATAAGCAATAGTTTATTGTACCAACTGGTCTTGTCCAAGTTTTTTTTTTAATTATTTTGGACAGAGACCATCTGAAATTATGAAACGGCTTGACGGCTTTGACGCACGTGGCCATTTCAGTCAAAGAAGAATCTCCATAATAAAAGAGGAATCCGTCAGAATGACTTTTCTTGGGTGATGTCATAATATTTATACTGTCCTGTATTGTGCCATATACCTGATATATCGCGTAAAAATATTCTGAGGCGCATGATGAAACTAAGAGAGAAAAGAGAACGTTTTAAGTTCCATTTTAAACAATCCAAAGTATCTACCGAACCGATATTAGGAGGAAATAGATTCCGGAAAAACGGAGCAGCAATGCAATGAATCATCTCTTCGCAAAAGATAAGCTGTTTCTTTCATCTCGATGCAAAAACGTACGTATGTACAACAAACCATTCAACAGTTCAAGCAATAGCTGATTAAAATCACCATCTTTTTGTTGATGTTGTTGATGCTGTTTACCAGCAGAAAACATTCAAACACTGTAAAATTGTATAATTTTACAGTTTTTATATTGCCAATGTCAGACATGACATTTGTCGTGTGATAAGTATCGAGTCAAAATGTTAATCATTGCGGTTATCGATTCAGTGAGCAGTTATTATTTGCAAAAGTATACGAATCAATTGACGTCCAGTCATATTACGTGATGAACTCATGGCCGTACGCAGAAATTTTTTCTTGGGGGGGGGGAGATGCGTAACAATTTTCGAAGAAACTCGAAAGCGAGGGAGCGAAGCGACCGAGCTGGTCAAGAGGGCGCTTTTGCATTTTTTAAAGTAAAATTGAGGGATTTGGTGCACACTTTCCGTGGATTTTGTGATAATTTTCAATAAAAAATGTAAGTTTTCAATCTTACCGCTGCGTACGGCTATGGATGATGAACTGGATATCATAAGTGGGCAACGCTATACAATAGTTACACTCTGCAAGGCAGCAGCAGTGTATTTGTATCACAAATAAGACAAACTTAACTTGCTGGAAGAACGGTCATAACTAGCTAGAGCTAAAGCAATTCTCTCCGTGAAAAAAAATGAAATGAAATGAAAGACGTTAAAAAATCATGATGCCTAAAGAGGTCAAGTATCTTGCATTTAGGGTATACATATTCAAGTATGCTCCCTCTGTTTGATAATGCATTGGAGACAGTGGCGAAGAAGCCACTAGCTCTGGATTATTGTATGGAGTACCATAGACACAGATCGAACACAAAACAAGCTTTGAACATGTTTGAGGTTTTTTTTAAAGATGCAAGTGCTTCAAAAGGAGTTTTAATTTCGCTCAAGAACAGAAACACGATTAAAGATATTCTAAACATGCTTGATAAGGGAAAATGTTGTGCATAAGTTCTTACGATCTCGAAATTTTAGTGTTTGGTTCAGTGAAATTAGAATCCCCTTGGACCAATTGGAACCGACTGACCTCATGGCTGGTAGCAATAGGACGTCGACCAGAATCTAATGTGGACCTATTGAAACCTAAGACCAAGTGAAACCAACTGAACACCAACTGAAATTCAATGAATGTTCAATTGGTTTCAATTGGTTTTCGTCCTAAGCCGAGTCACAAAGAGAAGGCAAGTTGAGCCGCTATTCTCTAGCCACCATTGGGGCTAAACCTACCTGTAGAGAATACAGCCCACTGGCTCCAGCTCGTTGAAGTCACTATGAACATGGCGGACAAAGAAAGCGGACAAAATAAATAACCTCTCATTCTACCCTTCACAATGGTTCTGGTCGTCAAAAGAACATCCCTTCACAGCTATTATGTTTAATCATGTAGTTCCAGGTGAATATGCATGTGACACCTATTCCACATATTTTAGACAATAGCTGTGAAGGGATGTTCTTTTGACGACCAGAACCATTGTGAAGGGTAGAATGAGGGGTTGTTTATTTTGTCCGCTTTCTTTGTCTGTCATGTTCATAGTATTTGTGTGATTCCACTGCCTGAACTCCTGGGATATGCTAACCTCTGAAGACTTATACGAGTGAATTGGCGTTATGTTTCTAAGACAGTCTCGATCTGGTCATGAGTACCCGCAAGTTGGCGCTGTTGAAATACATCATTTCAGAGCTATGTACGTGCCAGTTCAGTTTCGTTTCAAGAAAGATTCACAGTATTCAATAATATTTCTGGGCATGCATCTAATCAGTCAGAGCACTATACAAAAGGTTTGACTTTAAAAACACACATTCTTTCAAACCAATTTATATTATTACGTGTTATGACTAACGAGATTCCTCTGTCATGTTTTTTTTTTTTTTCAGATCATAAATTCTAAACAAAGCACAAAGAGCAAGCAATTTGTACAAAAATAAACAGTAGATAAAAAGTAGATAAAACCAGTTGAGATAAGTTTTGAGAAAAGCTATGTGTTTAACGTAGAGAAGTTGAAACAGAGTATTAAAATTTTTATAACTGAGATATATCAGTCCAGAATTGAAACTGTGATTAGAACCTAAGCATCAAAAAGGCATGTCACATGGCATGAGCAAATTAATATAAAACGCCAGTTCTGTACTTCATTAATCAACAATGGCCTTTAATTCATGACAACCGTATCGTCCATTCTGAAAGTGCAACATTACGAAAAGAGGGGTTTGTCATACATGCATGTTCACATGTATATTACCATTACACTGTAAGAAATCATTGCAGAAATACGAGATTTTTTTGGGCTGTAAAATAACAAGTTTTCCCGATTTGTCTTAAAAATGAAAAAAAATTCCCTGTAAATTAACAAGGTAATGGCTATTCTACGGAAAATATACATACATTTACAGGAATCAATGTTTTTTAACTTTAATAGAATGACTTTCTCTTACAAATACAACCATCCCTTTATCAAACAACAGGATGCTAAAAATTGCTTTAAATTTATAGGATATCTTGGTTGCAAAAATACAAGTTTTACCGTTTTATCTTCAAAATACAGTTTCCCTGTAAATTTACCAAAAATAGTCATTCTATGGACACTATACTTATATATGCTGACAGGAACCAATTAGTGAAACTGGGGAGTGTTTCATACATTACGCACGACTGGAACATGACCTTGAGTGCTAATCAGATTCTCAATCATTTACATATAGCACAAGAAC